>JASEVX010000004.1:99520690-99917314 GCA_031761405.1 Serripes groenlandicus
GAAAACGAATGACGCTTGTCACACTGACTTGTGTCAAACGCCGGAAAAAATGTTAGCCGAGCTGTGATTCGAACTCTCAAACCCTAGATTGACCCTAGATTGACATGTAGCCCGCGTCGATACCGACTGAGCTACCGGGGATCGGCTCAACTCTATCGTATATATCAAGTTAACATCGATTGTAAGGTAAGTTCTTTCTTTGTATATTAATCACTATCGATGTCCGCTTCTTGCATACTAAACCAGAACTCGCACCGACTCAACATTTGACAGAGCTGCAGGGTTAGACCAATGGCTTCACGTACTGGTCAAAGGCACATAGTTCGAAACTCGTGATTAGAGAGTTGTCACTGAAGGGCTTTCTCACGCAAACGGCGCGAGTATTGGTTAAGTCTTAAAGAAGCAGACATCGAGCCTGAATAATAATTACAAAACGCATGTTTCGCAATCGATGTAAAATGTATTTACTTTTCCCAGGTGTACCAAGACTTCTTTTCGCCTGAAGTTGAACACAAGACATCTGTGTTTCTCCACATCGTCACGTTGCACTGTCAACATAAAACCACTGAAATCCTCAAGACATTTCTTTGAATAGTATGTGAATTCAAATGAGATAGCATGAATGCGAAGTCGGATCTTTCTTTACTTTTGTCACAAATACTTATGTTACAGTTTGTTCTTCCCGGTATGGTTTGGTTTGTATGGTGCTTGACGACGATTTCAGCATGTTTTCAGTTATACCATGGCGTAACCTGTGTTAGTTAACAAAACTACTGGTTTTATTTATCCTGACACCAGCGAGGAAATTGTAATTCTCTCACCCCACAATCCTGAGCATCAATTGGGGAAAGCCAATATATGTACTACTATTTGTAAAGTCTTTGGTGTGACCCTGTCGGGGATCGATCTCTCGACCTCCCACATCCGAGGGGTACGCTCTACCATAACACCATTGATGCGGTAGTGGTATTTTCAGTAGCACGTCTGGTAATATCATATAGATTATTGTCTACGCTATTTACAATGTATTACTACTTTGACACAATGAATTAAAAAAAATCTTCTACTGCAAGTATAGGAGCTGTTACGGACATTACCCCCGTGACAATGCGAGTTTGTAGATAACAATTTAATTAATTCATAACAATTTTTGTTATTTTATAATTTAGAAAGTCTTTGAACAGTAGAAGGTATTTGGCCATCTGAACAAATAAAAAACAGATTCGATATACGGTCTTATTGACTCTCCGGTTAGACACCATATATGGCTGTATTGGTATAAAACCAATGGGTTTACAATTCTGGTGATTTGTAAAAAAGTTACTTTATGACTTGAAATTACATGTAAACGGAAAAGGAAGACTTTAATGACTATGCCGATACCCAGGGTCTGGGTATTTACCTTTCGGACAGGTAATAGTGCCCAAAATCACTTCACGTGGTCTATACTGGTTTATACTGCAAGTTGAAAACAAGAACTTAAATATTGTGAAGATACGAACAACTGCTCCAGGAATGTTTGAAAACAACGACAGTTTAGACATTTCACTTAGACATGTACTCGTAAATCGATAACAAGACCAATCAAATGTTTAAAGTGTACAATTCATGACATACCTATATTATACATATTTTGTTTTAGATATGTTGCTGTAAACAAACTACGTTTAGCGACTTTTGTTAGTAGCTCAAGGTTGCAAATCTACCAATAATATGACAGCTACTTTATATAAACTGCACTTTTATTGGCTGATTGGCAACCGTGTGAGCAGCCAAACTGTTTCCTGCATACGGACGTTTTCTGATGCCTCTGCATCATACGACTTTTGAAAACATTGTGATAAAAGGAGAAATTGCTCATCATGAGCAATTTCCCCCTTTTGCCACAATGTTCTCAACCTTATCCAATAACTATTCTTTTATTCTTAGAGGTGTTCAATATTTTTTTCTGACACATGTTGTCCAAAGTCGTCCGATGCAGATTTATTGTATGTGGGAAAGGATTAACTGAATGCATGGATGGTGAGTCCTAAGGTATCGTATATTTCAAAAAACTTTCTGAAATATTTAGACGTTTTCTTAATGTTCTTCATCGCCTAGCAAAAATACATTAAACACGTATTAGGTGTAATTGATAGGTATACACTGACCTAGGGTAAACACAGCTGATTAACTTAAAACAGAATATTTCTGTTATAACTGGGGTAGAGCGAGTCACATTGAATTCCCATCTTTATAACATTGACTCTCCTTTTCCGCGCGCACAAATGTCACGTGCAGAACATGCCTGTTTGTTTGTATGGTGTTTTAGGCTATTTTCAACACGTTTTCAGTTATATCACGGCGAGTCCAGAGTAAATTACCATTTATTCTGACACCTGAGTCAGTCGTGATGATCCCACAAACCTTGGCGCCAGGGAGGGGAAGCCATTATTTGTAATTTTAAAGTCTGCGAAATATGTTGGGAAATGAGGCACATCTCCTTACAAAGCTAATTTATACTTAGAATGACAAGTTTTTAACCCTTTCCCTGTTACGACAGTTCTGCAGCAGACGACTTAAAACATATTTTGTCAAAAAATAGAAAATCTCTATAATTGAATGGATAACCTATGAATAAAAGTGGAAAACATTGTGGCAAAAGGAGAAATTGCTCGTTTTGAGCAATTTTTTCTTTTGTCACTATGTTTTCAAAAAGCAGTCTGCTGCAGAGGCCTCAGAAAGCGTCTTTATGAGGGAAAGGGTTAAATGCTGATCTTGGTAATGCCAAATACACATTATATCTTCTATAGGTGTGGCAAATTGAGGAAGCGGGAAAAGAATAATTTTCTCTTTACAAATGGAGACACAATTTATTACATTTTTCTACAAAATGATAAGTCTAACT
Organism: Serripes groenlandicus; assembly: GCA_031761405.1. NCBI lineage: Eukaryota > Metazoa > Mollusca > Bivalvia > Cardiida > Cardiidae > Serripes > Serripes groenlandicus. The sequence continues at coordinate 99,523,578 of JASEVX010000004.1, forward strand.
GTACAACTTAATTCTTTCTAACATACAACGAGTCTGCAGCAGACGACTTTCAAAATACCACACTATCTAAAATGGTAGTATGATAAATGAACAGAAATGAAACATTGTGGCAATTTCTCCTTTGACACCATGTTTAAAACAACCCGTCTGCTCCAGAAGACGTCAAAACGCGTCTTAATGTGGGAACATGTTGAAAACATCTGAACGGCGTCTTAAATATGCGGTCTTGTTTCACATCTGTATTGGTATCACATGATGATGTATATGAGTGAATTTAGGTGGGTTCCAAGTATAGGTGTTCGCATGGAGCTACAGCTATGGCTCTTCTAGATATCAGCGCACACTAAAGGCAGTGAAGTGATTGTGTGCGCGGACCCATTGGGTCTTCACTGTACGCAGAAGCAACACGACGTATAATCGATCATTTATATACTCTTGTCTTTATGTTCCTCTCTTTTGGCAGCATGATATGAGGAAACGAAACAAATTCTAATTTTTGTCAAAATATACAAATATGGCTCTTCTAAATGTAGGAAGAAAGTGATGACTTTGCTGAGTAGGGGTGTACACACAGACTAATCTGAGGCTTCTTTGTTCGTAGAAGCATCATATTGTAAACAGTTTGTGAAAAAACAACTACCTGTGAATAATAAAATCTATTTCTGTAGGGTGTAAGTATTAGATAAGAACTGAACGCGTCTCGATATATATTCTTGATAAGAGATATGAACTGCTGTAAAATACAGAAATTCTCGAATTGTGGGCATTTCGTAAACGCATACTTTAATTTAGGATAATACTTGTATTTTCAAAATAAAAACATAGTTAGAAAAGTAATTCATCTTTCTGTGACTAATCTTTTAAATCTAGCCTAATTACAAAAAACAAATATATGTTAGGTTGAATGTCGTTCTACGTCGTTTTCAACAATCTTACATTTATATCATCGCGTTTCTTGTCTTAAATACAAGTACCACGGTATGTTAACCCTGAGACTATCTGTTGGCGTAATACTTATACCGACAATCCTGAGTTCCAGGGAAGGAAGGAAGGAGACCGCTACTACTTTAAAGTCATTGATATGACGAACCATCGATCGAATCAGGGATGTTAAGCTCACGTGGCGTACGCTCAACTTCTACACGACTGAGGTTGTAAAAATAGAGTGTATGTCAAAACACACATGGTCAAAACTAATATGGTCAAAACTCGTATGGTCAAAACCCATATGGTCAAAACCCATATGGTTCATTAAAAAAACTACAGGGTAGTCAAAACCCATACGATAGAAGATGCAGGATAGTCCAAACCTATATGCTTAAGTAATTATTATATGGTTGCTTAATATGTTAGAGGGATGTTACTTGTATAAAGAAGACATCTCTTTGTATAAGCATACCCTACTGCTCGCCAAATGGCTTTATGCCGAAAGGCGAGGGTAAATAACCCCAAACTAATAATAATAAGCATACCCTTCATAGAGAAGTTTACGTTTATCTTTTTTACTAGTGATGAACTCCATTTTTACTCCATTATGAAACCAAAATATTCTTGGTAAATGGTTTCATTATTGTAACAGTTTGAAAAATGCAAATAATTAAAAAAAATATATTACAACCTGCAGGAACAGTTAATGTAGATCTTCAAGTATTGAAAGCGGTAAACAAAGGACATCTTAAGATAGTACTTACTTATATCATAGAAATTATGATTTATTTAAAGCACAATCAATACTTGTGACAAACAGATGGATTAAAAACATACAACTTATTGTTATTATTTAAAGAAATGTTCATTTTAAAAGTAAATATCACCTTAATTCATTTATCACCTGTGACTGAATTAATACCAATCAGTACAGTTTTGTTTATTCTGCAGGTTTTGACTACCCTGTTCTTTTTAACCATATGGGTTTTGACTACCCTAATTTTTCTATCGTATGGGTTTTGACTACCCTGTCTGTTTAACCATATGGGTTTTGACTACTATGACAAAAATGTACCATATGGGTTTTGACCATATGGGTTTTGAATGTCCCCCGAAAAAATACACTAAATTGAATGCGTGCGTGTTTATACTGGTCGTTCCTGTCTTCGGATGGATTAGATTACATGCGGTAATCTATAAAACGCAGATTTTTTTAATGAGTTCTTAGGACTTCTAAGACAGAGCCTGCTTAACCCATTTTCTGATATAGGTGCATTTGTACGCATTTGTGATGTTTTTCAGACAAAGTGGTAAATTGAGTTCAGAATTTGACACAGTAATTTCTACTCTATTCAATGAATATATCTTATCTTTTAGAAACTTTCCCATGATGTTTTTTCAAATCGTCTGCTACAGATATGCTGTTTGAGTCGCTAATTATAAGAACTTCAACAATGAATGCAAGACTAGATTGTCCAAGTAAATACTACGTGGTAACAAGATAGGTTTACATGTGTCAGGCTCTATCACATACTCAGGCATATCTTTATCTACACTGAAATATTGTTTTGAATCAAATGCTTCAGAATGTGTGTGACTGCCTCAGTGATTTAGTGGAGATACGTCTATCTCGGCTGAGAGAGGTCGTAGGTTCGATCCCCGGCTGGGTCATACCAAAAAATTTATATGTGAAAGTAATGGTTTCCCTCTTTGACTCTTAGGACTTACGACTGACCCGCTGGTGTCAGGATAGAAGGACCAGTGGTACTGTAAACTTATCCACGAAAATACGACATATTACTGAAACATACATGAATAAACCAAAATGTTAACGAATAGTAAAGAATAGTATTTTGTGGAGGTATCATCATTCGCCTGTGTTAGAGAATGAATTAACACAGACATAAATGTATCCTCAATAAGCGAAGGGTCTCGTATAAAAAAAAAGGTGGATAGACTGTTATCTAAACAGCCATAAATCTGTAATTTGACACCCGGCTGTGAAATTCTAGACCTCATGCAAAAACAGCTTATTATGTCTGTTTGCTGATCAATGTCACAGATGTGCAAGCTAATATGGGGCTGGACTTTTTTTTGTAAAACTGATGCGATCATATTTGGCTAACTGGGAATTATCCGCGTTTAACGTCAGATTTCTTCAATATTCTTCATTATTTCTTTCATTTTGGTCTTTAAGCATAATTCGATACTACCCAAAGGACATACTTCATCGCCAATATATCTTAAGTGTAAGGGCTGATTTCTCATTCGAACCCACTTCGAATAAATGATTATAAACCATACGAGCTGCTTTGAATATCACGGACTTGCGAGAATATTTCTTACACGGACTTAGGAGAATATTTCTTACACTGACTTGCTAGAATATTTCTTACACTGTCTTGCGAGAATATCTTACACGGACTTACGTGAATATTTCTTACACGGACTTGCGAGAATATCTTACACGGACTTCCGTGAATATTTCTTACACGGACTTGCGAGAATATCTTACACGGACTTGCTAGATTATTTCTTACATTGACTTGCGAGAATATCTTACACTGACTTACGTGAATATTTCTTACACGGACTTGCGAGAATATTTCTTACACTGACTTGCTAGAACATTTCTTACACGGACTTGCGAGAATATTTCTAACACTGAATTGCTTGAATATTTCTTACACTGACTTGCTAGAATATTTCTTACACTGACATACTAGAATATTTCTTACACGAACTTGCGAGAATATTTCTTACACGGACTTGCGAGAATATTTCTTATACTGACTTGCGAGAATATTTCTTACACTGAATTGCTAGAATATTTCTTACACTGACTTGCTAGAATATTTCTTACACTGACTTGCGAGAATATTTCTTACACTGACTTGCGAGAATATTTCTTACACTGACTTGCGAGAATATTTCTTACACGGACTTGCGAGAATATTTCTTACACTGACTTGCGAGAATATTTCTTACACTGACTTGCGAGAATATTTCTTACACGAACTTGCGAGAATATTTCTTACACGGACTTGCGAGAATATTTCCTACAATGACTTGCTAGAATATTTCTTATACGAACTTGCGAGAATATTTCTTACACGAACTTGCGAGAATATTTCTTACACGAACTTGCGAGAATATTTCTTACACGGACTTGCGAGAATATTTCCTACACTGACTTGCTAGAATATTTCTTACACGGACTTGCGAGAATATTTCCTACAATGACTTGCTAGAATATTTCTTATACGAACTTGCGAGAATATTTCTTACACGAACTTGCGAGAATATTTCTTACACGGACATGCGAGAATGTGGTTTTCTACCGATAATCACCAAGTCGACAGCCCGTGCTCCCATTTTGGATAAACAATGTACGAGTACGTAGTTTCACTTACGAGGTCCACATTTGTGAAAATAAATTCAGCTGGCGTGTTCATCGAGGAAGCTCCGAATTATTCTCAACGGATCCGTACTTACCAACCCTTATAAATTCATTCTAATTCCATATTTGAGTATAATTGTAAATTTCAAAATAAAACAATTTCTGATTGGTTTAGTCAAACAGAAATGATATGTCACTTTGTTAATGAGTTAGAAAGAGCTGGAACAAACGGTGAATACACTGCCGCATTGCAATCGTATTCAACTGGTCTGTTATCAAAACTAGAGATGATATTTACGCACTACTTTCGCAGCAAAAACACGAACAGTGATGTATTACTGTTTGTCTGTATTCACAAACGACGTCCGAGGTAATAACCCTTGCCAATATGCAGCAGACGATTTTGAAAACATCTAAACAAATATATGGAAACTTTCTATAATGGAAAACTTAATTATTTGGAAGTGCTGAAAACATTGTGGCAAAAGAAGAAATTGCGAGACAATTATGATGTCTCCTTTTTCCACAATGTTTTCAAAAATCATCCACTGAATATAGATGACACTAAGTGTCTACATGAGGGAAAGGGTTAATCCAGTTTACGAGTTTGTTCGAGGAGATCTGATAAGAGTTTGCAGGAAGTGTCTAGCCGAAAATGAATATTCATCCAAGTCTAGTCTCATGGGATTACAATCGTCTATATAACTTTAACGCAGGTTTATATTTTAAACAAAATAAGTAAATGTTGTCCTTAATTTATTATCGTATTATGTATACCAAGCTTTTTTCATTGTCATCGTATAAGGGCAAACGCATTAACATAGCAAAACATAAGCTCGGTCACACTATACTAATATATCAAGTCTCTGATACATCTGACACTTGACGCATTAGCAGGGGACGACTTTAAAATATATTGTTGATAACACATGAGAAAGTCAAAACCAGCCATATTTTCCCTTTTCTGACAATATTTCCAGCTTTGTATCAAATTTAAACATGACGTTCTTCCAATGCTCCAGTTACACAATTAATTCGGGTGAATTATCACAGCAGACGATGTCTAAGCATTTAACCCTTTCAGCGCCGAATTGTTTAAAGTAGACTATTCCATGTTCAAACCCGGACGACTCTTTTTTCATGTTATAGGACTTTTGGAATATTTTTATAACTCACAGCCAAACAATGCAGATTTCAGGTGAGACAGCTCGTTACGAGCTGACTCACCTGAATCTGTATTGTTTGCAAAAAGCTCAATATTGCCTTTGGCGCTGAAAGAGTTAAATCTGTTCGACTTTCAGACACATTTTGACGCATTTATAGCATTTCTCCGTTTACCACAATGTGTTGAACTCTTTCTATAATAATAGAGATTGTCTAAGATTTCAAAGTCGTCTGCTGCAGATCTACTCTTTGTGGGAAAGGGTGAAACATCTGCGTACTGTGAATACTCAGGTGTTCACTTCCCGTCCTCATGCAATATTTATTTTATAGTAAGGTTTGACAAATGTTAGAAGTGTAACCCTATTAGATGTGCCAACGGTTAACCCTTTCCCTCATACAACAATTCTGCAGCAGACGACTTTGAACATATTTTGTCAAAAGATGGAAACTCTCTATAATTGAATGGATAATCTATGCCTTAAAGTGGAAAACATTGTGACAAAAGGAGAAATTGCTCGTTTTGAGCAATTTCTTCTTTTGTCACTATGTTTTCAAAAATCCGTCTGCTGCAGATGCGTCAGAAAGCGTCTATATGAGGTAAAGGGTTAATTAACATAACATGATGTCAAATCGGAGTCACTAATATCGCAAATCGCTAAACGCGGATCAAAAGAGCCGTTTCACGAGAAAACCAACATCGACTCTGCGTATCTAAGTATCGACCTGCATCGGCCTACTAAGCATGCCGCCCAGGCTTACCTGGACAGACAATTTTCGCCTAATCATTGTAATGTGGATTTTCTGTTTCAGGAATCATAATTCTATACTTCTTTCCACCTGAGACGGAATGTGTCGGCCCGGATTAGCCTGCACGGATTGCGCAGGCTGAGCTGGGTAGATACATTACGCAGAGTCCATAATTTTGGGACCCCTAGTCAAGCCGGAGTGCACATGGGCAAGGTACATTTTCTAGTCTAGTACTGGTTTCTTAACCCTGTAATCATGCATAAGTGTACTTTCGCTGTGATATAACTGCATAAATGTTGAAAATGACATAAAATCCGAATAAAACAATAAAACATTCCAAATATCTATAGAGTTATAACTCTGTTAATTGGATTGGGTGCAATAACCGCAATAATCAGCATCGACGTTCCCCGGTTATCCTGTGGCGTTTATGTACATGTTACGTAACACCAATAAAGTACATCTGGAAACGGTTTCTAGGAGAAGTTAGGAAGACACTGTGAAACTTTATTGCAAATCGATAATCTTACCCTTTGGTCCGTCTTGCATGTCTGAGAAATTTCAGATTCAAATATTGAGAGTAAATACTGCCTCATTGTTACTGCTTTTAACTGTTTAAAAGTAATAATTTAAAGGTTTTTAGAAAATGCTTCTTAATAGCCAGCAAATCCATTTTATTTTTCAAACTATTTTCAAACTTTGTCCTTGTCTTTTTTATATTTGTCCACATCCATTTCTGGGTCTGATGTCAAGAATAATTAAGGGAATAAAAATGCTGACACGATGAAATCTATGAGATAAAACGTCAGAACCAGATTTTGCAATGCTGTAAAAGTCGGAAATAGAAGCAGCTGGGTGATAATGGAAGTGAAACATACACGTATTCGTGTACTTGACAAGCCTTGAAGGTACTTGTCTGTCAATAAGGAAGATGAAGAAATTAATTACACTTTCTCATTCATAACACGTAGGTGTCGATGTGTTTCCCGCCTTTCATTTTCTCAGTAATAATCCATTTAGCATTCTTTCCTTGTTACTTGCTGTCTCCCCGATGTGATAATGTTTAGACCCCCCCCCCCCCCGATTATGTCCTGTGGTATTTTGTCCCGGATTCCAAACGATCGCGTTACCACCTCGATGGTGAAGTTGTAGATCGTTCGCCTTGGGTGCGGGGTTGGCGGGTTCGAACCATTGGCCGGGTCATACCAAAGATTTTGAAATTTTTTAGTAATGGCTTCCCATTATTGGCGCTTAGGGTGTTGGGTTAGTATTACGACTGACTCGCTGGTGTCAGATTAAAAGGACCTACAGTACTGGAAACTTACACGGGAAACGCCGTGTTATAACTGAAACAATTTCGATCAGATTTGTCCAATGTGTGAAAGGGTTAATTCAACGTGTTCAAAAAGATTTTCTGGGAAAGGCCACCGAGAGAATATTTATAGAATCGTCACGTTCATACAAACACGATGATTATATTTCCACGAACACGATTTTATCATGCACATGTACATATCAGCTAAAGCAGCTCTTACCAAACGAATGATCCAGAGCAATACAGTATTACTCTGCAGCACTGTTTTTGAAAACCATTGTTGGAAAAAAAAAGGAATTGGTCTCAATGATTAAATTCTACCTTTCTCATAATAGTTGTAAATTTTTTGCTTTGATTAATATTTCGTCCTATCACGCTCAGTCGCTTATTCGGTTATATTACCTTATGCATATGGCCCTCCCAGTAAGAAAACATATCGTAGGCTATTTGGGACAAGTAGAGATTCAGACACATAAAGGACTTGTGCAATTCCACATCAAAGCATTGGACTAGTCTTGAAATGATATTTACAGTATTTAACCCCCTCCCCCCCCCCCCCCCCCCCCCCTTTTTCACATGTAGATTAATGTGGATGCATCTGCAGCAGACGACTTGTTAAGACATTGTTGCAATAGGAGAAATTGATCATGATGAGCCTTTTTCTTTTTTTTACACAATGTTTTTCAACTCTATTGAATAACTAAAATTCCATTTTTAACATTTTCTAAAAAAATCATATCTTGTTTTCAATGTCGGCTGCTGCAGATTTGTTGTATGTTGGAAAGGGTTTCAATTTAGGCTGCTATGGTAATATACACAATTCAATGTTAAATCATCAAACACAAGCAAAACACAATATTCTTTTAAACATTATTTTATTTTTTTACATATTTTATTTTTTTTGTCAAAATTAATATATTATTTGTGAATTGGCAATAAACATTAACAGAATTATCAACAGAAATATTTCAAATTAGAAACTGGCATCAATTTGACATGAAACGACTTGGAATCATGTTAGCACATTAAAGAAGACATGACAATTAGAAATAATTTACTTAAACATATATTATAGAAAACAACATGTTTTATCTACATTAACAAATGTAACTTAACCCTTTCCCTCATATAGACGCTTTCTGATGCCTCTGCAGCAGACAGCTTTTTGAAAACATAGTGACAAAAGAAGAAATTGCACAAAACGTGCAATTTCTCCTTTTGCCACAATGTTTTCCACTTTTTGACAAAATACGTTCAAAGTCGTCTGCAAAGTCGTCTGCTGCAGAATTGCCGTATGAGGGAAAGCGTTATATAAATGACCAAACTGACTGCTGTACTCATATTGATAATATTGTCTATATGATAAAATGAGGCTGTTCATAGGAAAAGGTACAAGTTGACTTTTATCAACAGTGTATAACCAGACCAGTCTGTGCATCTGGACTGTCTGATCAAGATCCACAGTGTTAACATATTACATACACAAGCTTGCTCTTACTGTCTGTGAACTTGTGCAGCTTCTGATAAGATGGAGCAGAAGTACTGTACAGTCTGATGTGAACATACACTGTAATGAAAAGCAAATTTGAACCTTATTGCACAGTCAATATGAATTTGTAAATCCTCTGAATATATTACAGTATGGTTGAAAGTTCAGTCGTATTTATAATGATAATTTCAAAAACGCATGTAGTCAGACCACTGTATTGACCACTGTGTTGACCACTGTATTGACACGTACATCTAAGTGTCACAATACATGAAGTAAATATCACAATCTTAAATGGTTTTGGGTTTAATAATGTTGCAACAGACATCGCAGTAGTAAAACACGCATAGTTTTAAAGAACCAGTACCTATCATTTTATTTCTGGGACAACTCAGGCTGCATTTCAACCCACATATCTTAGTCCATATTTATCCTCACTTTGGTTGGTAACCGTGGTCAATGAAAGGTTCAAACTTGTGACCTGGGAGTGGCAGTTAATCAACTTAATGTTATCCAATTAACAAGTTAAATACATCTCTGAATGAATACAAAATTTGCATAGCTGCCAATATGGTAAATAATAAATGCAAAGTGAATGACAAATAATTGATTTCTGTTCTACATAATATCTCATCTTAATTTCGCCTATATGATTACATGTGCCAGTAGACTTGAATCAGAATGAACTCTATGTAAAGTATACAAGTATACAATATCAACATGGAATTACTACAATATCTCTTTCTGTATTAACTTCCCATCACAGAATCATCAACATACTCAGTTGAAGAGATGTCTTGATTATTCTTTATTTTTTTTATGGGTTTTCATATGATCTACCATATCTTATTATTGATCCTTTTCCCATCATATTTTACATCAGAGATACCAATATTAATTGGCTTCTATTGTAAAAGCAAAACTCCCAATTTGATACCCTAACATGTGGACTGGGTAATTACTACATGTGTTTGTAGGAACAGTAGAATAAGAACTTGTATGTGAACCAATTACCAAGAGTTAACTGTTAGGTTCACAAAAAGGGCAGTACAAAAATATCTCCATAAATACTTAAAACATGAAAATTGAGTGAGAACAGGCCATCACAGTAGTGTCTCTAAGTGAACTTTAAACCTTTCCCACATTAAACACATCTGAAAAAAAATGGGCAACATTATGGAAAATCTCTATAGATGAGTGCATCAAAAATTGACATTTCTCATGTATTAGAACATGTTCAAGCATATGGTTTTTCACTGTCTGGCCAAAGTTTTTTTGATATTAACATACATCCTTTATAAAACTGTACATTTATTTGTAAGTGGCTCTTAAACGGCCTCATGGTTTGTGGAATACCCTAACTTATTACCCTTTTCCAGATATTATAGATTCTGTAAATTATTGACGCCTCTGCAGCAGACGAATTTTGAAAACATTGTGACAAAAAGGAGAAATTGCTCAAAATGAGCAATTTCTCCTTTTGCCACAATGTTTTCAACTCTTTTTAACAATCAAACTCTCATTTATGGAATATTAACACATTGTTGCCAGGATGTTTTCGAAGTCGTCTGCTGTAGAATTGATGTATGTGGGAAAGGGTTAAGTGTTTCAGGTCATCCCTTTTCCTGTAACACATAAACGCTTTCCACATATAGCAATTTAACAATTCGGCAGCATTGAAAACATCTAAACAAAACTATCCATTATCTCTACAAGTAATAGTTTGATTATTTAATACATTTGAAAATATTGTTGCAAATGGAGACATAGTTCATTGTGAACCATTTCTTCTATTGTCACACTGTTTTCAAAAGTGGCCTGCTGTAGGTATTTCAAAACGCATTCTCTAAACGGGAAAGGTTTAAATAAATTAGAATTTGCTGAAACATTTTACATTGTGCACTAAATACTTTTCTTCGAGTTGTTGTATATCTATCAATGTTTGTCCTTGTATTATAGAATTTGTGCAATCTTAGATATCATCTTTTCTTTTATAATTCTTCTTCTATTTAACCACAAACTAAGATTAGATCTTATCTAAGTTTCTGATAACACCCATGAAGTGACAAAAATTAGTAGACTTATTTAGAACTTGAATAAGATTAAATTGTTCATCCCTTCCCTTTCAAAAGGGTTAATGCTGGGAAAACAAAGACCAGGTTGCAATGAGAGAAACATACACCCCCAGTAATAAAATACATGCCCATTAAATATTCATTAGTACTGTTTTTGTCTTTCACTCCCCAGGGCACTTTAAACAGAGCAATAGTGCAAATTATGCTGACCAAATAGTTCAAAGCTACATAGTGAGGCTAAACAAACTGGAAGATTCATTGATAAATGAGGTTGAAATATAAAATAATTTTATTATGCAAACATTCTTGATTAGTTTATAATAATATTATACCTCTTTACATTAATCAATAAGTATGTCCTGGATGACTTACCAGTAGTCTTTCCAAGTGAAAATGGTTATAAATATGTGGACAAAAGCTATTCAAGTTCTATTATTGTAGACATAGTGGTCCAGTTACTATTAAATATCTACTTTCATCAACAATTATAAGAAGGTGCTGCAGAGGTGTCATAAGTCACCCAGGAATGGGTCAAACAGAGAGACTCTCTGGCAATTGATGTATCTGCATAGTTTTTTATATCTTAGACTGAATTATATATATAAAAGCTTTGATTTCATGCTTTCAATTAATATCTGAACAAGAACAGATTAGCTGCCTGTTCCACAATGTTAACTACTTTTAACAAAATTGTTATGTTTGAATCCTTTCTAGCATATTTCTTTGTTACAATTTGGAAGATGTAAGACAAGAACATAAGGTAAAGAGTTTATGGTCCATCAGTATAATTGATTGTATGTATGTATACATTGTACCTCATGAATTTTCACCTCATCAAGGTAAATAAGGGACATTTTTCTTGCTCTAAAACCCATATTTGAACTCCAAAATCTATGTTGTGGGTACTCAAAAGAATCTTGTCATTGAGATGATTCTTTTGAGTACCCACAACAAAGGTTTAAATGAGTGCTAACAAAGATATCATGGAAGAAACACATATTAACTGCTCCTTTGTACATAACAATCAATACATATATATTTATAACATGTATACTCAACAATATGATTGTCAGTCAGGTAATCAGAATAACTTTATCTACTTAACTCTTTCCAACATACAACAAATCTGCAGCAGACGACTATGAAAATACGAAAGACGTAATTGAAGTATAATTATTGACTGGAGTTGAAAACATTGTAGAAAAAGGAAACACTGCTCATTATCATCACATACTCTTTTTGCTGAAATATTTGTAAAAGTCGTCATCTGCAGAATTAAGTCAAAATACACATGCAAATGGGAAATGTTTTACAAGCAACTTCTCCTTCCATCATGTTTCTTTCAAATTCGTCTCTTTCAGGGTTATTCCTTTCTCACTTGCAGACGTACTTTGACACATTGGAAGCAGACCTTTCAGAACATTTTGACAAAAGGAAATATTGCTCATAATGAGCAATTTACCTTTTGCCACAATGCATTCAACTCTCTTCAATAATCATACTTATGTCTTATATGTTTTCCATATTTTCTCAAAATCTTCTTGAAATTTTCAGATTTACTGTTCAAGGGAAAAGGTTTTATTTGTAAGTTTGTTTGGTACATAGCAAAAAGAAGGGATATATAAGATTATTATCCATAATCATGATTAATTGATTATTTATAAACTAATCCCTTTATCATAATGAACACATTATAAGTCAAACAGTAACACTGTTAAGCCTACCCTGAATTAAACCCCACCATTTTGAGAGTCAAATTATTGTTGTAATATTGTTTTAATATCTTATTTAAATTTGTATTTCTTGATATGATCGGTCAATACATTGTATATGTTTATGCTCACTAACCCTTTCCAACAAATATCAACCCTGCAGCAGACAACTTTTAAAAACGTTACATGACATCATAAGAAATTTCTTCTTTTGTCATGATGTTGTTCTAGAAATAATCTGAGATGCAAGCCATAAAATACATCTGCAAGTGGGAGAGGGTTAACCCTTTCCCTCATACGACAATTCTGCAGCAGACGACTTTAAACGTATTTTGTCAAAAACTAGAAAATCTCCATAATTGAATGGATAACCTATGACAAAAAGTGGAAAACATTGTGGCAAAAGGAGAAATTGCACGTTTTGTGCAATTTCTTCTTTTGTCACTATGTTTTCAAATAGCCGTCTGCTGCAGAGGCATCAGAAAGCGTCTATATGGAGGAAAGGGTTAATGGCTTGTTTGCTTTTTAATACTTTATGTAACAAGGTTTATTCAACACAAATAGTTCTATCACAATGCATGATGTGGTTTTGTTATTATGTCCAGTAACATCAGTTGAAGCACTTTCTGACTGCGATCTCCTCCTCCTAGTGATGCCAAAACAAGTACTCCAATCTCGACCTTCTGGTAATATGGTAATTAATGTCCCTTGAAACGTCTCTTTCATCGACATCCAATCATTGCACAGATTTCACAAAACGGCCCTTTTTTTGGTTTAGGTTCCTGATTGCTTGTGAGTTTCACAATTTGGCACAGGTGAATTTCAATTCCAATTATAAATTAGGTTTCAGTTTCATCTCTTTTTCTTACTTTTCTTTCTCTTTGTTATCAAAGAACTCATTTTCTCTATGGCCTCGTCCAAACCTTCCCCCGTCACCCCACAGGTTGGCTCTACATGCCACAACTGACTAGGGGGAAGTTCATGTAATGATAACAGTTTCTCTATTTCAGAAATATCCATGGATCCAGGTAAGTCTTGTTTGTTTGCTAGCACAACCACAGGTAATCCAGGATTATCCGGACTCCTGATTATTTTGATCAGTTCTATCTTGGCCTCCTCCATTCTCTCTTTGTCTGTACTGTCTACCACAAATATAATCCCGTCCACTTTCCGACTGTAGGATTTCCATAAGGGACGTGTTTTGTCATTTCCACAAAAGTCCCAAACAGTGAACACTGATCCTGAATCTACGGTGAGTTTTTCACAATTAAACCCAATGGTGGGTTTTGTGTCCATATACTGCCTGAACTTGAGCCTGTATAAACAGGTTGTCTTACCCGCTGTGTCCAAACCAAGCAAGGCGACCTGAGTCGATGTGCTACCACCCATAGTTCATACAACATTCATAGTTCCTGGTTTCTAAATTGCAGCATTCAGCATAAACTAGCAGGCATCGATCTTTAAAAATCCTGTTCGTTGCAGTATCCTTTATAAATAATTCACAGTGCGTTCTTATTTTCTTCTTTTAGTATAGGTAATTCCGTGCGTTTATCTTGTCACCTCAAAACGCCCATTTGTTTCCGAATAATGAAATGAACCATCGATTGTATGTATATAGCAATATGATCTTTTACCTGCGTCACAACGGCCGATTCACAGAATTTAACAAGTCCAGTTTACTAAAATACACCCCGGTACAGTTAATATCCGCTAAAACAGTTTGTCCACTAATAATCCAATTCGATAATACACTATTTTAGTCGACAAGTTTTCATTCAAATATACCACGTACACACGACCTATACCTTGTATATCGTGTCCTAGTTATAAATGCTAATGTGTGGAATATATATATATATACAACACAACAAAAACCGTTGACGGTACAATACAATCTATTTTTAGATTTGGTAAATCCGATCGTGCTGCCCTCTGTGGCCAGGTAAATAATTGGTTGTTTATTAACACGGAGTGGCAAAGGGGAGTAATGTTATCCCAGCGTCGTTGTTTTTCACATGAAAGTGTCGATGGCTGTCTACCTGTACACTTATTTATTGTTCCTAATTAGCGTACAGTTGTTACTCTAATTGACTGACAATTGAGAGTTAATCAAATCGACGATTAGAGTGATCAATATCCATCATTACGTTGATCGATACTTTTAATCCGACACATGCCGTACTATCTATTAACTAGTAATATTCAAGTTTGTTTCCCAATTGAATTAATAGTTAACTCTGCACGTCGAGGGTAAACAAATTCAAATAATTAAAATAAATATTTTGTTTGTTATCCATGTAGCCATATATTTATTATGAATCAACTAATTACGCTACATTGAAACATATTAATATCTTATTTTGTCGAACTTAATACATATTTCAAGAGGAATTTATTTTAAATAACATATCTACATTCTACACTAAATTATTCATCTTTAAAAAACATCGATTGTATGACAGCTTATTTCTCCTAATGTGATTATATGTAGGACTATGTTATGCAATTTGAACCTATATGCTTGTGCTGTACAAATATATGTATCTGTTCTGTTCTGCACATTCTGAATTTATGGCACATTAATTTAACCCTTTCCCTCATATAGACGCTTTCTGACGCCTCTGCAGCAGACGGCTTTTTGAAAACATAGTGACAAAAGAAGAATTTGCACAAAACGTGCAATTTCTCCTTTTTGCCATAATGTTTTCCACTTTTTGTCATAGGTTATCCATTTAATTATAGAGATTTTCTATTTTTTTATAAAATGTGTTCAAAGTCGTCTGCTGCAGAATTGTCGTATGAAGGAAAGGGTTAGAAAGAAGCATAACAACAATAAATAAAGAGACCTGCATGCTTTAACAAAGAGAGTGTTATTTCATCTTATTTCAGTTTTATCAGAGCCGTGTCATCGATATAGGGTCTTACCAATGTAAAGTCAGATTGATCCAAGCTAGAGGGGTTGTACTTCCACCTTTATGTCAAAAGGTTCGTCCACTGTATGGTTAACATATATGCGCATAAACATGCATATATTCCCCCGAATCAGTTGTTTTGTAACGTTCATATATTTGAACAAAGGAACAACGTCAAACGGAATTATTTATCATTTTATAGACGAAATTAGCATCCGAGTCTTTAATGTACCATATACATGGTTGTGATATGTGTCAGATATTGATGTTTTACATACTATACGTATGACAGTCTCTTGTATTTCATTTCATGAAAGGCCATGTGCTTTTTATTTGTAATATTATTTTAACAATACATGTAAATATATATGATTGTACATGGATGAGACTTAAATAAAAAAATATGTTAATTTTAAATAATTAATCTCCAAAACGATCAAATTATACTTGAGGCACAATTACATATATCTGTATAATCGGCAAACATTGATCATCATAAGTTTTCATAAACTTTTAGCAGCACGACTAGATCTAGCGAACGTGACTTAAATATGTATGTTTATTTATAAATGAGAAGAGAAGAATGTAGAACAAGAAGAGACTGCATGTAACTAACTTCTTGACCGATGATCCATAAAGTGATCGTCCTAGACATAGAAATGGTTAGAAGAAGGATGAACGTAAACTTCAAACATATGCTAAAATCTGACAAAGATTACACTTTAGTATTCGTGTAGTTTGATCTCCCCTCTAACAGATCGGGAAGCAAGAGTACTTCCCCAGTTTGTCTAAAACACAGACTGAAAAACGTGGTTAATTTTGCACATTTTCCCAATTTGTCAAATTGCCTTAGAAGGCGTCTGCCACAGATGTAGTACACATGACAAAGGGTTGAATAATAATTTTTCAATAAAGAAAGAAATTCTGATTGTCAGTGTTTAGCGCTAGAAATAGGCAGCAATTGACACATCCGTAAATGACCAATTTCATCTGGGATGTGATAGTGAACCGCGGGGTAAGTGCTGTAGTTACAACGTTTACTCTCCTGAAGTTGGACGAAAGGTGGAGGCTATGGGAAACAAAACAACAACTATGACCTAGTCTTGAATGCTTTTACGTTATATGTGGAAATACCCTATACTTTAATCTGGAACCATTCAAACATTTAATAGATTCAAGTACATGTACTTGTATTAACATCAATGCACTACCCCTACTGTCTCTGTCTCTGTCTCTCTCCATTGCTCTCCCCTGTAATACTATTTTAACTATAGGGCCTGATTCATTATAAGTGGAATATATAGTTTAAATCGGACCAATAGCTAGAAAGGATTTTCTTTTTGAAATCGGGAGATCACTCGAATACGACATGAACTCGAAGTAATTTATGTGTGTCCAATTCGACTACGAAATACCGAGAGTTATGACGTATCGGACAGAACTATTTAACTTAGTAGTTCAACATGTGCCGTGCAATGCTAAATTGACATCTGTCAATAAAATACACTGAGTAACATCCCACCTTCAATTTCAATCGAAAAATTAGTTTACTTGAACCACATGCATACGCAACTTGACGTTACATAAGGCGACTGCTTTTGAAAACTTTATGAAGAAATACGGGAATTCTCATAATGAACAATTTCTCAACTTCCCTCACATTTCAACTCTTTTCAAAAGTTATTGTACTTTCATTTGTAGAAATTTGGGTTTTCCATGGATTTCTACAGTTATCTGATGCTAACTTATTGTATGTAGGTAAGTGTTAAAACAAAAACGCATATTCAATGTTAGTCTCGGATTGAACCCCGAACAGATCATCACGCATATTATTGAGACTTCTAGCGATTTATGGACACTCTCCGTGAGTGCTACATGTAAACACGAAAGGGCGTTTTACTATTGGGACTCCAGTTCTATTGTTTTGTCAACAAATGAGCCGAATTACGAGAACACCAACATTGTGGATTCTGCGTAAAGTGTCGACCCAGATCAGCCTAAGCATATCGCGCCGGCTAACCCGAACAGACACTTTTCGCCTCCTGTGGTTGTACTATTTCAGAAATCATTACTCTCTACCTCTATCCCTCTGAAACGGAATATGTCGGCCCGGATTAGCCTGCGCGGACTTTGCAGGCTGATTTGAGTCCATCATGTTGGTTATCTCGTGGAACGGCTCAGATGAACCTAGGACTAAATTACGTGTAGATGAAGGCTCTGATAGGATTGTGCGGACTCCACTAATCTTCGTTGTACGCAGATGCATGAAGAACCCAAATCGCGAGAATCAATTCAGTAGTAAAAAAAGCTTAAAAAAAGAAGTCATGATCAAAGGGAAATAAGTGGACTATTTTCTTGAAATATTCCAAAAGAGTTACATACCTTGAAGACAAATAGATTCAAAGGGAATTGGAAAACCGTAGAAAGAATTTAAGACGCAGTGTTGTGAAAAATAGAGTTCAACCAGCTCTTAAATGTGATTTCATCGAGAACTATTTATCCTGACATGTAAATCAGTGATGTGTGTAAAAAGCTATAATATAAAGGTATCAATTAGCCTGTGTTCAATCCGTATATAGTGTTTTTAAAGTAGTGATAGGTGAACACTGATATTGTTCAATCAATCGTTTAAGCATCGCATGAAGTTACAGAGGGACACTGATTGGGTACCACTTCTAGGTGCTTGAAAGAAGTTACTCCTAGAGGTATATGACACGCTTGACGTTGTTCATGCGGATTGTGAAAGCTTTGGTGATATCGTGCGTGTGAAAAGACTCGCCAATAGTCTTCACTTTCCGTATACGTAATAAAAAAACCCTTCTCTTATGACCTAACTCCTGGTTTTAAGGCTTGTTATTTCAATGGAAACTTTTATGCTAACCATTAACCATATGAGCCGTTCCACGAGAAAGCCAACACTATGGACTCTACGTAATGTATCGACCCAGATCAGCTTTGCAAAGTCTAATCCGGGTCGATACATTCCGTCTCAGGAGGAAAGAGGTATAGGATAATGATGCCTAAAACAGAAAATCCACAGGAGGCGAAACGTGTCTGTCCGGGTTAGCTTGCGCGGTATACTTAAGCTGATCCGAGTCGATACTTTACGTAGTCAACAATGTTGGTTTTCTCGTGGGACGGCTCGCATATAGACGCTTGCTGAGGCTTCTGCTGCAGACCATCCCGGTAGCCTAGTCGGTAGCGACACGAGCTGTCAATCCAGGGGTTGTGAGCTTGAATCCCAGCTCGGCACACATTCTTTCCTACGTTTGACAAACGCTACTGTGACAAGCGTCATTCGTCTTTCACCAATAGACTAACAGCCTATGTGGTAAGGCAACTAGTTGCTTGGAAAGTATGTTGTGTGGAGTACTGGTGTGAGAAACTAGGAAACAAATGAGTATAGGTGTGAACCGGCCGCCGTGATATGACTGAACAATTGTTGTAAACGGTGTTAAGCCCCAATCAAACAATCAATCTGCTGCAGACGACTTTTGATAATTGTTCTTTCATTTATAGAGAGACCAAATAGTTTTTAAAGTCGTTTTTTACAGATTTTAGCCGTATGTAGGAATGGGTTAAATACAACCTCGTGGTGTGTTAAATACACATCGCGTGTCTGTGTTATGTAAGTATTTGATATGGGCCGGGTTTTCGTGTGCAGCTCTTCCCACATCAATGAGCCGTATCATGGATCTTATTGCATATATATGAGCCCGTCTATGGACACAGATATTAGTTGACTTTCAGTGTGTGCACCGTGTACAGGGGCGTAGCTCCCTTAGGCACTGTAGGCACGTGCCTACACATGTTTTCTCAAAATGCCCCCAAAATGCAGTTGCTGTTTTGTGCAATTTTACTTTTGTCACTATGTTTTCAAATAGCCGCCTGCAGCAAAGGCGTCAAAAAGCGTATATATGAGGGAAAGGGTTAATGTCTACTTAGTCTTGTTTGCTTTTTAATACTTTATGTAACAAGGTTTATTCAACACAAATAGTTCTAATCACAATGTATGATGTGGTTTTGTTATTATGTCCAGTAACATCAGTATGGTGTGGTTTTGTTATTATTTCCAGTAACATCAGTATGATGTGGTTTTGTTATTATGTCCAGTAACATCAGTTGAAGCACTTTCTGGCTACGATCTCCTCCTCCTCGTGATGCCAAAACAAGTCATCCAATCTCGACCTTCTGGTAATATTGTAATATCCCTTGAAACGTCTCTTTCAGCGACATCCAATCATTGCACGGATTTCACAAAACGGCCCTCTTTTTGGTTTAGGTTCCTGATTGCTTGTGAGTTTCACAATTTGGCACAGGTGAATTTCAATTCCCATTTTCCCATTAAAAATTAGGTTTCAGTTTCATCTCTTTTTCTTACTTTTCTTTCTCTTTGTTATCAAAGAACTCATTTTCTCTATGGCCTCGTCCAAACCTTCCCCCGTCACCCCACAGGTCGGCTCTACATGCCACAACTGACTAGGGGGAAGTTCATGTAATGATAACAGTTTCTCTATTTCAGAAATATCCATGGATCCAGGTAAGTCTTGTTTGTTTGCTAGCACAACCACAGGTAATCCAGGATTATCCGGACTCCTGATCATTTTGATCAGTTCTATCTTGGCCTCCTCCATTCTCTCGTTGTCTGTACTGTCTACCACAAATATAATCCCGTCCACTTTCCGACAGTAGAATTTCCATAAGGGACGTGTTTTGTCATTTCCACAAAAGTCCCAAACAGTGAATACTGATCCTGAATCTACGGTGAGTTTTTCACAATTAAACCCAATGGTGGGTTTTGTGTCCATATACTGCCTGAACTTGAGCCTGTATAAACAGGTTGTCTTACCCGCTGTGTCCAAACCAAGCAAGGCGACCTGAGTCGATGTGCTACCCCCCATAGTTCATACAACATTCATAGTTCCTGGTTTCTAAATTGCAGCATTCAGCATAAACTAGCAGGCATCGATCTTTAAAAATCCTGTTCGTTGCAGTATCCTTTATAAATAATTCACAGTGCGTTCTTATTTTCTTCTTTTAGTATAGGTAATTCCGTGCGTTTATCTTGTCACCTCAAAACGCCCATTTATTTCCGAATAATGAAATAAACCATCGATTGTATGTATATATCAATTAAAATATTGGTTGTTTATTAACACGGAGTGTTAAAGGGGAGTAATGTTTTCCCAGCGTCGTTGTTTTTCACATGAAAGTGTCTATGGCTGTCTACCTGTACACTTATTTATTGTTCCTAATTAGCGTACAGTTGTTACTCTAATTGACTGACAATTGAGAGTTAATGAAATCGATGGTGAGAGTGATCAATATCCATCATTACGTTGATCGATACTTTAAATCCGACACATGCCGTACAATCTATTAACTAGTAATATTCAAGTTTGTTTCCCAATTGAATTAATAGTTAACTCTGCACGGCGAGGGTAAACACATTCAAATAATTCAAATAAATTAATATTTTGTTATCCATGTAGCCCTATATTTATTATGAATCAACTAATTACGCCACCTTGAAACATATTAATATCTTATTTTGTCGAACTTAATACATATTTCAAGAGGAATTTATTTTAAATAACAATATATCTACATTCTACACTAAATTATTTTTCTTTGAAAAACATCGATTGTATGACAGCTTATTTCTCCTAATGTGATTATATGTAGGACTATGTTATGCAATTTGAACCTATATGCTTGTGCTGTACAAATATATATATATCTGTTCTGTTCTGCACATTCTGAATTTATGGCACATTAATTTAACCCTTTCCCTCATATAGACGCTTTCTGACGCCTCTGCAGCAGACGGCTTTTTGAAAACATAGTGACAAAAGAAGAATTTGCACAAAACGTGCAATTTCTCCTTTTGCCACAATGTTTTCCACTTTTAGACATAGGTTATCCATTTAATTATAGAGATTTTCTATTTTTTTATAAAATATGTTCAAAGTCGTCTGCTGCAGAACTGTCGTATGAGGGAAAGGGTTAGAAAGAACCATAAAAAAAGAGACCTGCATGTTGTAATTCATCTTATTTCAGTTTCATCAGAGCCGTGTCATCGATTTAGGGTCTTGCCAATGTAAAGTTATATTGATCCAAGCTAGAGGGGTTGTACTTCCACCTTTATGTCAAAAGGTTCGTCCACTGTATGGTTAACATATATGCGCATAAACATGCATATATTTCCCGAATCGGTTGTTTCGTTCATATATTTTAATAAAGGAACAACGCCAAACGGATTTTATTTATCATTTTAAATAATTAATCTCCAAAACGATCAAATTATACTTGAGGCATACAATTACATATATCTGTATAATCGGCAAACATTGATCATCATAAGTTTTCATAAGCTTTTAGCAGCACGACCAGATCTAGCGAACGTGACTTAAATATGTATGCTTATTTATAAATGAGAAGAGAAGAATATAGAACAAGAAGAGACTGCATGTAACTAACTTCTTGACCGATGATCCATAAAGTGATCGTCCTAGACATAGAAATGGTTAGAAGAAGGATGAACGTAAACTTCAAACATATGCTAAAATCTGACAAAGATTACACTTTAGTATTCGTGTAGTTTGATCTCCCCTCTTACAGATCGGGAAACCAGAGTGCGTTCCCCAGTTAGTCTAAAACACAGACTGAAAAACGTGGTTAATTTTGCACATTTTCCCCATTTGTCAAATTGCCTTAAAAGGCGTCTGCTACAGATGTATCACGCATGAGAAAGGGTTGAATAATACTATTTCTTTAACTCTTTCAGCGCCAAAGGCCATATTGAGCTTTTTGCAAACAATGCAGATTCAGGTGAGTCAGCTCGTAACGAGCTGTCTCACCTGAAATCTGCATTGTTTGGCTGTGAGTTATAAAAATATTCCAAAAATCCTATAACATGAAAATAGAGTCGTTCGAGTTTGAACATGGAAGAGTCTACTTTAAACAATTCGGCGCTGAAAGGGTTAAAGAAAGACATTCTGATTGTCAGTGTTTAGCGCTAGAAATAAGCAGCAATTGACACATCCGTAAATGGCCAATTTCATCTGGGATGTGATAGCGAACCACGGGGTAAGTGCTGTAGTTACAACGTTTACTCTCCTGAAGGCGAACGAAAGGTGGAGGCTATGGGAAACAAAACAACAACTATGGCCTAGTCTTGAATGCCTTTACGTTATATGTGAAATACCCTATACGTTAATCTGTCTGTCTGTCTGTCTGTCTGTCTCTCTCTGTCTCTCTCTGTGTCTCTCTGTGTTTCTCTCTCTGTCTCTCTCTCTGTCTCTCTATGTCTCTGTCTCTGTCTGTCTGTCTGTCTGTCTGTCTGTCTGTCTGTCTGTCTGTCTGTCTGTCTGTCTGTCTGTCTGTCTGTCTGTCTGTCTGTCTGTCTGTCTGTCTGTCTGTCTGTCTGTCTGTCTGTCTGTCTGTCTGTCTGTCTGTCTTGAAAAGAGTAACCTCTTAGCTTTAAAAAATCCAAAGGAAATGGGGTGGGGGTGGGGGTCATTATGCAAGAAAGAATTCACCGTCATTTTGGATCAAATCGGGCCCGGACGAAACCGATGTTTCACATTCTCTATTTTCACTTTCAAACAAGGTCAAAATACTGAAAGTGATCAAATCCATCATTTCCAGTGCATCTTATACACATTGACAATGAATTCAAACTCAATGTAATATATTCAATGCATTTGACTTTTGACTCTATATCAGCATGGTCCTGGATGTATTTGACATAGACGCGAATCAATAAAAAGACAATAAATGTAGTTGATGACAAGAACGCTAGAAATGTATCCCTGTATGTTATACACTCAGGGACATGCAACGACATTCCATTTGTGTCCGACGCGACGCCAATACTTCCACATGTTTAACCCATTTCATGTTATGCCATCTCAAGTCAGTCAATCAATAGTCCATGCCAATGAACATAATTGAACGTAGGTCATGTATAAGTTCTGACCTACGACCGGACTTACGGAATTACATGTTCGCGAAGGCGTTGGATCTTGTCTGTGATGGAGGGATCAGGCGTGCAACATGGGCTATACAAGGGAAAAACAGACCGAACAATATCCTCGGAAACTCAATTGATTGATTGTTTGTGTTTTAAGCCGCTTCCAGCCATATTTCAATTATATCACTACGTTACCAGTACTACTGGTTCATTTATCCTGACACCAGCCAGTCAGTCGTAATGCAAACCCCACAACCCTGAGCGCAAAGGAGGGCAGCCATTACTACCATTTTAAAAGTATTTGGTATGACCTGGCTGGAGATCGGGCCCGCGCCCGAGGCGGACACTCTACCACTACACCAACTAGGCGGACACTCTACCACTACACCAACTAGGCGGACACTCTACCACTACACCAACTAGGCGGACACTCTACCACTACACCAACTAGGCGGTTATTCGGGAATGACATACATAAGAACGAAATAATTAATTAAATTTAATGATACTTTACATTGTTTTACATAGATACATTCTTAAAGCGTATATGTATATTGGTCAGAAAGCATATATTGCAAAATTATGAAAATCACATTTATAAATACTAAAATATCGGTAGTAAAACTCAAAATAAAATGACTTGATAAATATATTAAAAAGAATACAAAGACACGGCAACAGATAGACTCGCGATAATACAATGGACTCGCGTTAACTCGAAGTCAAAGTTACCTCGCGTTATCGACCTGTTCGAGTGATGCTTAAGTCTGTGTTATGGAAAGCGAGCCAGTAATAAAACTGCTGCTAGCTGTTTTCAAAACCGTCCTGTTTCAGGAAATGGTTCGAGTTAAACCATATACTCGAATTACCACATGTTCTAGATATCGTGAGTCCAGTGTACTATCCTTTTAATTACATACATGCTTAAGCTCTACTTAAAAACTCGATTTAAATGCAAAACTGATTGTACAACAATTTCATTTTCATAGCTATGATTTTTGTTAACACACATATCTGCAGTACTTAAATGCTAAGACCCGTAGAGAATATCTTCACGGTTATCCAATTTCCCGATTCAGATGACATTTGAAGCAAATCGTTTTTAAGCCTTTGACTGCTGGTACCGATTTCCTAGAGCCTGTGCCAACAGTATAGAGCCAGGCCTGTCGGCGCATCTTCGCCGTCTGATCGGAATATGTACTGATACACTAAATATTTTTATCTTGAATGATATTCCTAAAATCGGGTAGGACTCTTTCAAACGCAAAGCTGGATAAGTCATTTTTAAAAATTCAGCATTGAAAGGGTTAAATAATATTATTTATTTGATTATTTAATATTATATTAATTATTCTGAATTGGGCAATACATAGATGGTCTACAATAATCCAATAGCTCTATATGCGCTTTTGAAATCCTCGAACTTTGCAACATCTTCACCGATGAAGAGTTCAACATAGAAACCATACACCTGATCAAACGAACATGTGCCGTCTGCTCTGGGTCCGATGAAATTGAAAGTTGTCTTGACAACAATTTCAATCGGGAGATTAAAGCCTACATGGAATTGAAAGAACTTATCAAAAGTGAAAACTCCATCTTTGTTCAAATCAGCCGCATTCATCAAATGTGTTAGCGCACTTTTAATAGTGCCGGACAGTTTATTCTTATCTGCTTTAAAGGCGTCTGTCAACCCTTTCACAAAATCGTCCTCTGTTATTTCCGTGGTCCAATCAGGAGCGCCGTCGAGAAACATGACTTTTGACCAGAAGAGGTCAAGGTCGTTTCTAGTAGCATCTGCGTCTACACTTGGTAGTTTTGCGAACGCTTCCTTACAGGAGTCTCTATCTTTGGACGAGAGTTTTCCATCTTTGTCGATATCCAGAAGTTTGAAAAAGTTCCGCCATTTTTCTTCCATTACAGATATGTCCGCCATTTGGATGGAATTCTAAACTTTATAGCTGGCTGGAAGAATAATTTGGCGAAAACTTAACGTTGCCTGAAAAAGAATGAGATGGTAGGTTAAAGTACTCGTACATATAATTAGCTGTACTTCAAACATGCTAATCTGAATGTCCGTCGGCCTCAAAGTTCCGAAGGTTTGTTATTTTCTGGGCGTGTCCCTTGTTATAAAATGGTTAAGAGATCCCGGAAAGCAATATGTATTTTCTCCGTAGAAACAATATACATATGTATACGTAAAACACTTATTTATTAAGTAATGAAGTACAGCGTTTGAAAACATTACAGAAAAAAGAACAACCTCCATTGCAAGCTACAATTATTCCCATTAATGTTCTACCTTATCGAAGTCAATTGTTGACAGTAACATACATATGCGGTGTTCAGGTTCGATATTTCAGGGACCAGATTGAAAGTTTCAAGCCTTTGCACATAATTCGTTGATTCACGACGATTCACACCTGAATACGCCTAATGACACACGAAACCCGACTGCTTTCGAAACCTTTTATGACCAAAATAGATATAGATAAGATTTTGCTTCTGTCACTTATAGTACAAATCCATAAAGGTACCTAACTTGACACGAGCCGAGTAAAGGAGTTTAAAGGATTCAATTACCTAGATAGTGAAGTAACTTGTGATATTGTGTGGATACACAGGCTCACATGAGTCTTCACTGTTGGCAGATTCATTAAAACCCAAGATTGGTAGACCTGAATCAGTTCGCAATGAGACATAGGCGACCAGTGAATACCAGTGTTCGAATGTGTGGATGCACTGAGTCTTCACTGAACGCAGATGCATTAATATGCCAGAGTGTTAGACTTAACGTATTTATCACCTAGACATAGTCGACCAGTGAATACTTGACTGTGAAGATGAACTGAGTCTTCACTATACGCAGATGCATTAAGAGCGTAGAGTTGTAAGACCTGAATCAGTTCTCAATAGGCGACCATTGAATAGTCTTCACTGAACGCAGATGCATTAATAACCCAGATTGTGAGACTTAACGTATTTCTCAATTAGACATAGTCGACTAGTGAATACTAGACTGTGTAGATGCACTGAGTATTCACTGAACGCAGATGCATTAAGACCCAAAATCGATAGACGCGACTTTTGTTCAGAGCCAGACATATCTGTTAGTTTTCCATAAAGCACGTGTCAATTTTATTTTGTACTTTAAAGTTTTGCACTCCCCGGATTCTGGAGACGGTCATAATATATCGATTTCATATAACAACAGGAAAAGGTTTTAGACTGGAACACAGTCCTTCTCGTATTTATTTTCTATATCTAAAAGTATCTTTAATTTTAAAATGTATCATCAAGCAATGAAGGTTCCTTGTCTGAACCTACGCTATTTACTTATTCACTCTAGCTTCTTTATACATGAATGATCTCAGTTGTAAAGACTTGAGCGAGCCAGTGCATTCACACCAGAGCTTTCAATGGTCATCTACGTACAATTTAGTCCAAGATATATCTTTTGACAACAAAAAAACCCACCAGAACTCTAACTCTCTGAATTTTACACCAATTTACATGTATACAATTCCATTACGGTTCGTTAATAAGACCCAAAATAGACAGTTGCTGCTCAGATATATTTATCTTCTGATAAAAAGCGAGAAGCGAAGCCAATGTAACTAGAATCGAAACAATAAAGACCAAAATCGCCAGACGAGGTTCTAATAAGCGGTGCTCCAGTAAAACCAACATTAAAAACATTGCACGGATTGCGCAGGCTGATCATGGTCGATATATTACGCAGAGTCCAGAACGGTTTTTTTTTCGTGGGACGGCTAAATAGTTATTTTCTGATATTTCACACACAAATGTTATCCACGTCATTAAAGCATATTTGTATTTTTTAAACAGTCTTTGATTATGAGGTAGACGAATACAACTGCATTAAACACCAAACGGATATCAGAAGGAACATATGGTTATGATCAATGCATTGTAAAAGGGAGGCTTGCATTCGAAAATCCGAATACCGCTGTCCTACATCAGCATTATTTAACGAAGATAGATAGATATATATATCTTCGGTTAGCTAGGTCACACAACATACGATCTACGTAGAAATATATGAGCCATCCCGCAAGAAAACCAACATTGTAGACTGCGTAAAGTATCGACCCGGATCAGCCTACGCATGCCGCTCAGGTTAACCCGGACAGAAATGTTTCGCCTCCTGTGGATATTCTTTGTCAGGAATATTTTACTATATACCTCTATACCCCTGAGACGGAATATGTCGGCGAGCGCAGGCTAACCCGGACAGACACTTTTCGCCTCCTGTGGATTTTCTGTTTCAGGAATCATTACTCTATACCTCTATCCCCCTGAGACGGAATGTGTCGGCCCGGATTAATCTGATCTGGGTCGATACATTACGCATAGTCCAACATTTTGGTTTTCTCGTTAATACTGCTCATATAACAAATCAAAAATCGTCAATGGAAGAAATATCAAAACAAGTACATGTACAGTCAAACCTGTACTAACGGTCACCTGTTATAAGCAGCCACCTGCCTTAAGCGGCCAGTTTCAGACCCTCCCGTCGAAATTTACTATATAATTTAACTGCAATAGGCGGTCACCTGGTCGACGCGGCCAGCGGCCAACATTTTTGGTCCCAAATGCATTAAAAACCTCCTAAAACGGCCACCAAATGAACACATTTTACCGTAAAATATCGATTTTGGCAAATTTCATTACGGCCACAGAATTAATATTTATTTAAAGTACTAAAAACAAATTAAATCAAATAATTATAATATATCTTTAATTTAAAATAAGTTTCTTTTAGTTTAAACTTTCTTAATTGGCCGTAAACAAACCAAACAAAGCTGTTATTGTGTTCTACATAATCGCCATTTTTCCGACTCAAACCAAACAAAGCTGTTATTGTGTATATGAATTAAGGTGTGTTTTTAAAAAAGGAGAAAACAATGTCGAGGAAGAATGAGAAATTGTTAGTTCTGAATAATTTTTAAATTTTCCACAATGTTTCAAATGTCGTCTGTAGACCTACAACACAACTAGACTTGGTCCCGAAACTTTATAAAAAAACCCAAACCACACATCTTTAAACGTTCCCTGTGCTTAGAAAGGACCTCCATGCTCTAAAAATATTTCTGACTGGTAAATTTCGAGAAAGAAATGGCTTCTGACCAATAAGAAACTTTACAAAAAAGTTTGAGTATAGGGAATAGTTTGATAAAATGTATAGCTTTGAAGCGAAGCTGCGCGGATTTGCAGATTGATCTGAATCGACAATGGTCACACATGCGCCGAGATTAGTTCAATTTGAGTGCTGGTCATTTATACCATATTTCACATAATAAAGATAATTGTGATGACTCGATATCAGACAGAAAATACCCCGCTTGGACTGTTGAGATGTTGGGTCATCCGGATCTCCTCTCATCACAAGATCTCTAATGTATGTTTTCGTGATGCGTGGCTAGGTACATGGTCACATTATAAGTATAACTAGGCCATAATGTCCGAAACAATTCAGGGTAAATGTTACTTTTTCCCGCATGCAACACATTTACAGTAGACGATTTAGAAAGCATCTGTTTAAACTAAGGATCAATTATTGAAAAGCGCCGAACGCATTTTGCCGAAAGGGGGAACTTGTTCATTATGAGCCATTTCTCATTCCACAATGTTTTTAAATGTTGTTTGCTGCAAAGGCTTCATAATGCGTCTGTATGTGAGAAAGAAATGTGCTGATGTTTTAAAAGAAATTGTTGTGTACATTTAAATTAATAACAAATAATCAATTATATCAACACTTGTGGGGTGCCATGATATAATTAAAATACTGCTGATAAGGGAATTAACCCGCCCCCTGATAACAAACGTGAATGGCAGCGAGTGTTACGTTGGTATGGTTATCATAACACATGAACCGTGTCTAGCGATTTGGGATAGTAATGCATCTGCATAGAGTGCAGTCTGGTTCCGAATTCCTAGACTACGTACAGTGAAGACTCAGACTAGCCATTGCATTCGCACAATCTCACCAGAGTCTACACTGTCCGTCTACATGCATTTTAGACCTAGGTGCATGTTTTGACCACAACAAACATTGAACTGTAGCCCCATTAGCTTACCGTCAATTTATCTTTATATGCTCCCGTTACGAGAGTCAATAAGACACCATATCGCAAGGCGCGACTCAAATGTACACAATTCACATAGAAACAAATAAACCAACTATATATTACATAAGCAGTGTGAACTTCAAAAACAACAGATGTGAATTTATTGTTTAGTTTATTGCGAAGTGGATTCAGGCTACTATACTATAGAACTAGAACGTGTTATCAGCGAAGAACCAGGTAAGACTGTGCATACGTTCATCATCACCAGAGTCTACATTGTCCGCGTCCACTAAGAAGAGAAGTAGATGCAAGCTCTGGCGAAAATTTAGAGTAGATGCTCCATTTTCTGTCATTCCCATACCAATTCCCCAACAATCTCATTAAAACCAGACCAGAAAACTTCTATGTACGTATATACGAGGGGGCGAGTTTAAGGTCTGGTTTTTAATGAGATTAATATCCTATTAGATATACCAAAAATGCACCATATTTGCGTGATGCAACTCATAAATAATTGAGCTGAGTCAGACGATTTTAGGGACTTATTGCATCTGCGTACACATAAGATGTACACGCATAGTATCCCCCGAGACTTCACTGTCAGTCTATATTTTACATAAAACATAATTGTATCTTCAAATATAAGTGTTGTCCCACTAGTTGTACGAAAATGTAACTTTATGTGATGCCGGACAGGAGACCCCAAATCGCAAGATGCATTAAAGTGTCGCCAGACCGGAGACCCAAAATCGCAAGATGCATTAAAGTGGTTCCAGATCGGAGACCAAAAATCGCAATATGTATTAAAGTGGTTTCAGACCGGAGACCCATAATCGCAAGATGTATTAAACTGGTTCCAGACCGGAGACCCATAATCGCAAGATGCATTAACGTGGTGCCAGACCGGAGACCCATAATCGCAAGATGCATTAAAGTGGTTCAAGACCGGAGACCCATAATCGCAAGATGCATTAAAGTGGTTCAAGACCGGAGACCCAAAATCGAAAGATGCATTAAAGTGGTTCAAGACCGGAGACCCATAATCGCAAGATGCATTAAAGTGGTTCAAGACCGGAGACCCATAATCGCAAGATGCATTAAAGTGGTTCCAGACCGGAGACCCATAATCGCAAGATGTATTAAAGTGGTTCCAGACCGGAGACCCATAATCGCAAGATGCATTAAAGTGGTTCAAGACCGGAGACCCATAATCGCAAGATGCATTAAAGTGGTTCTAGACCGGAGACCCATAATCGCAAGATGCATTAAAGTGGTTCAAGACCGGAGACCCATAATCGCAAGATGCATTAAAGTGGTTCAAGACCGGAGACCCCAAATCGTAAGCATTAAAGTGGTTCAAGACCGGAGACCCAAAATCGTAAGATACATTAAAGTGGTTCCAGACCGGAGACCCATAATCGCAAGATGCATTAAAGGGGTTCAAGACCGGAGACCCAAAATCGCAAGATGCATTAAAGTGGTTCAAGACCGGAGACCCAAAATCGTAAGATGTATAAAAGTGGTTCAAGACCGGAGACCCAAAATCGTAAGATGTATTAAAGTGGTTCAAGACCGGAGACCCAAAATCGTAAGATGTATTAAAGTGGTTCCAGACCGGAGACCCAAAATCGCAAGATGTATTAAAGTGGTTCAAGACCGGAGACCCAAAATCGTAAGATGTATTAAAGTGGTTCAAGACCGGAGACCCAAAATCGAAAGATGCATTAAAGTGGTGCCAGAACGGAGACCCAAATTCGCAAGATGCAATAAAGTGTAACCAGACCGGAGACACAAAATCTCAAGATGTATTAAAATGGTGCCAGACCGGAGCCCCAAAATGGCAAAGTTGCATTAAAAAGGAACCAAACCGGAGACTCAAAATCGTAAGAAATATTAAAGTGGAACCAGACAGAAAACCAAAAATCGCAAGATGCATTAAAGTGGTTCCAGACCGGAGACCAAACATCGCAAGATGTATTAAAGTGGAAACAGACCGGATGCCAAAAATCGCAAGATGCATTAAAGTGGTTTCAGACCGGAGACGAAAAATCGCAAGATGTATTAAAGTTGTTTCAGACCGGAGACGAAAAATCGCAAGATGTATTAAAGTGATTTCAGACCGGAGACGAAAAATCGCAAGATGAATTAAAGTTGTTTCAGACCGGAGACCAAAAATCGCAAGATGTATTAAAGTTGTTTCAGACCGGAGACCAAAAATCGCAAGATGTATTAAAGTTGTTTCAGACCGGAGACCAAAAATCGCAAGATGTATTAAAGTGGTTTCAGACTGGTGAACAAAAATTGGCAAGATGCATTAAAGTGGTTTCAGAGCGGAGACCAAAAATCGCAAGATGTATTAAAGTGGAACCAGACCGGAGACCAAAAATCACAAGATGTATTAAAGTGGTTTCAGAGCGGAGACCAAAAAGTGGAACCAGACCGGAGACCAAACATCGCAAGATGTATTAAAGTGGAACCAGACCGGAGACCAAAAATCGCAAGATGTATTAAAGTGGAACCAGACCGGAGACCAAAAATCGCAAGATGTATTAAAGTGGTTTCAGACCGCAGACCAAAAATCGCAAGATGTATTAAAGTGGTTTCAGACCGGTGAACAAAAATTGGCAAGATGCATTAAAGTGGTTTCAGAGCGGAGACCAAAAATCGCAAGATGTATTAAAGTGGAACCAGACCGGAGACCAAAAATCGCAAGATGTATTAAAGTGGTTTCAGAGCGGAGACCAAAAAGTGGAACCAGACCGGAGACCAAAAATCGCAAGATGTATTAAAGTGGAACCAGACCGGAGACCAAAAATCGCAAGATGTATTAAAGTGATTTCAGAGCGGAGACCAAAAAGTGGAACCAGACCGGAGACCAAAAATCGCAATATGTATTAAAGTGGAACCAGACAGGAGACCAAAAATCGCAAGATGTATTAAAGTGGTTTCAGACCGCAGACCAAAAATCGCAAGATGCATTAAAGTGGTTTCAGACCGGAGACCAAATCTCGCAAGATGTATTAAAGTGGTTTCAGACCGCAGACCAAAAATCGCAAGATGCATTAAAGTGAAACCAGACCGGAGACCAAAAATCGCAAGATGTATTCAATTGGAACTAGACCGGAGACCAAAAATCGCAAGATGTATTAAATTGGAACCAGACCGGAGACCAAAAATCGCAAGATGTATGAACCAGGTCATACGAAAACCGAAAATATGTTGTTTAAATCTTTTCCCTTTTACAATAAATCCACAGCATACGGATGAAAACAATTAATCAAGTAAGTGGAACGTCTCTATAAATCAAATTGTAATTATTAAAAAGGGTTAAAACATTGTGGCAAAATGATGAATTGCTCATTATGAGCAATTTCTTCTTTTGCCACACTGTTTTCAAAATTCGTCTGCTGCAGATGCGTCAGGATGCGTCTGCAGGTGGGAAACGGTTGTGGTTACTTGCGATCAGTTCAGTCTGCAAAAAAATCCGCTTGTAGTCATAACCCCAATGCTTGTACATAAGTACTTGCAAATCAAGAAAGTTTAAATTTGGCTTTGGCTTATTTTTCTAAAGTAAACGTTGAAGTGTATTATATTGTGAATTTACTATCCGTTTGCTGTACTCTACATACTCTGACATTAATTGACCGCGATCACATGCACACATCATTCGGACTTCATCACGCATAAGAGAGAAACAATATAGTCAATTAAATTCGTTTTTGCCAAATGAATTCATCATTCATTCAATGTTATCAACTATTGATTGAATATCCAAGAAAAATTATTTAAATTAAATGCCACGGATCGTAACATGGTAAATTGAAGCCACGTGGTTCCATGACAATTGTGCTTTATTAGCAGTTTTAACCCGTGCGAATTATCTTTCGGTCAAAAAATAGAACATTATTTAGAACATGTTAAGGTCGGAATATCCATATTTGTAGTTTAAATGTAAGATAACATGCGTGTTTTCTTGTCCTTTATATTATAACGCATGCTTTTATGTACTTAGTATTTACAGTGAACAGAATAAGTTCTTTGGTGGATACGCAGCTCATACATCCATACACTTTAAATAATAGGCACTGTCGTGCCATTTCTTTTCTGAGTGCTTTGTTATTTTTTAAATACATATACACGTATACACTTATGGTTTTGTGAACTTATTTATAATGAAAATGTTTATAACCTTAACTGCTTCAATACGCAGACATTTTAATGCATGTTAATACATGTACATGTATACACTTATGATTTTGTAAACATATTTATAATGGAAACTTTTTATATCCTTAACTGCTTCAATACACAGACATTATAATGCATGTTAATGCACTTCACATATTTTGACCTAGATATAACTTCTTCTCCGACTATTCATTTGATCTTCATTCAAATAAAATACAATGATGTCAATATTTGATAATTTGCATATTGTCTCTCTCAACTGTAATGGATTGAGAGATTATTAAAAAAGAGTAAGACTAAATGAGTGGATTAAACAACAAAACGCTGATAGTATATACTTACAGGAAACACACTTTACAGCTGACATAATAGTAAATGTTAATTGAAACAATTTAGCGATTGGAATGTTTATCACTCTTTTGGCTCAAGTTATAGCTGTGGATGTAATATACTTATCTCAAAGAATATTCAGTTTAAAAGTATTAAGCATATAAGCCACCAAAACGGAAGCTATATTATTCTAAATAGCACTATCAATGACAATACCTTCACATTCTTAAATATTTATGCACCAAATATAAAAAGGATATATAATCTTTATTTCCTCCAATATATGAAGATTAAACAAACATGAACACATTGATAAAGAAACAAACAAAAAGAACAAAAAGGAAAGGTTATACACAAAAATAAAATATCTCTGTAAATCAAAAATGAGTTTTTTAAATCAAAATCAAATCTAATCGAAAATAACATAGAAGGTGTTCTCATTATTGGTGAAGATTTCAATGACGTTCTTACAAAACAAGACAGAGTAACTTCAAGCTCAAAAATAAAAAATGCACCAGTGCAAAACCTTACTAATGTAATTAATCATTTCGAACTTGTAGATATATGGAGACTTATTCATCCAGAGAAAAAACAATTCACTTGGAGACGAAAAAATGAAATAGAAAAAAGCAGAATAGATTTTTGGGTAATACAAGAACTACTAACTTGTTGTTCAATATTCAGTTGTGATATAAGACCCGCGTTAATTAATGGCACAGACCATACATCTGTTTCTCTTAAAATTAAAACAACTAACAATAGAGGAAATGGCCATTGAAAATTAATAATTCTTTATTAACTGATGATGCTTATATAATCTTAATACAAACTGACAGAATTATAATTAAAGCTCAAAACTATAAATGGACAAAATAATCTCAATACAGACGATATGCATCAACTTGAAAGTGAAGTATAAAGGATATATACCGAAAAAGCAAAAGGCGCTCAAGCAAGAGCACGTATACGATCTTTTGATGGAGGAGAAACCGACTTAAAGTATTCTTAAACTTTAAAAATTCCAGACACAGACAAACACGTAAAACAATAATATCACTTAAAGTAGATGATAGGAAAAATTACTTCTATATCTGAGATTCTAAATGAAGAAGTAACCTTTTTCAAAAATCTTTATCCTTCAAACAATACAGATAAACACGAAATAAATTCATGCCAAGGTTAATGTAGAAAATATACTAAAAATGTAGACATGCTATAATTGAGATGAAATCGAACAAAAGTTCCGAAAAAATGAAGGTCTTACCGTAGAATTCTATAAAAAATTTTGGTCAAAATTAGAAAATATTTTAGTCGAATCACTACTCGCAAACACTCAATCACAACGCACGCATAGCAATATACCAATACGCAAGCGCAAAATACGCTCACATATTGATCAACACGCCTGCTAGCTCACTCTCAAGCATAAACACAGCAACAACAATACGACGCGTTGTTGCTGTTGTTTTGTTACACACACGCACACGCACAACACACGTACGCACACCAACACAAACATCACACATATCCTCCTCCTGGCTAAGGAGGAACCATGCCTACACATTGTGAATCTCTATCACACTTATTACTATATCATTCTAGCGACATTTCGTTTCCATTGTCTCTTAGATTGATAAGACAGTGAGGAAAATGTGATTTATTTATTCATTAAGGTTCCATTATGTTTCTCTCTATAACGCTACTTCTCTCTGTCTCATCTCTTCTTCCTCGTCTAATTGTTTTTGAAATAAATTGCATTGCTAATTGAAGTGTTTGAATATTTGAATAAAAAAAAAAGCCCCCCAAAAAAGACAATTGTGCTGCTGACTGTCAACAACATTGAGGTTCCATTAGCGTGTAAAACGTTCCTATATGACACAATACGGTAAAACGATTCGTATAAAAGCATGACATTAAAAGAAAGATTTCTACATTGATTGATAAAAATTTACAAATCTTTAGCAGACGACTTTGTCAGACGACATTAAGTCAAATATTTAGAAATTCATCATGAAATTTTTTCTCATCTGCCACATTGTGTTTCAATATTCGTCTCTGCAGAGGCGTCAGTAGCGTCTGTTTGTGGGAAAGGGTTTACAATCCAATTTCAGCCCACATCGAGTGAGGACAGAGTAAGTATGAGCGGTGAAAGTCAATTGTTGAAATAATTGAAATAGTGTTGAAAACGACATAAAACCACCCAGTTAATCAAATTAACACATTTCACTTTTAACAACTCTGTACGATTCCCGTCCAACACACAGGAGTCTCAACATACTACGGTATCGGAGTTATTGAATCGTATATTATCTTTATTGAGGCAAAGGACTAGACGAGGAGGAGTTCTTGTCTTTTCCCACCATATCACTCTTATAACTCCTCGGAGTCTCCTCCCAACCCTATAGTGTCGGTACGCTAGCAGAATAGTGTCAGAGACGATTCTTTTGAGTACCCAAAACATAGGGTTTGAAGGTCATATAATGATATGGGGATGAGAACTACTCTTCTTATCTAGAGCATAAGATATCTGTTATAGTCTGTCTTTAAACAAGTAACAATTTGGACATTTTGAATGATATATTCAGATCAGCCTTTACATATGACCAGCTTTAACAAAATATCAACAACTCACCGGAATCTTTAAAAAAAAAGACTTGTTAGTAATATGTGAACAGGGTTGATCTAATTCAGCCAGTCTATACTGTTCGAAATGGCCAGAAATGGACCTTAAGTCGACGTTTCTATCCTTTGTTAATATAATGCGCTCTATTGTTAATACCTTCTATGTACGCGGACAATGCACCGTGCACAGTGATTTCAATTTACCACGGTAGGAGGTTTGGCATAATAACAAGACAAAAACCGATGCTGGATCCATGAAGTAATTTAATACAGTTTGTAGCCTGGAAAGTCTGCTGGAATGAGTTGGACACCTAATTATATATACTTCTTGATAGCCTCTTACATAACAGTGCACACGTGTAACCTTGACACTTTAGACGAGGTCATTTTCTTGTGTAAATAACCCTGTCATACATCAATGCTGTCTGGTGGAAATACAAACATAATGTTCATTATTTCACAGGAGGTTTGGAATTGTTCAATATGAACGTTACATATTTTCGTGAGTTTTCATGGTATTAATACGGGTTTAGAATCGGTTTCGTAAACCATGAGCGTCACGGAGGTGAGCCATTATTAGCATATATCAAATCATTGGAATGACTGGAACGAGGATCGAACCATCATCTTCCGGTCCCTAGACGGACACTATGAACATAGATTGTTTCAAATACCAACATATTTAGATACATCTGCCTTGATTAATGAAATTGTTGTTTTTAAACTATGAGCTCACACTCCCTCTAGCACCTGACCATACCTCATGTTCATAGCAAAATACTTTATTTCACATGTTATTGATGCATTTAATAGAAAATAGTTTTACTGTTAAACCCAATTAGATGAATGTTTCCTGTCTATTGAAGGAGATATGCCAAAGGCAATTACTGGCATAGTACATAGTTGACCAGGTGAAATGTTTATGTTTCACGAGAGTAACTGAAGAGAGGAATTTGACCTTTCACTGCATACACAGAAGGATGATTGATGAGTGACCGGTTACAGTGAATGAATGAGAAATATGAATATAAAATTAGCTGTATATAATAGCATGAAACCGAAAGAGAGAGAGAAAGAGAGACAGACATACAGACAGACAGACAGACAGACAGACAGACAGACAGACAGAGACAGAGACAGAGACAGAGACAGAGACAGACAGACATACAGACAGACAGACATATATTATTTGGAGTGACCTATGTTTCTACAATTCTATCTAATCGGGCAGACAGACATACAGAGCGATGTTGACACGTGCGAGGACACATGAGCAAGCGATTGATACATGTATTGTATTGCTCGCCGTTTCAACAGTAAATGTCAGTTTTATCACGGTGGCCGGTTCCCGTTAACATGTGTTCCTGGCTTTCTTTCACCAGTACTCCTATGGGAACTGGCCTCCTTTAAGCCCATTATGTACTCGCGTGACATTAATTACAAAACTATTACTTTTGTCAATCATCGGAAATAATAAATAGCCGAGCGGGGGTTCGAACTCATGACCACTGGATCGATAGCCCTCGCCGTTATCGATTCATCTATCATGGTTAAAGTTAAAGACATAATCCAAAGACACATGCCAGACGTACAAATATAAGAAGAAAGGAACAACAATACGAACAGAAAGAAGACTAAGATCAATAGGAACAAATGATAGGCATATACAAATATACAGCATAGAAATGAAATATAAAAAAAGATGAACTGAACAAATTACAGCACTTCAATAAACCTTACCACAAATATCTGATCGATCCTCTATTCAAGTCAGATAGAGGCAGAAACAGACAAGAACAGAAAGAGACATAATACTTCAATACTTACGTATCTACGTTCTGTGAAGGAATATAAGCTTCTCACATATATCTCTCTCTCCTATCAACTAAATAACCTTGAAAAGTGATGCGGCGGCAATTTATGCTGTACCAGCGTCTAATGTTATAGTGTTTACAGACAGGCAGTTTTCACTCTGCAACAGACACAAGTATAAAAGATTGCGGGAAAAACCAAAATTACTTATTATAAGCAATTTCTCAAATCCCCCCACAGTGGTAATAATAATGCAATATTTTGAATAGATTTACCACAATTTTCTTCAATCGTTTTAAATTTGGAGCGGCCTGAAACGATGTACAATAATAATGGGATAGAAATACACACACTATCCCTCGCCACGATCATCGAATAGTCAGACAGACTCTCCTAGGGCAAATTAACAATTTTCTCGTACTGATGCACTTTTGCCTTCTGTCTGCTCATGAAATGGTAGCCTTGCTCCAGATCACGTGTTATAATTATATACAATTTTCTCGAACTCGTGCACCTTAACTGAGGTAAACCATTACTGACTGTTTATACTTTTGTTGCTTGTTCTCGAACTCGTGCACCTTAACTGAGGTAAACCATTACTGACTGTTTATTCTTTTGTTGCCTGTTCTCGAACTCGTGCACCTTAACTGAGGTAAACCATTACTGACTGTTTATTCTTTTGTTGCCTGTTCTCGAACTCGTGCACCTTAACTGAGGTAAACCATTACTGACTGTTTATTCTTTTGTTGCCTGTTATCGAACTCGTGCACCTTAACTGAGGTAAACCATTACTGACTGTTTATACTTTTGTTGCCTGTGATATGACGACACCCCCCCCCCCCCCGCCCCCACACACACACCCACCATTTGATGACACCCCCTTTCCACACTCTACAACCCAAAAATCTATTAAATCAAAAATTACATTAATTCAATGTTGCAATATGTGACTTATTATTATTTAAAAAAAAAAAATGTATGTATACTAACTTCCCATAACGCTTTTGTTGTCATGTAGGGCAGCAACAATTCAACTACTATCTGGTCTCAAACATCGACAGAGGTTCTGTTTCTGTACCACAAGGTGAAGATACGAGTACAAATACGAAAGTTTAAGCTCACCAGATGAACTTATGTCGATGATTCAGATTCTACCCTTTGTTACATTAATAATATGCCAGATGATCTTGGCGGACAGGTTGATTGTTTGGTGTTTTACGCCATTTTTTCAGTTACATCACGGCGTTTCCTTAGTAAGTTACCAGTAGTACTAATGGTCCTTTTATCCGGACACCAGTCATTCAGACGTAATGCTAACCCCGCAACCCTGAGGCTCAAGGAGGGCAGCCATTACTTCCATTTTAGAATCTTTGGTATGACCCGACCCTGGCGAACAACGGAGAAGCTCCTATTCATATTGCA
This sequence comes from Serripes groenlandicus, assembly GCA_031761405.1. Lineage (NCBI taxonomy): Eukaryota > Metazoa > Mollusca > Bivalvia > Cardiida > Cardiidae > Serripes > Serripes groenlandicus. Next base: position 99,563,760 of record JASEVX010000004.1, read on the forward strand.
CGGAGATACTGACTTAGCCCTGTATCCGCGCATGTCGCCTGCAGTATGAGTGGATTAAATCATTATAAGTATCTGAACTGCCTTGTCATTATCCGTCTCGCGAGCCTGAGACTAGGATTTGAGCTCCGGTCGGGTTACATTGAAGACTCAAAACCTGAAGTAATACATGTAACTCCCGTTCTCGGTGTGCAGAGACAGTGACGTAAACAATATCGATCGAAGTTGAACAAAGGGTATTCGGACATTTTCGAGCTGTGTGTATCTAGATCAGCTTGAGCATGTGTCCACAGTCCGATCAGGATTTGCAACGTCTGGCGGCTTATCTTCCCGAAGTGTTCTGTACGAGCCGCGACACATGAAAGAAAGCATAAGCACAATTGCGACCAACTAAAGTGACCTGCCCAGCTAGCTTAATTTGCAACATTCGGAACATCTTTCAATTATGTCAATGTGTGTTAATGTTGATAACAGGGTGGTCTGAACGCACTTTTGATAACTGCCACTTTACCCTGGACAAGGTTCTCAAAAGTACCGAGTCCCTTTAGCCCCGGTAGCTTAGTCGGTATCGACGAAAACTCATAATCCAGGGATTATAAGTTCAAATCTTAGCGAGGCCAACATTCTTTCCGACGTTTGAGTCCATAATGTTGGTTTTCTCGTGGAACGGCTCAAATATTAATCAACGAATGTCAAGATTAGGCTTATTTTTATCTACATTATTCACAATTCTAGTTTAAATGTCGTGCATAACACGAAACGAAAATGTTGTTATTGTTTTTCATTTCGCGTTCAGCAGTATAAGGGTTGACAGCAGACACCATGCCGTCCAATAACATTAACCCATCCTTAGAGATATCACTTCTCAAGGCTGAACACAAGCGAGTTTGATTATTTATGTTGTACTTACAAGTACTCGTATGGCCATGACATCTGTTTACCATATATACGATTTGTCCACGTATTCAATTATATCCGTTTTACTTTAGGGCGTTCATGCTGAATTAACCCTTTCATTGCTGAATTTAATCAAAGTACTGAAGTACTGGTAACGAATTATTTTGAACATTTGTAAAATCTAATTTATGAATGCAATTGATCATGCTATTGCACAATTGGCACAATTTAGTCTATTTTATTATTATTAATATTTTTGTCCAGAGATTTTTTTTTATCAGTTGACAGTTTTAGTAAATGTAGCATTTCAACGGCGATGCGAGCGTTTAACATGCACACTAACTCTTTCACTGAGCTCTGCGTAAAGTCTGTCAAAACACCCATGGCATATTTGTGAGATTTACATTGTTAGTTCGATTTGTTTTCGTCACCAGGATTTCGGCTTATATTATAACTATGTTTCATGTGAGTGAATTAATTATTATAAATCTATAATGTTTAACAAATCGCATAAAATAAGAATTAAAAAAAAAAAAAAAGAACAGTTCCTATTAGGACTCGAACTCGCGTCCATAAGTAGTCCATGATTAGTAGTTCTACACGCTCTCCATTGCACCACGGTACTTTGATACAACGTTTGAGCGTTACTTTCGTATATATATTAAGCTAACTGAATGCGCGCGTATGTAAACCATGATCTATAATTAGAAAGCCCCTTTGATTATCGTTATCATGTTGGAAAAAGGAGAAACAACGGCGATGCGAGCGTTTAAAATGCACACTGACTATTTCACTGAGCTCTGCGTAGTGGCATATTTGTGAGATTAACATTGTTCTATACAGCGTGGGGTCGACTTCTAGTGAATGGGCATACGACTAAAATTCATACTCGTGGCTTATACGTACCTGCCGACAAATGAAATATATATGCGCGTACTGTTAATTTGATATTTTCTAGAAAATTTATTATCTATGATGATTCGATAGTATAATTATGACTTCACTGTATTGAAATAACACGTAGAAGTCATTTTAATATCGAAAAAATACTAGGACTATTTAGGTGCAGCGAATGTGTATTCTAAGCGGAAGTGTAGTTTAACCGTGACTTCCGGAATCAAACTCGATCGCGTTAACTGTATTATTTTTTGAGAAAAAATAATTCGTTAAAAATGGACTTTTCAAGCTTTCCATTTGGTAGAGTCCAATATTAGAAATATCAAGATAAAATGTTCAATACAACGACCAACAGTATAGATTCTTGTATGAAGGCGCAGATGTACGGGCTAGCCCGGCTATATACTTTTGGCACGGGGTACACGAACTCGATTCAAACAATCAAATGGTTAATGCCATGGCCTTTTCCATCTTTGACATTTGGGATACATTGTTTTCATTTAGGGGGAACCTTTTTTTTGAAGAGGATAAAAACAATATTTCTTTGACAGCTTAGACAATAGGCGGATCGTTTTTATTTTAGAATCAATATTCGGCCTATACAAAACAAAGCACGGAGTGATGGTAAAGGAAATACATTGACTGAGAAACAGAATTGAACCACGTCACCTGATAACCAACCTTCAGACGGTCGGAAATTAATGACAGTAACAATCGAATTGTGCTCTACTTGTATACAATCGGCTTTCAACCAATTCCGTTACATGTAGGCTTGCATGACTCTTTCAGGAATTGATGACGAACAGCAACTATCAGGAACAGAATGCACGGATGCGTACACTGATCTGGAGCTTTGCTTGTCGTAATGTTCATATGATCGGGCTTCGTGGTTCGTTAATATAAATTTGTTTTATAACTTGTTAGAAGTTCGAAGAATGGGGATGAGTTACACGTTGATCAGGGGCGTAGCTCCCTTTAGGCCCAAAATGCAGCTGTGGCGATAGACATCTGCGTAATGTATCGACCAGATCAGCCTGCGCTGTCCGCGCAGACTGATCCGGCCGACATATTCCGTCTAAGGGGGGATAGAGTAGTGATTCCTGAAACAGAAAATCCACAGGAGGCGAAAAGTGTATATCCGGGTACGCTTGTGTGGCATGCTTATGCTGATCCGGGTCGGTAATTTACGCAGAGTCCACAATGTTGATTTTCTCACGTGACGGCCTACACATTGAGTATTGCCAAGCTACGCCCCTGTTGATTAATAGTAATTTAAGCTACTATGTTGGCAACATGCCAAGCACTTGATTTAATGACCGCAGTCATGCAGTTGGGTAGGTCGCGCTTTCAAATCGACCAATCCAATTACATGGAAGCCCTGGAGGGACTTCTTACTTCTTACTCTGAAGTTAGAAGTCATGAAGTTAGAAGTTTGGAAGTTAGAAGTAATGAAGTTAGAAGTATGGAAGTTAGAAGTATTGAAGTAAGAAGTCCCTCCAGGGCTTCCATAAATTACAGCTACTTTATATATAGTTGCTCCAATTTGATTGGTGGATTGGCCACCGTGATCTACCTAGCTGATTCACTGAATGCAGGACTGGGGTCATAAAGAAGAACTGATATGATGTAGATAATGGACATATAGCTTGGTTAAATATATAAGGGGGTGTCTGTTTTTGACAATTTGATTGAATGATCACTAAACGTGAACTTATAACACAATATTGTCATTGTTTGAAACAGTACTGAGTTTATGAGGATACAATCCACGATTAATTCTGAATAACCTTGAGAAAGAAACATAATAACAGACACGAATGCATAGTCAATCTGACCGGTGCAATAAACAATGTATGGTATCAGTGAACGAGTTAACCCTTTCCCTCATACGACAATTTTGCAGCAGACAACTGAACATATTTTGTAAAAAAATAGAAAATCTCTATAAATGATTGGATGACCTATTACTAAAAGTGGGAAACATTGTGGCAAAAGGAGAAATTGCTCGTTTTGAGCAATTTCTTCTTTTGTCACTATGTTTTCAAAAAGCCGCCTGCTGCAGAGGCGTCAGAAAGCGTCTATATGAGGGACAGGGTTGAGAACGAATCTGTATAAACTGGTTGGTTTATCACCACCATTCCGAAAGACACGTGATACAAGTTGATCATGCTCTAAGTCACTGTATAAGAACAACGTTGCTATATATACTGCATTTGCCAATACTGTAGACCAAGGTGAGCATGTACGTTCACGCGGTCGGATATTGGTCTAAATAATTCGCTACATTTTTAATCATTGATGGGTTCTCTTTTACTACTGAATACTAGAGAAACTTGTAATCATAAATAAGGATAATTCCTGCAGGGAACAGGTAAAAATATGCCCTTACTTATAAGCCACGTCACGGAATTTAAAAATAAATCCGACATTGGAGGTTACAAGTTTATAATGCATCAAACTGCATGAAACAGTTCTGTTGAGGTTTTAACACTTAAATTGTAATCCTTTATCACAAACAACAAATCTGCAGCAGACGACTTTGAAAAAGAACAGAACATAACATTCTTTGTATCTTTTGACTTGTACATAGTTTGTTTGTTTGTTTGTTTGGAGTTTAACGCCGCTTTCAACAGCTTTGGTCATATCACGGCGGTCAGTGCACCTACCCATGTTTTCCTGGCTTTCCCACACCAGTACTTACACAACATTCTTTCGAAGCCACTGACTACTTTCTCACATAGATCAGAGGTGAGAGGCAATGGAAAACATCGCCCGAAAGAATGTCACCGCAACCGGGTATCGAACCCGTGACCTCCAGATCACGAGTCAGATACGCTACCAATTGAGCTACCCGGCCGGGTCGACTTGTACATAGAACATCGTCATACAACCACAAACAAAATACAAAATATACAATACATCACATGAAAACATGAAACGAACGGAATGGAAAAGGAAAACAGGGGGTTTACTACACGTTTTTGAGGACAACAAAAATCACATGACGTTATTTAACCCTTTCCCTCATACGGCAATTCTGCAGCAGACGACTTTGAACGTTTTTTCAAAAAATAGAAAATCTCCATAAATGAATGAATAACCTATGACAAAAAGTGGAAAACATTGTGGCAATTTCTTCTTTTGTCACAAAGCGTCTATATGAGGTAAAGGGTTAAGAGAAAATATGAAGAAAAAAATATATTCGGAGGTGACAATTAAATTAAGGTAATGTTAGATCATTCTGTTAAGACATCATTAACAAACTAAGCTCTGTTGCATAACATGTTACTTTGTTATTAGATTTGAGCAACTCGAAAAAGTTGAACATTGACTATATAATAGTACTAGGGATATATTTTGTAACAGTTTGCGAACATATAGAAAATCTCTATGATTAAACAATGTCCACATAGTATGACAAAAGGAGAACATGATGAGTAATTTCTCCTATTTCACAATCATTTCAAAATTCGTCTGCTACCTGCGATTGATTGTGTCTGCAAGGATTGACAAATACTTTTTAATGATTAAATGCGGAAGATATTGTATCAGCGAACAAACATCAATTCAGCAGCAGACGACTTTGAAATCATCTCAACAAGAAAGGGAATATTTGTATATCTGAAAGTTTAATTATTTAATAGACTTGAGAAAATTATGGCAATATGAGAAATTGAAATTCCTCCTTTGGTCCAAATGTTTTCAAAAGTCGTCTGCTGCAGACCGTCAGCAGAAAGCGTCTGTGTGTGGGAGAGGGTAAGGACCGAATCCGTATAAACTGGTTGGTTTAATACACCACATTAAAACAAAACCCGTTTTAATGTGTATGGTTGTCTTTTAGAGCATTTAACCCGGTTTCCCACAAACAACAAATCTGCAGCAGACGCATTTGCAAAATATGTTGAAAAATGTAAGTGTAGTTATTGAACCGTGTTATAACAATTTAACCCTTTCCCTCATACGACAATTTTGCAACAGAAGACTTTGAACATGTTTTGTCAAAAAATAGAAAATCTCTATATTTGAATGGATTACCTATGACTTAAAGTGGAAAACATTGCGACAAAAGGAGAAATTGCTCGTTTTGAGCAATTTCTTCTTTTGTCACAATGTTTTCAAAAAGCCGTCTGCTGCAGAGGCGTCAGAAAGCGTCTATATGAGGGAAAGGGATAAACAAAAGGGGAACTTTCTTCGTTTGACACATGGTCTCAACAAATCGTCTGATATATGCGTAACAATGCGACACTGCATGTGAAAAAACTCAATGACTAGAAAACGAAGAAAACAGTTTGAAAATCGACGCAGAATTGTCAGGGTTTTTACGCGTCTCATCAACCGATAGGTCTGCGTCTCCATGGTGTGGCTTAGTTGAAATACTGAACGTTTTTATTTTTATTATTGAAAAATGCTTTTCTTATTGACTAGTTTTCATTTTTTAACATCATTGCACTTTTCATTCAGATCTGTTTCTTCGACTCGCGCGAAAGTCCTGGTACACGTGACACCTTTATGCACCATTTTCTGCAATCAAACAAAGTAGAGATTTAATTAGAAAAAAGTATTAACACTTTCCATTAAAACCCGGACTGTTGACGCCATTACACACACACAATTACTTTCGAAAACCTCTTAGGAAAAGTAACATGCTCAAAACGAGCATTATCTACCTTTTTCCAGCAACGTTTTCATGTGTCCATTGGAAATCAATTTCAAGATGATAGAATATTTCAATGTTATTATGTTTAATGATTCTGTCATATAGTAGTTGAATGGTTAGCGTCGAGGATATTGGACCGGGTGTCCCGTGTTCGACCCCCATTCGCGTCGGTCATGGCGGAATGTATATTTTTCAGCAACTAGTACTGGTTTTGTCACCTAGGATCACGAATACGTATTCTGTTATAGTGATATAACTGCAATACCGTTGACTATGTTTTTAAACCACAAGAGAGACTCAAGCAGACAACAGTATATTATCGGGTTAAGATTACTGGACTTATTGACTGATTTGGCATTTTCAGGAATTTAACTCTTTATTTCAATATGGTAACAGTTATGTCACGCAATCATACATGTTCGATAACGTTGATAGTGCAGACATATATGAGCCGTTCCACGAGAAAACCAACAGTATGGACTCTGCGTAATGTATCGATCCAGATCAGCATGCACAGTCCGCGCAGGCTAATTCGGGCCAACACATTCCGTCTCAGGGGGATAAAGGTATAACGTTATGATTCATGAAACAGAAAATCCACAGGAAGCTAAAAGTATCTGTCCGGGTCAGCCCGCGCGACATACCTAGGCTGATCCGGGTCGATACTTTACGCAGAGTCTACAAGGTTGGCTTTCTCGTGGAACGGCTCATATCATCCTTTAAATCAGAGCAGTCTGAATTGAATTTAAACTGTTTGCTAATAAGTCATCCAATAATACATCTGACACACAGTGTATATCAAGATCACACAAATATCGATCGTTTTCTACACTTGTACTCTTATGTTGGTTTCGTAGAGCGCGGCTCGAGTACAACTGATCATCTCGGGTGCGGGAGGTTGCGGGTTCGATCCCTCGCCGGGTCATATAAAAGACTTTTAAAATGATATTAACGGATTTCCTTCAGTGGTGCTCAGGAGTGTGGGGTTGTCATTACGAATGACTGGTTAGTATGAGGATAAATAAACCAGTAGATCTAGTACTGGTAACTTACCCAGGAAACGCCGTGTTATAACTGAAAACTTGTTGGAAGTATTATTTTTTCATAACTGGTAACACGAATAACTAGTTAGTACTACGTACATACTAAGTAGTTAACTAGATAGTATTTCAGTTGTACGTTAATGGTCGTATAAGTATTATGTTTTCATAACTGGTAAAACAAATAATCTTTTCCAGTAAACCAGTTAGTATGTGACATAATAAGTAGTTAACTAGATTGGATTTCAGTTGTACGTTAATGGTCGTATAAGTCTTATTTTACAGCATGAAAAGATAACTGGTGGCAGTTCCGGGCTCTTTCATGCATGTGTTTAGTCTTACGTTTCTAGAACATCAAATAATTAAGTGGTAACACGAATCTTATCTAGTTAACCAGTTAGTATGTTACTTATTAAGTGAAATTCGCAAACCCTAACTAGATAACCATTTAATATTGTACAAAACATTAACTGGTAAAACGAAATACAAAACCAATAGAAAATTAACCTGTATCATACGGTCTCCTACACGTCTTCTCTCTACAATCTGTCTGCAGCCCTTTTCTACTCGTACACAATCTATAACTAGGGCCCCGTTTTTCCATGCTGCTTCCGCCTTTAAATGAGAAAGTTCCAATACTCAACATGCAATTACTTAGAATCAAGAGGTTACCGCGAACGATTGTTTTTCGAACAACAGTTACACTCACAAGTCACAAAAGGCATTTGAGTGGTGCGCAGTGAAAACGCAAAAGCACAGGGCATTTACGACCAGTGTAGTCTAGACCCAGCTACCCAGATGCTTGATCTGTGCCAAAACTGTTCGCCAATAAAGTAATGAGGGGCTACAGAAACTTCTGAAAGTAATTTCCATTTTGGTACTTACCATGGATGCTAAGACATGATTCTTATCCACAAGTATAATTAATTACGCTAAGGTTGGGTTACCTGGATACGACCAACCGCTCATTTAAATGCAAATTTTCCGGGCCCGTCACAATCCAAAGCGTATGTACGAATACTGGTAGGTGGTAAAAAGATGTTATTATTTTAATGAGTAACACATTTCGGTGTACGATGGATATACATTTTCACTGAAGGAAACTTTGGCCACCATGTTATTTTAACTAATGAGCTATAAGTGCCGCGAGTGAAACTATATTTATTTTCTATCACAAATGCTATTTCTCTTGACCAACAGCTGGCAGAGGCAAATACATGCAGTTGTTCTTTAGAGAGGTGTCGTCTTAAGAGACAAATCTTCTCCCTGATAGAAACACATTTTGAAACATCTGAAGCACACAACTTTAGAAGACATTTAAGGCGAAATTGAGCACGCTGAGCAATTTCCCGTTTTCCCACAATAGCCTACTTCAACTGTCCGACTCTTCCACCAACACACTTTTCAATTTCGGCTACGTTTCATTATAAAAAAAACCTTATTCCTCAATTACGTAATTCTAACAGGTTAAACTAATGCTGTCTTTATTTCTAGGTTACTTACCTTGGAACATTTGCCAGCCCTTATTTCAAAAGTTTCGTTTAGCCGGAACTGCATAGCGATGTGCCGATTTCCGGTACAGCACATTTCTAGATGGATGACGTCACCAATGACGTGTATCTTCTGCCATAGTTTGTCCTTCGCCAACTCTTGTCGTTGATATTTACCGACTCCTGTCTAATGGAAGTACTTATACAGAGGTGTATTTACCCCTTCCCACGTCACCAATACTGCAGCAGACGTCTTTGAACACATAGAGACAAACATATGGAAAACTCTCGCTATATTATATAAATATCATATGGCAGCATGAGTGACAATATCAATGTCACACATGCTGCATGATATTTATTTTATTATACCGAACATAATTAAGTACTTAAATACTTGCAAATCGAGACATGTTTACTTGCTGACAGTTCCTGTCGTCTGATGTTTTTATGTGCACATTGAATAGTGACGTCACTGCTGTATGTGTATAAGGGAGGCAATCACGTCATGATTTAGCTAAAATATTGAAGCAGTTATTTGCTTTTATATGACATTCAAAATATCACTGCGGTCACATGACCTGACAGTCAATTTTCGCTTGGTCACGTGTCAAAAAGGTTGAAAATGTTTCTGATAGTCAAAATATCTCTTTTTCGGGTAATGCGATTTTACCATTGTAGACAAAAGTGAGTTATAATAAATGGAATTATAATCATTAATCAGGGTTGAAAACATTGTGGCAACAACCAGTTTGCAGCAGATGCGTCAAAGTGCGTCTGCGTACTCGATATTCAGTGTAACCTCTCCAAAGCAACACCTGGCAGATTCAAAGAAACGCAGCAGATCTAGAGAGGTGTGGAAAACAGTCAAATCCAATCATTTACCCTTGCATTGATACAGACGACATCAATCGGCATGTAATCGTTTCGAAATGAGCAATTCGTCTTTTTACCACACACCGCCTCGATAGTGTTAGAGCGTCCACCTCGGGTACGGGGTCGTGGATTCGCTTCCCGTCCGAGTCATACTCAAGACAATAAAAACATGTTAGTAATGGATGCTCTCCTTGGCGCTCAGGATTGCAGGGTTAGCATTACAACTGACTGGCTGGTGTCAAGACAAATTGGACCAGTAGTACTGGTAACTTATCCATAAAACGCTGTGATGTAACTGGACAATTATTAAAAGCGGCGTAAAAGACCAATCAATCAATCCTTTGACCACACCACTTTCAACTTTACATTAAAACGATACACTTAATCTTCCAGGTGTTAGACATTGTCATCAAATATATGCAAAGCAGATCTAATTATTCGTATTAATTGACTGGTTAACAAGCACATTATGAGACAGGGCATTCTGGATTCCAACCTACACGTGGAGGTCTATAGGCATTGTGCAATTGGGCAAGGCGTAATCCCGTTTATTCACTCCGGTGTTCAGTAACAAGTTGTTTACAAACGTCATATAAATCTGCAGCAGACGACTTCATAAACATCTTGGAAAAAAGGTTGATAATCACTTTAAATGAAAGTGGGATAAATTAATAGATATGAAAACAATGTGGTAACGGGAGAACTTAACTTGCTCATCATGAGCTCCTTTTGCAAAAAAAAAAATGTTTTCAATAGCCGTCTGCTGCAGCTGCCTCCAATTGTTTCTACATGTTGGAAAGGTATAGGACAATGTTTCTTGAATATCACGCGAGAAAGCATGATGATAAACTATTTTTACTGTTCTGTTTGGTATAAATTGATTTGGTAAATGGCGGTATACACTGAATAATAATCGTCTGCTCGGAGTCCCCAGAAAGCGTATGTATGTAGGAAAGGGTCAAAACTATTAAAAAGGAAAACAGTCTTACCCATAGCCATTAGGTAGTTGTTTATATTGTCGCTTGAAACAGCAAGCCACGCCCCTTCCAAATCTCGGGCTACGTTTTCTGCCATATTTCTTAGAGTTGAGCAGGAAATGTATCTGTGTGTTTCACAGAATCTGTTGATATATATACTGGTATATTTGTTCAAACCTCGCGATTTATTCTGATAGACGATGGTGGTTGGTAAATTCTCCACTGCACAACGCCTTTATTTTGTGGTTTTCATATGTGCTGAATATACGACTCATATGTAACATCTTGCAGATGTACGGCGGAAAGATAGTATCAATTCAAAGTCGATATTTGAGGAAACACTAGTTCAAATCTTTCTGTTATAAATTTAAATTTCAACAATTATCTATCACTACAGCTTCACGAAGATATCTGCAAAAGAAAGGGAAAAACTAATTTTAGCCGCGTTTCACGTTTTGGATCTTGTTATTTCTGTGAAAAGTGACGATTCGAGCGAGCCGGTGCATACACACACTCTCGTCAGAGTCTTCACTGTTTGCTTTTGTGTAAAATATAACAAGATGCACCTTCTGACATCCCCCGAACACCAAACAACATATGGGCCCGTATATGGGGGTGGGGGGGGGGGGGGGGGGTGGGGGGGGGGGGGGGGGGGAAGGAACACGACTGCATTCTGTAGCGTACGAGGATTTGAAAACATTGTGGGGAAAAGGAGAAAATTCTTCTTTTACCACAATGTTATATTCTTTAGGTTTGTTTTTGAATTTCATTTACATGTTACATATATAGTTGTCAGTAAAAAAAAAAAAAATATGTACATACTATAAAGAATTTTCGAAAATAATGTAACCAGACTGTGCGGATGCGAACACCTTAATCATTGGTGATCAAGATCGTCCTGCTTTTAGCACAGTTTGATCTGGATCGACAGTGTGTGCAAGTTAATTGTCAATTACAGTAACATTGCACTGTGATAGGAGTCCCACTGCGGATACTCTTGTTTGAAAGAGCAAAAACAGCAAAGCACAATAAAAAAGACGAAAACACAAGAGTTTAATATTTGGTGATTAAAGGAAAGTGTAGCAAATAATCGAAATGTTGAAACAAAGTCATATAAAGCTCATCAATCGATCAATCAATGTTTTCAAATGTATTTTGCAAGTATGATATAGAGAGATTCTGCATTCATTTGTCAGAGTAATAAGTATTTTTATAGGTTAGACATGTAGTAGGATTTGTAGACTGTGAATGAAATAATATTCAGTATAAAATTGATATCAGCATATTCTCTTGCTCTGGGTTTTTAGCCTGTGACAAGAGATTTTAAACTAACAGCGTTATCGTATCCAATGGATGAAAAGAAAAGTTTAATTTGTGGCCAAAAGTGCGCAATACTGTTGCACTGTAGTAAGAAATGTTCCATTTTTTAAAGATTATCTTATGTAGCAATTATGTTGTGGATCAATTTGTATCTAAACTGTTTGATCCTGTTGTTTGCGCAGTTTTTATGAATAGATCAGTATATGTCTTCCCAATTTATTTGTGTTTTGAGAGTCTCATTCCAGTAGTTGCGAATGTATGGTTTTTCAAAGTAATATTTTTGAAATATTGACTATATACGTCATTATTTGTTAATTTGAGGGACTTTTGTTGTGGTAGGGTTAATTTGATGTTTATTTTTGTTTGAAGGGAAATGTCAGATTTCAATATTCGTTTTCATGTGTTAGATATAGATGACTTTACTACGTTTATTTTCTGATCCAATCACTTTTGTCCATTAAATTTTGGAGTACTTTTGTTTCGCAAATGTAACCGCTGTTTGAAAATAATGTTGTCTATAAACATTATGCCAGAATCGATCTATTTACACAAAATCAAGGTTTTATTAAATTTGTTTTTAATATTTGCGTTGCCCCAAAATAATTGATTTCTTATGTCGTGAACATTTTAATTTTAAGATCTTGCATTAGTCTATATCTCTATCCCCCTAAGGCGGAAGGTGTCGGCCCGGATTAGCCTGTGCGGACGGCGCTGGCTGATCTGGGTCGATACATTACGCAGAGTCCATACTGTCGTGGAACGACTCATATTTACATGTAGGATTGAAAGATCCTGGTTGCGTTTGGGCATTTATATATTGAATTAGTCATTTGTAGGTTTGGTATTGCCTTTGTGTTTGTTTGTCACAAAAGTGTTATGTAGAGAAAATACTAATTTTATACTGCTAAAAAGTACGTCCAACAGTTTGTTCCTAACGAACTCTTGCCATTGCCATTGCGTAAAAAACATCCACAGTACATTCTTTTAAATATTGGCTCATTTAAATGTGTTCTCTTTGGGGTCATATACTCGTATATTATAATGTTTAATATAAACAGTGACTATTGTTGATTCAAGTCATTAAATGTACTGGGCATATTCATCCCTTTGTTACAAATTTAATGCATCTTTATATCGAGATGCTCCCGCTTTTCATAAATTATATTAACAACATGGAGAAAAGAGTAGTTAAGTAAAGTGAAAAGTTATAAACTCAATGCAAAAAGTTATAAACTCATTGCAAAAGTTTTAAACTCATTGCAAAAGTTATACATTCACTGAAAAAGTTATAAATTCACTGCAATTCATATTTTTTTAATTTTAAACTCACTTTGAGTTTATTAGATTATAATTTACAGAGGAGACATTTCTATAATGTATAGGTTAGCATAAACGTAATATGTGTGTGAGTCGCATATTTCGATTGTTCTGACCTGCGCACAGTCCCAACAGAGGCTTCCCATCACCCTATATGATATATAGACCTAAATGCGTATTCAACAGAAAGCTAGAAGTGTAGTCTCACTAGTTTTACCCCAATGTTATAAATAATGCCAACTCGGAGAGTCAATAAGAACAATATCCCTAGATGTGGCTCATTTATATATGCATTTGTATGTATATAATATATACGTGTTCTCAATTTACAAATAGAATAGAACTTATGACCTAAAATGTGCCGAACAAAAGATACAAAAATTAACGGGTTTGTAAACATGTCAATAGCCTTTAACTACATTCATTGTTTTTACTTTTCATTAAGAAATAACCAAAATTATTAATATCATTTTCACGCGTACAATCTTACTCTTCAAAAATATGAAAAAAAATCTATAAACAAAGGTTTTATTATTGAATAAAGCTGATTATATTGTGGCAAAAGGAGAAATTGCTTATCATGAGCAATTTCTACTTTTACCACAATGTTTTTAAAATAAATACGTCTTCTGCAAAGGCGTCAGAACGCGTCTGTATGCGGAAAATTTTACGTGTAAATGTTTAAGTATATGTATTCACTTACTTCTCCACTTTTATCAATATAAATAATAAATCCACATGTGTATGCGAGGCGCTCTGTTAAGACACATACCCGACAAATCCCCACATTCCGAATAGTCAACTTTCCACTTTATATCCAATAGTTAACCTGTAGTTATCAAGACACTGATTAAAACCATGACTCGGCATACAGGATCAAGTCCGATTTTATGCCCCCGGTACTGCTGTTGTTGGTTTACATGTTTAAACCCCCACCCTGCTTTCCCTCATACACTGACGAATCTGAAGCGGACGATTTTAACACATCTAGGCAAAAATATGGAATATCTCTATAATTTAGAATTGATTCTTTAATCGAGTCGAAAATATTGTGACAAAAGGAGATATTGGCTATTAAGCCATAACTTTTTCCAGTTTCAATGCATCTGCAGGTGAGAAAAAAAAAAAACCTGAATGTTAATCCTTTCCCAGTTGCAGACGTATTTTAGCGCATCTACAGTAGACGACCATTGAACACATTGAAAACATTGTAACAAAAGGGGAAATTGTCAATCAGCGTCAGCTGATGCATATGCGTCAACAGGTAGGATAAATTTTAACTTTTCCATATCAAAATTCGTGAGAACAGAACAATGTCCAATGATGAGCTCTTCTTGCCAAAGCGTGTTCTACACTGTCTTAATTTAGGACTGTGTTTCTCATGTTGCAATCTTTTTAGGGTTTATTCTAATTTAACAAATATTAAAAGTAGCAAACAAATTTAAACATTTTCATATGCAGACGTATTAAGGCGATTCTGCAGTTATCCTGAACTGAATTCTTTATGACAAAAGAAAGAATTGCTGCTGTAACACCTTCAACTAGTTTCGATAAGTATAGTCAGATGCTGTTACATGAGGGAAATGGTTGAGGATTGAATAAAACATATCCCCAGTTTTACGAGTCTAAACTGCCTGTTGTCTCTGGGCGTTGGCCGTTTACCTACCCTGCGTTTGGCAGCCGTGAGCAAACAAACTGTTTAAATGAACGCAGGGTCAGTATGATACTTCCACTGGAACAGCAAACTTACGGTGTTCGTCATTTTAAAACAGTGGAATTTGATCAAAATGTAAAATGGCAATTTATACAATGGAAATGTGATCCTTTAATTGTTTATGCTTTTCTCGTCATTACGAGAGAACCTTAGTGTATGGTGTTAATGCTAGTTGATATTTTGATATTTCAAAGTCTGATTTGAAAACATATTTGTAAAAGGTTTTATCATTTTAAAAGAATGTTTTTAATGCTGGGATGAAAACATTGTGGGAAAATGAGCTATTTCTCTTCGTTTTTTCTCTTTTTTCTTTCAAACGTCGTCTGCTGCAAAGAATGTCAGATATCGAAATAAGGTTACTTTCCAGAACATGTACTATTTATTATTTCATCCTTTCACAAAGACAGCCAATCGGCCGCGGAAAAAATATAATTATGTAAATAAATGAAAACTCTCTATAAATGAAACAACAATCATTGAATAAAGTTAAAACATTGTTGCAAAAGAAGAATTGAGCAATTTTTCCTGTCGTCACAGATTGATCAATACTCATCTTCTTCAGAAGCGACACATTACGTCTGCAATTGTGAAAGGATTAATCAGAAGTAAACATGCGTCAACGAATTTCATCTTGGTAACGACCAAACGGTATTAATCGATATATCTACATGTTCTAAATGTCGGAATTTCTCAATACGCATAACACTGTACTATGTATAACAGGTCTGTAACTTACGTATATGGTAGACAAAGATATATCAGTGCATTATAATATCTAACATCCATTACGAAATAACATTGACTTATTATATATATCATCCACTAAGAAAAATATCTACATTACGCTACAAAATTACACTGACTTATTATATCTAACATCCACTAAGAAATAACACTGACTTATTATATTTACCATACACTACGAAATAACGGTGATTTAAAATACCATCTACCATCCACTGCGCAATAACATTGACTTATAATATGTACCATCGACTACGAAATAACAATGACTTAAAATATCTACCATTCACTATAAAATAACAATGACTTATAATATCTACCATCCACTGCGCAATAACAATGACTTATAATATCTACAATCAACTATGAAATAACAATGACTTATACTATCTACAATCAACTATGAAATAACAATGACTTATAATATGTACCATCCACTGCGCAATAACAATGACTTATAATATCTACCATCACCTACGCAATAACAGAGACCTATAATATATACCATCCACTACGCAATAACAATGACTTATAATATCTACAATCAACTATGAAATAACAATGACCTATAATATCTACCATCCACTACGCAATAACAATGACTTATACTATCTACCATCAACTACGCAATAGCATAGACTTATAATATTTACCTTCGACTACGAAATAGCATTGACTTATAAAATCTACCACCCAATATGCAAAACAATGACTTATAATATTTACCATCCACTAAGCAATAACAATGACTTATAATTCCTACCATTCACTACGCAATAATATTGACTTATACTTTAACCCATCCACTACGCAATAACAATGACTTATAATATTTACAATCCACTATGCAATGACTTACTATATCTACCATTCACTACGCAATAACAATGACTTATAATATTTACAATCCACTTCGCAATAACAATGACTAATAATATCTACAATCCCTTACGCAATAACAATAACTTATGATATCTACCATCCACTACGCAAAACTAATGACTTATAATATATACCATCCACTACGCAATCACAGTGACTTATGTCCTGATAAACTCACCTTTGCAAACGTTTGGATATCACTCAGTGCATGCTAATCTCGATCTTCAACTTAAACACACTTTTATCCTCTAAACACTACGTGTGAGGGCGTCAGTTCAATGTGCACGAGCAATACACGTACCATTTACAGGACACGTATTGCAATGAGAGTATCTATACAGGGCACAGAACAATTCACGTAATAACGCAATATTGAAGTCATGTTCCAAATTTTAACCCACCCTTTATCTACATTTTGGTACTTGTGTTTTTAATACTTGACTTTTGGGCTATCTTTATAGATGAGATTAGACAGTGTGCGTGTACAAACTGATCTTTTATCGAAAATGTGTTGCAAAGATGTTATATATCCAGTCTCTTAATGAAGCATGATATTTAACATTTCATTGTTTAATTCCTGTAACAGGTATCTTTTTTAAGAAACAATATAAAAATCTAAATTAATGAAGAAATTTTGTTATGAAGGAATACATGAGTATCGATCAATGGATACCAAGATAAGACTGTACACATTGGTAGGCTGATCATTGCCTTCACATTTCGAAATGTGTGGTTAATTAATATTACAGGATACGCAGATGTTGTGTATAGTAGTGTTTAACCCTTTCCCACAAACAACAATTCTACAGCAGACGGCTTTAAAAACATCTGCTTAAACTTACGGTTAACCTCTATAAATAAACCTTTTAATGTTGAAAAGAGTTGAAAACATTGTGGCAAAAGGAGACATTGCTCATCATGAGCAATGTCTCCTTTTGCCACTATGATTTCATAAGTTGTCTGCTGCAAAGGCGTCAGAAAGCGTCTGTATGAGGGGAAGTGTTAAAGCGAGACGAAGGTAAACGGCATGTTCTAATTAACAAGTCCTATTTTAAGACCCCCCGATACATAAAAAAACCTTGCGTCGTCACATTTCAAACGTATCATCGGGGTAGCTGTAAATTGAATCAGGTCACGGGAAAACAGACCTATAGATATGTATTTTCAACAATCGTAGGCCCGGATCAGAAAGCACATTTTTCGCATGTCTCTCTTGTTCTTATTTTATTCATTAAGGCATTGCAATAGTCTGTATGAACCCATGGCGAATGGTTGTGACTTTGTTCTAGAATATGTAACATTTGAGAATATTCCTACGTTATCACACTTTACCCAACAATACGCGACTTTGAACATCTTCTTCAACTTTAAAACTGGCGACCAAGGTAGACACAGATCAGCCTGCACATTTGTGATTTATAAACTGCGACGACACAGTTCGCTTCTTATCAATCTAGCTGTGGCAACCATTGCTCCATTCAGTACATATGCAATATGTTGAAATAAAGGATTAACGCTTTATCACATGTCGTAAAAGCATTTTTGACGCCTTTGCAGCAGACGACTTTTGAAAACATTGTATTAATAGGCTAAATTGCTCATGAGCATTTACTCCTTTTGGCAAAATGCTTTCAAAATTCCCTTATAGAGATTTTCAAGAAATAATTTTGCCTAGATAATTTCAAAGTCGGATTAAATATGTCGGAATTCAGCGGAGTACGGATTATCCCCCCTGCCCAGAATGGTCGGTTCACTCAGTGCATTTTCAGCCCATAAAACCTGTTCTAAATAAATAAAACCCGTTCGTTGTATATCTTGGGTGATAAATCATACCAATATAAACGCATGCTTTATCTCAATCATTTCATTCTCTCCGACAAATGTTGTCGTAGGTACCTTAAGAATATCATCGAGACGTGAACTTTCATAATTATCTAAGAAACGCCATTACAAAACAGTCCTTCGTTTTTTTTTTTAAAGATGGCAATTGCAGTCAACTAACATTTGCCGTGTCTTAATAAAATGTTACTCCATCATTAATGAAATACTAATGAAAAGCTACCAGTGTGCATATTCCAGGAAGAAAAACAGATACGGAATGGAAATCTACACATTGCAGCACCTTTCCCCCCGCTTATTTGGCAGTGCGATGTTACCAACAGATTCCGTAATTTAGATACGTGCTATTTGTTTGAAATACTTAATGAGCTTCAATTAACCTCAGGTCGTAAACATATCAGCTCTGGGTTATCGTGTTCTTCAAAATCGGGAAGATGACCGAGTTGAGATAAGTACTCATGGCTCTTCTTACATTTTTGTTAAAATGCCCCAAAATGCAGCTGCGGCGATAGACAGCTGCGTAATGTATCAACCAGACCAGCCTGCGCTGTCCGCGCAGACTGATCCGGCCGACACATTCCGTCTTAGGGGGATAGATGTATGGAGTAGTTATTCTTGAAACAGAAAATCCACAGTTTGCGGAAAGTGTCTATCCGGGTAGGCCTGTGTGGCATGCTTAAGCTGATCCGGGTCGATACTTTGCGCAGAGTCCACACTGTTGATTTTCTCACGAGACGGCCTACACATTGATTATTGCAAAGCTACGCCCCTGATTACCGACAGAGCTATCGGGGGGGGGGGGGGGGGGGGGGGCTGAACGCAGCGAGCAGGGACATAAGGACATACACATTGATTGGTCCGCTACTAACATTTTACCCGATGGAGAGAGAACATAACAACAACACACCAATTGTTTCTCATCACATGTTATATTAACACAAGAAAAGATGAATTCTTGTTTATAGAAATATACATACAGGTGCATACAACTTTCAGCATGCTTTTCACTTATATATCCGTCAACCCATATTCCGTAATATAATTTTAGCTTAGAGAATCTGCGACAGACATCTTTATAAAAATCATCGTGAGTGAAGCAGAAATTGCTCTCACTATGAGTTTTTTAGTGAGCAATTTCTCAACCTCCCACAATATTTTCTTATAAGAAAAAATTATTTCAGTTGTGCATATTTCACATTATTTATCACTTGCTGGGCTAAATCAAATATTTAACCAAATCGAAATGGGTTTAACCATCTACTGTAAATCGTCATTTATGTGAACTTTCAAGCAATATAGTGATTGACAAGTACAGCTATTATTTCCTTAATCATTGTAAGCTGAAATTTAGTAACTTGGAAAAGCAAAATAACAGCATATATATAGTTAAATGTAGTTGTAAAGACAGGGAAATGCCCTTGTGATTAACATGCAACTTGAATATTAAATTATTCCAAATTAATCACTTTATGCAAAATGATTGGAACTGCAAATTAAAACTTGATGCAGCTTCAACCGTTTTACAAGAAGTCTTTGTACTTCATTCCTATTTAATTGGAGACAAACATATCACAGATATATGTACATGTAACATAGACATTGTTTATCTCATACACGCATTTGCTCTGTACCTAGCATACTTATGAATATGCCTTGTAAAAAAGTATTTATGAAATATATTTAGGTTTTGTCCTTTCATGTACTGATCCGTTAGGTAGCAAAGAAACTTACGAACATATATATATTTTGATTGTAATATTTGTTTTTTATTGTATCATCCAAACTTAATAACTCTGGGACAATGTGATGGTTAGAATATAAGTGACACTGCAACACTGATATAAAAGAGACGTCTGGTAGATTATTCACTGTTTGTCTATGGAAATAAATTACTTTTACACAGTGAACAGATAGTGATGCACTCATCAGTGATAGAAACCAATGTTTCTTAACCCTTTTACCAGTAGATTTCAGCTTTATTCAATAATTACATTTTCATTTCAAAAGAGTTTCAATCTGTTGGCCTTGATGATTCCAAAGTTGGCTGCTGCAGGTTTGTTTTATATGGGAAAGCGTGAAGTAAGGGAATAACATGAGCAATCAATACTATACGAAAACCTAGCTATGGATATTTAAAAGTTAAATTTCAGACTTACATAATCGATTTGTGATCAAAACAATTCTGCATATTCTACAAAGTTGCTTATACAATTAGAGATGGTGAACATGAAAGATCCTAATCAGACTGCATGCAGTCATGAGCTGATCTTGATCTATGCTGGTTACATTGTCCTGAATGATGGATTTCATGTGGCATCACTTTAAATGGAATACTAACAGCATGAAAGGCAATAGCTTGAGACTTAAACTATAAAATAACAGAAACATAACAAACGTTGGTCTCTGTGGTTAATACTACATTAGTAAAACAGATGTTAATACTGACATTTAAACTCATGACATGGAATGCTTTCATAATACTTTAACATATAATACTCATACAGTAATATAACAAAACTCTCAAAATAGTTAACAGGTTACATACAAACAGTTTGTGTACTCTGGGTAACATAAATACTTATATTTATAGACATCAATTATATAGATGATTTCAGCAATGTTCATATGTGTAAATACAGAGTAGTATAAAAAATAATACATACCGGTATGTGCTTTTTCTTAATTTTTTACAATATTTGTTCCTTTTCTCTTCATAAACTTAATCAGATTTTGATTATTTCACAATTGCTGGCCATGCTTAATAAACAAATTCCTATAATTTCGTGACATACACTGTATTCTGCATATGGTTAATACTAAATAATAATGATCCACTCTGCGTTATCTTTTACTACATGTATTACGATCCTTCCCTTTATTTTTACATGTATATTATGTACAATGGGAGATAATCAATGTAACACTGTTCAATATTAACCCTTTCCCTCTTATAGACGCTTTCGACGCCTCTGCAGCAGACGGCTTTTTGAAAAAATAGTGACAAAAGAAGAAATTGCACAAAACGTTTTCTTTTCCACTTTTTGTCATAGGTTATCCATTCAATTATGGAGATTTTCTATGTTTTGACAAAATATGTTCAAAGTCGTCTTCTGCAGAATTGTCCTATGAGGGAAAGGGTTAATAACAATTGCTTATCGTTGGAACTGGTGGCTATTCATAATTGTAAAATCTATATAATAGATATGAGAAAACATGTTTTTTATCTTCGATATGAATTAGAAAAAATAATACTCATAGTTAAACAACCCTGTTTTCAATTAAAAGTTAATACTTATGATTTTTGTACAATTTTAACTCAATGCACATTAAAGGAGAAATACTTTTGATTTTAGCATCTTATGAAATAAAAGAGTAAATATCTTTAATTACTAGCAGGCAATACTGATAAAACATACTTTGTGACATACATATAATTGATTTTGATTGATGGTAATAAAACATAGATTACTCAAACTGCAGATTACACATTTTTTCACACTGATATTCACTTTGTCTTTAACTCATATTCATTTGTATTTATTTCTGTAAATTTCTTCAGATTTTGTCAATACAGATGAGCCTGAGAATGACTTACTATATTGTTGGTTCCTTTGAAGATGAAACTGCAAAAAATGTATTGTTTATCATGTTTTTGCAGGTCTATTGAGGTAAATATACAAGAAACACTTAAATTTCAGAATCAGCACTGTTTTTGTTAACTACAAATGTAGACTTCATCTGTTCAGTAATTCCAGGGACCGTGTATTGTATATATTGTCCCTGGCAATTCATAAGTCACTATTGTTTGAACAAAATGATCAAACAATAAATTTCATGGGTGAATATCTGTAATGTTCAATAATCAGATAATATAATACTTCAGCCTTGTTTTGATTGTATATTATTTCATTTATAATAGACTTTTACAACAGCAATACTCGAAAAGTACAATTGCATACTTTACACATTTTTATGGACAATAAAATATCAAAATATATACAAATAATTTTAGGTCAGCTGTTTAAATAAATGTGTAATGTCTATTAAGGTTTTCTTGGCTCAAAATTAGCCAGTTTATAAATCATATCACAGAATGCTATGTAGTTTACGTCATCTTTGCCACCTATTTTAACATCAAATTGTTGCCAAAGCAACTCAAAATCTTGATGGCTAACAAGGCAGCCTAATTCAAGTTCCGTAAGAACTCGTCTAAACTGTGACCTTGACACTGTGCCATTGTGAACTCTGTCGTAATCTTCAAACAATGGGAAAAGTTGCATTTGATGCTTCCTCACCTGAAAAACAAAACCAAAATTATTATCAATTCCATGCATGCGTACGAGCTGTGCTCCAGTAACTAATCCATTATCCCACATAAAACAAACCTGCAGCAGGAGTCTTTGAAATGATCTGAGCAAAACTATGGAAAATCTCTGTAAGTGAAAGTATAATTATCAGGTAGAGTTGAAAACATTGTGCCAAAAGGAGAAATTGCTCATTCTTCTTTTGCCGCAATGTATATAAAAGTCGTCTGCTGCACAGGCGTCAGAAAGCGTCTGTTTGTAGGAAAGGGTTAATTAAACAATTCTTAGAGTAATGACGTCTACCTGCGCTATGATATATGATCCAAACGCACAATGTTTGTCAGAAAGTTCTTTAACACTTCTGCGTTTAATTGGTGAACAGAACTAATGAACATCAACATGAGTGAATGTGCACATTGATCTTGACATTCACTAATTGCAAATGGCTCATGCATGATTAGCGCATATATTTATCTCATGTACAAAAACAATATTTCTTAAATGGAACAGCAATCTCTTCTCATTATAATAAACAATCCACGATCAGCAAACAAAGACAGAAAAGTATGATGATGTTTAACCCTAAACAAGAGCTGTCCATAAGACAGCGCACTCGAATATTTCACTGCTTATAACGTCCTGAGAT
Organism: Serripes groenlandicus; assembly: GCA_031761405.1. Taxonomy (NCBI): domain Eukaryota; kingdom Metazoa; phylum Mollusca; class Bivalvia; order Cardiida; family Cardiidae; genus Serripes; species Serripes groenlandicus. Next base: position 99,587,357 of record JASEVX010000004.1, read on the forward strand.
ATGGACTCTTAATGTATTTGCATGCAAAAGACTAACCAGAATTTCTTAAAGGGTGATAATTTGCAGAATATGCAGAATAGAGTTATCTATATTAATTAATTATAATTACTTAATTATTTACCTAGGTGTGATGTTAATACAGGGCCATCATTTGCATTAAACGCAAGATAAAGTTATCTTACTTGATTGTTTACATAGGTGTGATGATTGGGGAAGGGTTGTATAAAGTTTCAATGCAATGCATTAAGTTACTGAGATATGGACTCTTAATGTAGTTGCATGTAAAACTTTAACCAAAATTGCTAAGTCAAAAAAGGGCCATAACTTGCATTAAATGCTATAACGAAATATATGAACTTGCATGCCAAAGCTCAAACAAGGTGAAACAAAACAACCCCGACGCCCGGGTGAGTATAATAGCTCTCATATCCTCCAAATAGTTGAGCTAAAAATTACTGCTTAAAAGAAAAATAATAAATAAAAAAACACTTAATTATCTATTTTCAATAATATATATGAGCCTTTCGAAGGTTTATAGGTAGATTCAGTCAGCTTGTATATATCTGCTCCATCATATTAGAAAACTACATACAGTGACCAAAACTTCAAATGAGCTAATGCAAGTAATATATGAACAGTGCTGATCTCTAACTACTCCGTTATAAAAAGCCTACTTTTACTTTTTGCACAGATGGGTTTATATTAAAAATCTTATAATCTAGATTTTAAATAATATTTGTTATCCATTTTCAATAACATAAAGATACATAAATCATACCTTTTCGCTTATTCTTTCAATACAAGCAAAGAATTTATCATTTTGCTCTTCGGGCAGTTTGTTCATCTTCCATTCCTCTGGGGGTTTAAACTGGACAACATCTTCTAATGGTGTTTTCTCTAACTCCTTAGTTGTGAAGATGGACTCTATCTCATCACAGAATTTCAGGTAATCTACATAATCTATATCATGCATAGACTGGTACCTAAATAATAACAAAAATAATCATAAAGGACAGTTGTTAAAATGAGCTCTGCGAAAACAAACTGTTAAACATTTGCGACGTGCATACTCTTCCAGAACAGCCAGTGCATCCATGTAGTCTGATTTGGTTCTATGTAGTTTGCCAGTTAGCCATAAAAGATTTAAAACAAAATCTGTTAACCATTTCCCACAAACAACAAATCCCACATATAGAAGCTTTCTGATATCTCTGCAGCAGACAACTGATCTGAGAAAAAATCTAAGCAAAAACATGGAAAATCTCTATAAATGAAGGTATAATTACTGATCAAAGTTGAAAACACTGTGGCAAAGGAAACTTTTGCCTAAAAAAGCTATTGGCAAAAACAGAATAGCAAATGGACAATAGATCCTTAACAGATTTCTACATACAGACACATAGACACATGTTGATGCATATATAGGAGATGAATTTTAAAAACATTATGACAAAATGGAAATTACTCAAAACAAGCAATTCCCCTTTTTGCTATAATATTTTAAACTTTATTCAATAATGATACTTTCATACATCGAGACATTTTTAATACATTTCATGATTTGCAGCGATCATTTCAAAGTCATTTACAGCAGATTTAATGTATATGCAGCAGGGTTATCAGCCTTTCCTCCTTTTTCTTCCTATGTCACCATCACAGGTGAGTTCCTTTTTGAGACAACAAAAAATACTTTACCTGTCTTCAAGAATAGACACCTCTGACTCTCTAAGTTCAAATCGACAGAGATCGAGAGCCCTTCGGAAAGATGTCTTCAACATTCTTCCTGACCTCAATTTGTCATAGTCACGCATAAACTCCAAAACTCTCATTCTCTCTCGGCTCACCTATAAGAAAAACAGCACCTTCATTAACTCTTTACATGATATGAATGTTTAAGTTGCACCTACTTGGAAACAATAGGAGGAAGGCATTATAATATCTTGGGAATTTGTGCTATAAATTAAATGCAGAGTTGAAAACATTTAGCAAGAAGAGAAATTGATAATTTTGAGTAATTTTACTTTTTCCAACAAAGTTTTTAAAAGTTAATTGCTGCAAAGGTGTCACCCGTCTTCTGTATGAGGTATAGGTTTAACCGTTTACCGGGCATCCCTAATTTGCTCATTTTTACATTTAAGACAGATATCTGTTATTCAGAGAAATATGGGAAAATCTGAAGAAAAAAAATTGCATTACTCTTTCATGTAATAATCTGTCCTGAATAAGGTATTTATCTATAATAATTTAATTAGCGAATGTCTAGATAGTTTGAAGATGACAAATGAAAAACAACAACATTCACTGCATAACAAAAATGGTGATACTTTGTCTCTAAAATTGATATGGCCTACTGCAGAGTATTTGTTCAGATTGTTCATTTTATATACAAAAAGGAGGCTTAATTGACAGTAAAAGAAACGAACATACCTTGGTCTTTACTTTCAACAAAATGCTTTCTAAATCTTTTTGTGCATTCAGCTCTGGCAGTGTTTTCCTAAGATTGGTGTTCCTTATTTCTTGCAGACGGGTTTCATACATGAACTTTTGTGGCTCATTTGGCTGCAGTTCAGATAAGAAGGCTAGGTAGTTAAAACCAGTATCATTACAGAATTTAGCTTCAAGTGCAATCATTTCTGGCTCTGTGCAGTGAAGTTCTAACATTGTGAGACACTGACGGAACTGAGCAACTGTTACATGCCCATTATTATGCCTGAAAATAGATCAATAAGACCACCTGAGTTATACTGTTTGCATAAGTTAATATTCAACATATCTTTGTTTTGATCTCTTTTGTCATTTCAAATTACATGATGACTAAATGTTACAATGCTTATGTTTTCGCTTTATAAAGATTCCTATTTACTGATAATGGTTAAAATGCCATCTGATTTGAAGATGTTAAACCAAAGTATCCATTATAATATATAATCACGTAAGGTCCTCAATGCCAAAAGGTGCAAGTTGGCTTTAGCAAAATGTGTAGATCCAAATCAGCCTGTGCATCTTCACAGTCTGATCAATATGTATACTGTTCATATACTAAGATAAGCTTGTTCAAGGCTTCTGTCAACTTGTGTAGACTCTGATAAGATACAGGCTGATCTGTACTGTTTGAATTGCTAACTTGTACCAATTTTCTATGGAATAGCGCGTAAAATCTATAAACAGAATATATGACAAACACACTAACAAATGTATGTATAGCAAAATATTACAATTTCTTTGAAGGATTGTGAAAATAAATTAACTTTAATTTTGACACATCTGCAACATAGACTTTAGAAAACATTTTGACAACAGGAGAAATTGTTCATAATGACCAATTAATAATTTTGCCTAAATGAAAAAATATTTCTTTCTTTTGTTGATAATTTACAAAGTAACATTTTGAAGATTTTCACATGTGGGAAAGGAATAAAGTCAGATCAAATGAAGGAAAGTGTTCAACTGACCTGTCAAAGTCCTGGAACACTGGTTTTGCAAGCACTCGTCTCTGGTTAGATCGTTGCCTTAGCCTGTCCATGGTTTGTTCAAACAGAGCCATGTGATCACCAGAGGCATTTCTCCAGTCTACAGTGCCAGGTTTGGGCACTCTGAAGATTTCTTGTGGTGGGACCTGTAAGTCTGGAACTTTCTCCAAGTTGGGCTGTGTAAACACTGTTATAGAAAAGTACATGCTAATTGAATATTTGAATAGTTTAACTGTTAACCTGATGAAAACATAATTTAATTCCTAGAAATTTAAACAACCAGGAATGTAAGAACTCATCTACAGCAGACAAGCTCATAATATAGAAAATATTGCTAAATGAAATTATAATATTTGAACAAAGTTAAAATCATTGTGGCAAAAGGATAAATTGCTCATCATGAGCAATTTCTCCTTTTGACACTCTGTTTTCAAAAATCGTCTGCTGCAGGTGCCTTACAAGTTTTCTGCATGTGATTGAGAATAAACTCACCAGTCTCTACATCTGTAAGGAACCTTGTCCACAGAACCTGGTCTTCCTTCTGTGGGTTGGTGTACATATCGGTGAGAATGCTGTACTGACCCTCTTGAAGATCATGTTGACCCAGTTTGCTGAGCCCCAACATGGCCAAACCTCGACGGAATTGGGTCTTGCTGATGGATCCACACCTCAGAGGATCGTAGTCTTGGAAGAATTCATTGACCTGAAATGAAAATAATAATTAATTTAACCCTTTCCCTCATATAGACGCTTTCTGACGCCTCTGCAGCAGACGACCCTTTGAAAACATAGTGACAAAAAAAGAAATTGCACAAAACGTTCAATTTCTCCTTTTGCCACAATGTTTTCCACTTTTTGTCATAGGTTATCCATTCAATTATGGAGATTTTCTATTTTTTGACAAAATACGTTCAAAGTCGTCTGCTGCAGAATTACTGTATGAGGGAAAGGGTTAACCCTTTCTCACATACATCAAATCTACAGCAGCCGACCTTGAAAAAGAAAATATGGAAAATAAATATAGATGAAAAGTTAAAAATTATGAATAGTGTTTGACACATTAAGACAAATTGAGAAATTGCCCATCATGAGATATTTCTCTATTGCCACAATGTTTTCAAAAGCAGCCTGCTTTTAACATGTAAACATGTGACTGCAAGTGGGAAGGGTTTATCACAACTTGCTCACATGCAGACTTATTTAGATGCATCTGAAGTAGATGTTTTATGAAAATATTTAATAGCCATTTTACACTTTCTTCTCCTTTTTCTTCACTAAACACTTCAACTTAGAGAAAACAGAATTATACATGTACATAGATAAAATCAATAATGAAATTATAATAATTGAATAGTTTAATACAGTGTGGTAAATAGAGAAATTGCTTATAATGAGCAATTTTATCCATCTCCCAAATGTTTTCAAAAGTCATCCACTTCAGAATGAGATGTGTCAAAATGCATCTGCATGTGGGAAAGGGTAAGCTCATGATCCAGTACCAGAAATAAATAGCAGATTTAAATAAGATAAATTGAGGAACAATGGTAAATTGAGAAACAGGGATAATTTAACAAAATGTTAAAATAGAATGAATGACGCACCCTGAGTCGACTGGTGAGGACGATGTGTCTGACCCTGGCCATCAAGTCTTCATAGCTGACATTGCTGTCTTGAGACGAGATGGTTTTTTCTCTAACTGGCTCATTGGTCCTTCCTTTCTGGCTCAAATCTGCATCATCCATGGTATGACCAACAAATTCTGCATATATAAATATGATATATTTATTAGCTATGATATATTTATTAGCCTTAATAATTTATCTAAAACTTATTTTAAGTACATATTCTAATATTATGGAGTGTCCTGCTACACCCAACTTTCGTCGACAATACAATTTTTAACAAATTTTGAAAGACCAAGATAATCTTGCACATTCAAGCATTCATGCAGTCAAATCACGGTCTACATTTTTTGCTACTGTTAACAATTCTTTGTAAAATATCTTTCATGAATGAACCCATACATGGAATGAGGTACAAGTTGACTCTGTTGAACTGTGAAGATCCAGACAGCCTGGGCATTCAGACAATCTGATCACGCTACACTCTGTTCAAATATTACTTATATAAGCTTATATAGATTATGATCAAATATGCATTAACTTGTTAAAATCAAAATAAATTATACAAGTGATTGTAATGAAACAAGTGGATACAGAATATTGTATTGCATGACATGCCAACCCAAGTTTGTCACTATTGTCTCATAAACACATACACAGCATCAAGATTGATCCACATTCAACTGCATAATATATGTGCATTCTGATCTGGATCTGTATATGTAGCCAATAAGTGAAAGTTTTAATAGCCTGTAAGTGATAACATTTATAATATCATATGCATCTACACAGCCTCATCCGAGTCTTCCCTGTATGTGTAATATGGCCGAGGATGTACCTTCAAGTTGATCATGCTTGAAGAGCCGAGCCATTTTTATTAGAAGAATGAAAGATTATAATTGAATCCAAGTGAATAAAGCCTTTTTCAGATGATATCAATTCAAAGGAGTTGTAACAGCATACTAGATACAAGTTTAAAATGAAAGAAGATATTTAACACTTTCCCATATATATGTAGATGCATTTTGACTGGTCTGCAGCAGACATCGTTTGAAAGGCAATGTGGCAAAAGAAGAAATTGTTCATCATGAGAAATATCTTTATATTTTCATATATATGGAGATTTTCCCTTTTTTGCCTAGGTATATTCAAAGTTGTCTGCTGCAAAATGTCTGTATGTTGGTAGTGTTGAGCGCTTACCCTGATCTACTGCCTGAACAAATGCTGGGTAGTTTACATCCCCTGTTGCCGGGTCCTCAAACTTCCTTAACAACAGTTTCAGATCTTCTGGAGCGACATTCAGTGAGAGGAAATGAAGAATTCTACCAAATTGGGTTGGGGTCACAACTCTGGTGTATGCTTTACCCTGGAAAAAGATAAATTAAAAGATATAAAAAAAGATAATATCACATTCTTCCAAATTGAAAACATCGGATTTGAATTTAGCAACCTTTTGATAACAAGGAACCGTTTTGAGAAAGAGCAGAAAATTAACAACTTATCATAGTACAGTATTATCACTTTAACTAAATATCTAAATTATTTTGAAAACAAATCTCAAGAATTCAATCAAAGGGTATGATTTCAATTTTGGTCCCGTCGGTGTTTTTGACGCTATAAAGTTACATACAAGCTCATTGTCAATCATCAGGATGTATGTGAATCCTAGAATTGATGCCTAGCTGGATCTTTGCTAACTGAGTTAAGATATGTTTTGCATTTCTGGTTAACATATGAGGAGTGCTCTAGAAAAACTAATCTTGGGTGAATTTGTGACAAGTCTCGAAAGAGATCTATTTTGGACGTCCATGATCTAAACGAATTATGTATATCAGATGCTTTTTGACAGCATCTTTGACTTGTTAGTGAACTGTGCAGATACAGATCATATTGTATGGATGCACAGATTGATCTGGATCTACACTAGTCACAAAAGCCTACACATTGGTTTTTGTAGATCACAGCTTATATATAGATGATATAGAAAAATAGTTACCCTGTCGTAATCTTTAAAGTAGGGATACATCATGAGTCTCCTCCTTCTAACATTATCCGAGATCTCACTAATAATTTCATGAAGTTTCTGTTCCTCTGCTCCATCCATACTCTTTAAGCCCTGTAAATAATATAATAACTTTATAGATCAATTGTATCAATCAAAAACTTGCAGTCAAATTGACATACAAGAAAAAAACATATATATACAAATATGCAAATACATCAGTACATGTATATGAAAGTGTGATGGATGGACAGACAGACAAACAATTGAGAAGAGATCCCTAGGTGTCTCCCTGCAAAGGTGGGTGACACAAAAACCATACCCTAAAGGACCGTGTGTAGCTTCTCGAGTCCTATACGGACAGTCATGTTTAACTCTTTCCCTCATATAGATGCTATCCGACATCTTACAAATGAATAAACCAATTGGGTTACAACATTTTGTCTCTGTTTTGAAAACATTGTGACAAAAGAAGAAATTGCTCAAAATGAGATTTTCTGTTTTTGACAAAATATGTTCAAAGTCGTCTGCTGCAGAATTATTGTATGTGGGAAAGGGTTAAGAGAGCTGGTTGCAAGAGCTAGATTCTTAAATCACTACTACAAACAACCATTGTCCCAACTTTGGCGGGAAAATAATAGTTCAGATACAGTGAACAATTTCTCTTTTTCAACAATGTTTTCAAAACCGAGACAAAATGTTTAAACCCTGCATTTTTAAGCAAACCATTTTTGAAAACATAGTGATAAAAGGAAAAATTGCCCATTTTGCCACAATGTTTTAAACTCTATTCAATATTGATTCTTTTAATTTTAGACTTTAATCATATATTTCCTAAGGTCTTTTTTCTGACAAAGAATATTCAAAGTAATTTGCTTTGAAATCTTCTTTTCTTTTCTTTCATTTTAGAATATACCAATTGCAGACATAGCTTTCATACAGATTTGAATCATGTGGAAAGTGAAATCATTACTTTGAAAAATGTCTCCCTTTTCCACAATATTTCAATGGTTAATTGTGTCAAGGGCATCACAATGATGTATGTATGTGGGAAAGGGTTAATCATTGTAACTTACCCTAGAGAGAGCACCTGACACAGGTCTGGTCACATTCAGTAATGGCTTCTTTTCCAGATCTGGTATTGTGAAAGCTGAAAAAGATAATTTACAATTAATGTATGGTCCTGTAATCCTAACTGCACATCACAAGGGTTTCATGCAAATAGAATGTCTTAACTACATCTTAACCCTGTTCTAAAATAAAAAGAAACATGCAGAAGAATTTTGAAAATATTTTGGGGGAATATTTAAAAATATCTCTCTTAAATAATGATCACTTTTAGAACATAGTGGAAAACACCAAATCTGCAGCAGAAGACTTTGTCAACATCTAGTCAAAACTATGAAATATCTCTGTAAATGAAAGAATAATTATCAAATAGAAAGCATTGTAACATAAGGAGGAGCAATTTCTCCTAGTGCCACAGTGTTTTCAAAAATGATCTGCAAGTGGAAAAGGGTTAAGAAATCATTGTGGGAATTGGAAAAAAATATCTGACATTATCAGAACCTAAAACCTCTGGTTTACCACAATATTTTGCAACTCTATCTATTTACTTTAATTTCGCTGTATCTTATATTAATATTCTTCAATTTGAGTTAGAAAATGCTTTAAAGGGATTTATTAAAATAGTTGAAGAATTACCATTTTCCATCATATCACAGAACTCCTTGTACTGTACTCGGCCATCTGCTTTTCTATAGTACTCAACAACTTTTTGGATCTCTGCACGAGAAAGCTGAGCCTCTTTACCAACTGCCAGGGCCAGTCCACACACAAACTGGTTCTCTGTGATGATTCCACTTCGCAGTTTGTCATGATCTCTAAAGAATTCTGGTGTTCTGATGCCATTTTTAAAGACAGCTACCCTTATCTTGTCAAAAATAATGTTCAGGGACGGATCTCCTGTTGCCTGGAAATAAAAAAAGATATATTATGGATACCAATAATAGTAATAACAAATCTGTTTTAACATCACAAACAAGAGCACAGCGTACGGCACAGATGCTCAACTGATAAGGAGAAAACAGAAAAAAGGCTGAGCTGAACAAAAAACCTTAACCGGACGACCACGTCGCCGCCAACAAAAAACCTTAACCGGACGACCACGCCAACGACCACGTCAGGGTCATGACAATAGCTCTCGTTTTTTCAAAAGTCGAGCTAAAAAGTGATTTACAGCTGGTAACAGTATTGAAATTGGTTTAATATCCACTGCCAAAAGGTCACAGTAGAATGAAAGGACAAAACTCTTTGCGTTATCCTGCCATGGGAGGCAACAAAAGAATGACTGGAACTACATGTTTACAGTTGGTTATCAAATTTGGTGCAAGTATCACACCCATAATCATTCACAGGACATTTGAGGGGTAAAAAAGTGTTTAAATAATCCTATCAGCTATACAGATGTTTTCTGATGCCTCTGCAGCAGACTACTTTTGAAAAAATGGGGCAAAGATTGAGGAACAATTTCTCCTTTTGCCATAAAGTTTTCAAATTTATTCAATAATTGTTCTTTCATTTATAGAAAGTTTCCATACTTTTAACTTAATACTTTCAAAGGTATCTGCTGCAAATTTGATGTATGAGGGAAATGATTAAAGTCATGAAGCCACTCCAGGAGATCCCAGAACATGTCATTTTGGTGTATGACAATTGCTATGAATTTAAGGCAGGCTTTCCAATGCAATTATAGTTAGACAACAAATTATATTTTAGAAGTATTCTCTACTAAGAAATGCTTTGCTTCTCTAGATCCCTTTTATAAAACACAAACAAATGGACTGTAACTTATATGTTTGTTAACCCTTTCAAAAATACAACAAAAATTATAGAATAACTCTAGAAATTATTGTGTAAAGATTAATGAAATGAGTTGAAAATTTGTGGCATAAGGATAAATTGCTCATCGTCATTTTGCCAAAATGTTTTCAAAAGTTGTCTGCTGCAACGTCAAAATGCATCTATATGTGGGAAAAGATGAACTTGATCAAAAACAACTTACAATAGTTGGGACATTGTCAACTCTCGTATTTGGTGAGATGATCAGCTCCCTGTCTTTAGCCAATTGTTCACCAAGGGCCACGATGTCATGGTGAAGGTTAAGGTAGTTCAGAAGGCCTGGGCGATCTGGATCTCTGTATTTGTTGACAAGAAGAGTCATATCAGCCTCACTTATGTCTGGTGGACCAGGGAAATTGCGATAAAACTGAAAACACAGTCATAGGTATTGATCAATGCATACACATCCCTTACATGACCATAAATATGTATCGTATTTAACACTTTCCTTCATAAAAACATATTTCATCCCATTTTCAGTACCCATGTCAAATACACATTGTAGGAAAAGTAATGGTTGCTATAGGAACTAAGCAAGGATTCATTCTTCCTAAAAAAAAATTGTTCTATTCTCTCTTTATATTTTTCTGTGTTGTACACAATAATAATGTTTATTTTAATTGAATACAACACATCAACATTGGTATGTAAAACTTATGAGCCAATCTTTTCAAAACCAGTAATCTGCCTTACGAAACCTGTAAGGACTGGAGACCCTGTTTTTTTTCTAGCAATTATTCAATTTAGACATCTTTTTAGTTCATTGGTAAATGATCATTCACTAGCACTTTCTCGGAACTCAAAGAGTCCATTTAAGACACTGTATGTGTTGTGAACATTAATCTGAAGGTCAATCTTAGACAACAGTAGCTGCAAATATCTTACTAAACAGTATTCTATATATGAGCCGTTCCACGAGAAAACCAACATTGTGGACTCTCTGTAAAAACTCAACCTGGATAAGCCTAATCATGCGCGCAGGCTAACCCGGACAGACACTTTTCACCTACAGTGCATTTTCTGTTCCAGGAATCATAACACTATACCTGTATTCCCCTGAGACAGGTTGTGTCAGCCCCGGATTAACATGTGTGGACTGTGTAGGCTGATCTGGGTTGATACATTACGCAGAGTCCATAATGGTTTTTTTTTTCGTGGAACGGCTCATATATATTCACATTTTGAAATACATTGCGTTTGCCAGGTAGTTTTGAAAAAAGATTGTGGTAAAGAGTATTGCTCATACTGATTAAATTTCTTCTGTTTCCCCACAGAACTATTAAATCTATTGCAGAACCCATGTATACTTTGACTGATGAAGATTTGTTTTTAATCGTGTATGTTTTCATTTCAAATTACATGTAATCTGAAAAAACTTCATCAAATAATAGGTCAATATTACTTTTCTGCATAAGGGCTTATAATATGAGCCTTATCAACCTGGATAGATATTAAATTACATAGTGATTCTGATGAAAATACATGCTGCAGCTTGTATGATTGTCATGTTGTCAATATTTATAATGAAAAGACTTTGCTGCAGTGTTAGGCTGATCAGAATCTTTTTTGGTACAAACCTGGCTTTCAGTAATTACACCCATATGGTGCCTGTCGAAGTCTTCATAACAAGTTCTAAGGTTTATACCATGGTACATGTAGAACTGTTCCATATTTTGTAGCATCTGGACCAGTCTTCTCTCAGACCCTGGACTTAAAGGTCGAACAGTCCGGACAGTTCCCAGGCTGAAATATTGAATAAAATTAATTGATGTACCGGTACCCTTCAATCTTTTCTGATATTAAAAAAATACTTTGTTGTTTCTTCTCATTCATTATCTCATTATAATTTTCTATGACTATGTGCAAAATATATGTTAGAAGATCCCAAGATTGAAAACTTTGAAGATGAAACAATCAATAAAAAATTTAAAAAACCCTATTTGTAAATTTTGGCATGCATGTCTATAAACTTTAAACTAGGCTAGCAAGGATAAATTTACAGATATAACTGATAATTAATCCAGAACATTCTGTTTTAACTGAATATATACTGATGTTAAATGTGCTAATCATTCATAGAATAAAACAATATAAAATAATGTTCAATTTGTTTATAATGCAAAAGTAGCAATATCATATTTTTACAATGACTTCTTTTCCAAAAATTACCTTTCTGTATGAATTTACAAAAAGGTTTGTAATGATACTTACAATTCTGGAGCTGCTTTCTTTTGACTTAAAGGATCTCTTCTCAAATCTCTTGGATCGAATCCCTGGTCAATTTCATCACAAAACAGTTTATAGTTAACCTCTCCTGTATTCTTAACATCATATTTTGACTTCACAAGATTTTCTTGATCTTGTGATAGCTGAATCCCTAATGTTTGCCACAGACATCTAGAGAATTGAGGTGCTTAAATGAAAGAAAATATACTCAATAAGAAATCTTTAAAAGACAAGTACATACATTCTTGCAGAATACAGCAAAAAAATGAAGCAGTGGAGCAAAACAATTTTAGGATGAAATTTGCTTGAATTGCTATTAAAAAGAAAATTGATAATAGAATAAATATCAGTGACTAATTACATTAACAGATGCCATTTACTTAACATAGCAGATAGCAAACAAATATGTTAAGATAAGAAATGCCAAGACTTGTTTTGATTAAAAAGTACTTAGCACATCAAATGTATAATTTGTATCGGAAAGTAATACATGTCATATAGCCAAGTGAGGGATTGAAATGTGCAATCAATTATAAAACTGATAATTGTACAATAATTCTTGTTCCTTGTACTTTTGAAAAAAAAAGAGACATTGACAAACCTCTATGGTTTGGCATTAATTTATAATTTATTATTTTTAATTACCTGTTACAAATCCCGATCTTAGTTTATCGAAGTCTTGGAAAAATTCTGTTATTCTGATTCGCTTTGTCTGTGCAAGGGTTCTCATAGAGTTATGGAAGTTGTCCAGTGCCGCTGCAGAAGCCATGTTTAAATTTCGACAGCCTGAAATGAATTTGAAAGATAATTTATTTCATATTTAGAATTTGAGTACAAAAAAGAAAAGATTTCATATTTCTGTATCTGGGGATTAAGTGCAACAGTCTTTTGGACTGTCATATGTTCAAACTTTGTAAGCAGGAATATTGAGGGTCCATGATATTTAGTTTGCTTTATCATCAGTTTGAGGGTTCCATTCTCTGCGTTAACTTACACACAAAATAAATAAAGAAAAAACATATTATAAGCTTTAACAAGATTATTTAGAAAATGCATACAAACATTAGAGGAACGGCATCATTGTAAAACTGTTAACAGGAATATGTGCATTAAATATTGTTAACAGATGTCATGCAATATCAATATATGTCTATTTCTTCAAAGATGTATAGCAGTGTTCTCTGTTGTTTACTAAAGCAGTATGCTCTGGAATTAATACCCATTTCTCTACCACTGCCCCCACACCATATTGTTTCAATCTCAGGGCCTGCTCTGGGTTGAATTTTTTTCTTTCGCCACATTGAAATAAAGTTCGCCACTTTTAAATTTTAGGAGCCACTTTTAATTTTTAGGAGCCATTCATTTTCGCCAATCTCATCAATGGGTCCAATAATTGTTTGTGCTCGTCCATAATTAAATAGATTTTTCCCAATCAAAAATGACAAACTTACATTGTCATTAAATCATGAAAGGCCTACGATGATCGTCGAAACTTGCTTCAAAAAGTGTGTTGATATATTTAATGCATCTATAATTGTCAATTATTGCCAATTATCATATGTACGGCCTTTAATGTATCAATATCGCTCAGATTTGTTGGTCAGTCGGATTAAAAGGCTGAATTAACACTTCACAACAATAACACAAGTGTGAAATGTATACATAAGCTGTCAAAATGATAACAACTGGTGTCATAAAAATGTTGAAAAGTGGCCACTGGTTCCCGACATTGAATCAAATGGCAGTGCATTATCTTAGATTAACGGAAACAGTCACTGTATGTCGTAAACTGATATCCAAATCAGGTAAATGTTGATGATAAAAACCACTTACATTCGCCACTCATGAAATAACTTCGCCACTTTAAAATAATCTTCGCATTTGGCGAAAGTGGTGAACGACAGCGCGGGCCCTGAATCTTATAGACTTCCATGATATGTGGAGAGTGCACTTTACCAGTACAGATACTATTTCAATATATTATTAAATTGTAAGGGTTTGTTATCTAGTATTTCAAAACACTTAATCTTAATTTATTTCACATGTTGATTATGTGAATAAGAATCAAAGGTCATGCACAGCAGCCCCATCATAAATCAAAACCTATGAATAAATTATTTGGACAGATAATACAAACTATCGGACGGAATGCTAATAAAAGTTTTCAAAATCTAAATAGTGAATTAACATATTTTCAAATAAAAGTGTACACTTTCTTTCTTAAATGCAAGCAGCAGGCAGCTAAAAGCAGACAACAATAAGTGTCAGTAACATCACTTTAACATTATTCAGTCACTACCTACTACCTGTTGTCTTCTGGGAAACTTCACCATTCACAAGTTGCATGATTTTATCAGCTTTCTATCTAGTCTGCGCTGAAAGTATGTGGGTTTATACATATCCCATATGCTCTGTTTCAAAATGTAATGCTTCTGATAAAAAGCAACTCTTTGCATCCAAGTGCAGACAACAACAATATTGCCAATGGCATCGCTCTAAATAGATTAGGAATTTGTATTTAACTAGAAATAAATATATATAACGGATATTATTTGTATGTTGACTCTACTTATATATTTAGCACAACAAAGAAAATTGAAAGAATTACTTACGGTGGACTAAGAACAAATTAAATCACCACCGAGTGTTTTCTTGCCTACTTCTCCCGATGTTGAAATGTTGCTTAGATACACACAACTTCCGCTGTCTCTCTTCCGGTTGTTGTTGTATTATACGTACAGGGCTAAAACTCTGTAAATAGTTGTCCCGGATTTATTGATTTTTAATTTGGTCTGATACTCTTCTTAATGTTGTATCGTTCCAAAACTTATATTTTTATACGGAAATAAAAGCTGTTAAAGTTAAAAAGACGGATTTTTGTTTAGATGACATTAAACTTATATAAAGATGCACATGAATAGTTTTTTTCCAACTGTCACTTGACAGCCCGTTTATTTTTGTTATCATACATTTTGTTTACATAGGTAACACAATTTACAGCAACTGTAAACATTTTTTAAAGAAAGAGAAAATACAGGATACTGTTAGAAACAATTCCAATTATTAGAAAGCAAATAAAATACTGCTGTTGCAGTGTTTAAAGTATGTTAAGTATAAAGAATCCTCACTGTATTATCAATCTAGTACATAACGAAAACGAAAACATCGCTAGAATGATGAACTGATCGAGTGTGGCATGCGTGCGTTCGAATGTTTGTGTATATGTGTGTCTGTTTTGAGTAAGTTTTATTATGTTATGTTGGTTTTAACAGTAAGACCAATTTAAATTGAACTTGAAAAATGTTTTGCTTAATATTATTAAAGATTGTCGTGAAATTTTTTAAGCATGGCGTCAACTGTACTTTTCCTGTTTGCTATCTTCCAAAGATAGGAGAACTCTTGTTTGAACAGTAAAAATAATAGAATTTTGTTCTGTTTTCACTAAGGAAATAGGCTTTGTATATATTCAAAAGCAAAATAGTGACAGTATGATCTTAAGTTGATGATATTTAGTCTGGCGTAGTTTATACCCTTCGATTACTGTCTGCATTGAACAAAGGTTTTTGTGTATTCGACATATTGCCAACAGTTTATGTAATTGTGACCAGCTGTCTGAAACTAATGGACAATGTACAAAGACATGTTCGTTTGTTTCAGGTATATAACAAACGTGACAGTTAGGAGAATCTATCATTTTCCACTTGAAACGTGTTTCTCTTGATGTGAAGATTTTATGTATTAGTCGGTATTTGAATTGTTTTATTCTGTTGTAATATAGTCGACCAGTTGGCTTTGTGATGAGGTAGTTCATTCCAATATTTATGAATGTATGGTTCATCGAACTTTTTATTTACAATAATCTGATATACTTCTTTGTTTTTTATCGAATTGAATTGCGTGTTGAATATTGTAGTTTCCAGATTGGTTTTGACTTTTGATGTGAGTATGTTTAACCATGCATTTGGGATACATTGCTTTAACGTATGCGTTTCGGCTATCCAGTTAAACTTTAAATTCAATTTATTGCATATTGTTTCCTCACAGACATAACCATTTTTGTTTATTATATCATTAATAAACAGTATGTTGGAATTTACCCAGTTTTTGAATATTATACATTTACGATTGTGTTTGATGAATTTGTTTCCCCAAATGAGCTGTTTTCTGATATCGTCAAAAGTCTTTAGATTTTTTTCATCTTTTTTTTTTTGCTTTAATCCAAAATTCAAGTAAATTTTTGTAGTAGTCACTTATGTGTGATGTATCAATACTGCGTGTAGAATCCAGATTCATGTGAAATATCAAGTATTTTTTTTTCCATATCTATTATTTGACAATGGGCTTTGACATTTTCCTTTTCGATTAAGAATTTTATCCATTTTAGTTTTAGAGAAGTGATGAAGGCATCTAGGTCAATCATTCCAAGTCCACATTTGGATTTCGGTCCTGTAATTACTTGCGAATAGCAAAGGTAACCTCAGCTCTTTTGCTGGAGTGAATGTTTGAGTTACGTCCCTTAACATTTATGTTTTGCATTTTAAAAGAAATGCAGTTAATTTGACATAGATCTAGTTCACTTTTACTATATATCAAAATGCATTCATGGATCACAATGTCAATTCACAACAAGTCACACAAATTAGCTACACTTAATTGTTGAATATTTTAAACAGGTTTGCAAACTTTTAAGCGTAATCGAGAGAAGCAAAAGAATTAGCTGTTAGGGTTCACAATTGCCCCATTTGTTTTTTGCGACGAGGACATATTCAGATCACCGCCAGTATATACGCTGTAGGTACTTGCTGGAACACTGTGCGTCAATAAGACATAGCTGATTTCAAGTTATTTCTGACAATCAATGTGCGTGCATTTTGACCAGGTAGCATTAATGTGAATCTAATATTAACCTTTTGTCACTTGCAGACACATTTTGAAAACATTTTGGTCAAAGAAAATGCTCATAATGAGCAATTAAGTCTTTTGCCACATTATTGTCAACCTTATTCAATTATTATACTTTCATTTATAGGTATAGAAATTTTACATTAATGCATTCAAAATCTTAAGCAACAGCTAGATTTGTTGCCTATGTGGGAAAAGGGTTAATCTACACTTGTTACAGATACTCTCTTTAATCCCCTTTCCCAGTAAAACAAATCAGGAGGCGAGTGCAAGTACGGCTATGGAAACTATCTATAAATGAAAGTATACTCCCTTATACGGAAACTCATCCAGTATAGTATCATTATGATTCCTAATACGGACGAGCCTTCAGTTTATTTCCATGTCATTTTCCCATTCCCAATACGGAAGAGTCTTCATTATATCACCATGTCATTTTCCCAATTCCAATACGGACGACTCGAGCCTTCAGTATATTACCATGTCATTTTCCAACTCCTTATACGGACTATGCGTCAGTGTATTACCATGTTATTTTTCAATTCCCAATACGAACGAGTCTTAGGTGTATTACCATGACCACTCCCTATTCCCAATACGGACATGGTAACGCTATTTTGGTAATGCCCGTATTGGGAATGAACAATTACATGGCGACGGACATTTATTGGGGGAGTGTCCGTATTTACTATTGGAAATAGAGAATGGCATGGCGACGGACATTTTTTGGGGGAGTGTACGTATTGGAAATCAGTGGTGAAATGACATGGCGACAGGCATTTAATTTAAATGGTTATATACTGGGGGAGTGTCCGTATTGGGAATGAGACATGACGTGGTAATACAGCTGGTTTTTTATAAGACAAATATTTACTGGGGAGCGTTCGTAGATGAAGATTGCCGTTGTGAGTCCGACTTGGATTGGAAACTTGATACCTCTTAGGGATGACATGTGCGCCGATATCGTTATAAATTTATTGTTAACCCATCCCCCCCCATTGCAGACTCTCTCTGACGTCTTTGCAGCAGACGAGATATTGCTCATGATGAACAACTTCTCCTTTTGCCACACTGTTTTCAACTTCATTCAATAGTTCTACATTAATTTAAAGATGTTTTTCATATTTTGTCTTCATGCATTCAAATTCGTCTATTGCAGAATTATTGTTGTATGTATAGCGTGTTTCCAACCCATATGCAGATGCCATGGTGTGTCTGGATCAACACTGATCACAGGTGCATTTAGGTTGGTTTTCGCACAGAGCCGAGCATACGACTGTGCAGATGCCATGGTGTGTCTGGATCAACACTGATCACAGGTGCATTTAGGTTGGTTTTCGCACAGCGCCGAGCATACGACTGTGCAGATGCCATGGTGTGTCTGGATCAACACTGATCACACGTGCATTTAGGTTGGTTTTCGCACAGCGCCGAGCATACGACTGTGCAGATGCCATGGTGTGTCTGGATCAACACTGATCACAGGTGCATTTAGGTTGGTTTTCGCACAGCGCCGAGCATACGACTGTGTAGATGCCATGGTGTGTCTGGATCAACACTGATCACAGGTGCATTTAGGCTGGTTTTCGCACAGCGCCGAGCATACGGCTGTGCAGATGCCATGGTGAGTCTGGATCAACACCGATCACAGGTGCATTTAGGTTGGTTTTCGCACAGCGCCGAGCATACGACTGTGCAGATGCCATGGTGTGTCTGGATAAACACTGATCACAGGTGCATTAAGGTATGTGTTCTCACAGCGCCGTGCATATCCAATCTCTTCTTGATGTCGACTTCAAATGATCATACATACTTTCTTCTATGCGAATTGTCAAAAAGCATTAATCGAAAATATCACGTGTGTAGCAAAACATATGTTAACATAATGCAACAACTTCAATGGGTGCATTGCGTATTTTAGGAACCTTGCATCTTCGTAATGACGATGGTCACGAAATAACAGATAGGAATACCGACTGGGTATATACACATTTCCTTTTTTCACAAACTGTTTAGAGTCTTCTTCATAGGCGCGCAAAGTCGCATGTATTTGATCAAATGTAGTATAATAATGCGTTTACAAATTTGTATCATATCACATTCGAATGTCTTGTAGCGAATGTTTAAGCTAAAATATTATGAAAATAATGGTACTGCAGCATTTCAATCAGGTGTTGAAGTACGATATATGTAACCCAATCAGTTGATTATATCGTCTATAACCTGATAGCAATATAAATGAGCCGTTCCACGAGAACACCAACCTTATGGTCTCTGCGTAATGTATCGATCCAGATCAGCCTGCGCAGTGGGATAGAGGTTTAAAGTCACAATTTCTAAAACAGAAAATCCACAGGAGGCGAAAAGTGTCTGCCCGGATTAGTCTGCGCGGCAAGCTAAGGCTGACCTGGGTCGATACTTTACGCAGAGTCCACAGTGTTGGTTTTCTCGTGGAACGGCTTAAATATATATTCAAGAAGTCTCTGACATACAGTGTAGATTGTGATCACATGTTTGTCACTTTGTGCATATTTATCATTTTCTTAACTCTAAGGTTGTTATTGTAGAGGACAGCTCATGTTTTACTTTCTGGCTTAACCCTTGTCCACGTGGTGATGCATTCTGACGCATCTACAGCAGATGACTAGTGAAAACATTGCGGTGAAAGGAGAAATGGATATTGATGAGCTATTTCTCCTTTTGTCACATTGTTTTCAGCTCTATCCATCAAGTATACTTTAATTAATCAGATTTCTTTAGTCGACCAAATCATATCTTAAAAAGGTGAAGGAATAATACTAATTGTGTTTTCAACCAAAAAAATATCGATGAAAAACAAATCAATCAATTAATTAATCGATACATTCACTATCAATATTTAAAAAAATGTATATGTCTCTATGTATATATTGAACAAAGTTTCGATCTAATTATTTCGTTTATAATTTGTTTTACATAAAACCAATATCAGATTAATTCCGTAATCCAACAACCAGTGTGTAACGCACTAAGCTTGTTATCCTTACCCATTTCTAACATGTAGACGAACCTTTACCATCAAAGCAGACAATATTTGAGAAAAACATTGAAGAAAAATAATTATTCGGTTTAGTCATTAAACTTTTTTCCCGAATGTCTTAAGATATTTGATACAAATTGTAATAGTTTGATGAATTAAATTGTCTTTTTGCGTGAAACATTGTTAAATTTATTAGCGTCTATTGTTGGTAGACAGACCGGAAAGGGTTAATCGTTTAACATGTCAACTGTAAAGCTAATCGCAGAGCGTCCATAGTTACCGTAAGGTAGCCTATACTCTTGTAATTGGAGGGGTACACCTATCTATCTGTTTAAACTTTAAATACAGTTGTATTTCTACACTGGTAGGGAAGAAAAACTCTTGATACTGTTTAATAGACCAGTTTTAGTGTCAGGATATCTGTTTTAACAACGGGAGCATTTTCGTTATAATTATAGTTCTTTTAAAGTGGTGACTTACCAAAGAATATTTAAGGTAAGTGATTTGTAACCATTTCATTATCGGTCTAACTAATCTATATTGTTTTTAAACACTGCCTGGCATAGAAACGTCCATTGAATCCATACACATAGAAATATGAATTATGTTAATTATTCTTTATGAAACGAGTATCAACCATGTAGCTTATTTATGATAAGTGTAGATAAAGATCTTTCTGTGATTCCATACCATCTTATCCAAAACGACACTTATTGTCTGAAACTTATTGAAAACTGTTGTGACTAATTGTACGGATGAACAGGCTGATCTAAGTCTCGACTGGAAGCCGTATACGTTTTAAAGTTGGTTTTCGTAGTGGAGATCAACTATGACATGGTGGCTAGCATTATTAGTTTGTTAAAAGCCTTCCCTTGTTGTGTAATGTTTTGTACTTGATAAATGTACAAACAATGTCAATGGCCTGTGTTTTTCTACGAGGTTGAACCGTCTTAATTAATGTTAAATGCTCATTAAAGTAACCCTTTTGATCTTCGTAGAACTGACAGATAGATTGTCTGTATCAGCTGTCCATTTTAAACCGAATACCCTTCCTTAACCAGTCCTCTGTGTCCCATTTAAATAATAGTTTACGGTGAAACCCTACAACAGAGGCTACTACATGAAACAGCAAACTGGTCTGTCCCAAAACATATCTTATCACCCCCAGCAAACCCAATATAGTCAATATTAGTCTCGTTGAGATTATTCTTTTGAGTACCACAACATAGGGTTTGATCATCAACTATGGATTTTAGAATCTAAAACAAATACGGTCCATTTCTAGAATTCTTTTATATAGGACGGGAAGGAAATCTTCATAAAATGAACCTTTAATAGACAGAGTAGAATAAGTGTGTGGACATAGTAGGAATTGTTCTTTTTGAAGTATAATTCTCTTTTTCCCCTGTTATTTTTACAAACTGTCTAGTTTGGGCAACTAAAATGTTGGCATGAATTTGAATAAAATATCACCGTATTCCTAATCAAGGAAATCCAATTCTATCAAACTCTTAATGTACATGTTGACGTGTATACATTTTCATGATAAAACAAGAGTTTCGAATTCTTTAAACGATATATGAGGTGTGCTACAGGATAAAGAAACTGTCTTGTGACAAGTGCAGATAAAGATCGGCCCCTGCATCTAAATACATTGTATATACTTGTTGTAAGAAGGTTCTTGGAAAGGTCTCATGCTAATCGGATAACGGTGTGTATATACAGATCAAATTGTGCAGATGCGCAGGTTGATCTCGATCTACATTAATTACAAATGCCATATAACTGGTTTTCTTTTTTTATTATTTTTGTAATTATGTGGATAAATTGTAGACTTTCCTTATATTGCTGCATTTATGGTTCTCCAATTAGATAATAAAAGCGTCAATATATAGGATTTAATTATCTTTTCCATTAATAATGTAACAGATCTGATCGTATTTCAGTAATGCCAATTTGAAGCCAATATCGACAAATCTAGTCTAAAATTCTAAATAACTATTCAGGGTTAAATTTCTCGAAAACTTTTTAATTTTTTGAAAAAGAACTTAACACTTTAAGCGCCAAAGGCAATATTGAAGTTTTCGCAAACAATACTGATTCAGGCGAGTCAGCTCGTGAAGAGCTGGCTCACCTGAAATCAGCATTGTTTGCCTTTTATTTATCGAAATAGTCCAAACTTTTATTACATGAGAAATGGGGACGCCCGATTTTGAACATAAAAGAGTCTACTTTAAACAATTCGGCGCTGAAAGAGTTAAGCATATGCATGGTGAACTTTCCAAGTAGGAAAAGTGGGATTAAGATAGTCGTCATAAGAGTAGAATATGATCAGCCTGCGTTTAAAACCTGTATATGTTTCTACAAGTGACTAGCCGGATAATGTAGTTAGGGGCAAAATGTCTTCTTTTTCTAAACTTGAAGAAAAAGTCTTTAACCCTTTACCGCGTGCAACACATCTGCCACAGACGACTTTGAAAACATCTAGGCAAACATAAGGAAACACTCGGTAGTTTACAGATTCAAATACAACAACGATTTATATCGTCATTATAAAGGGAAAGTGTTTACAGAGAATGTCCAGGGTATATGCGCCCTTGGGACAAACCAGAAATTGAAGACACAATGTTCAATAAAAATATTTCCGATTGATGTCTACTTGATTGGTCCCTGGACATATAGAACTGAAAGGACGCTTTGTTCGCGTGTAATGAAAGTGATCAATTATGTATGCTCTATATGTGTGATACATAGTCTTGGAATATTATCGAACACAATATACTCTGTAAAATGGCTATTTGAACCACGTCATACGGAAATCGACCTTTAAGACGTTATGACCAGCGAAGACCATAATCAGCCTGCGCCTACAAGGACGTACGTGCATGTTAATCTGAGGTTACACTGATGGATACTTCCCAAGGTCGATTTCACTGTGTGACGTGACTGATAAACTCCTTGTTGAATGTACTAGTTCAATATTTTTTTCTAAAATTCACATAACTAAACATATGCATAAGTAGCGACTAAGGAGAGAAGAATTCATGGAAAGCGGTATCTACTACATGCCATTTTACATGTACTGACCGATCGGCTTAAAATTCCTCCCTGATTTCGGCCATGTTAATGCTTTTTACAGATTATTCGAGCCCAATGTTAAGATGGATAATGTACTAGTATACTTAATATGTATATAATATAAACCGATAAACAATGAGATGAAACACACGACCTTTAAATCCCTAACGATACAGATTTATAAGATTCTATGGTATATACCCTTTACTTATTATGATATAATCGTATTAATAACGTCAACGGTAAAGCCAGTCATACACTAAAACCTCTCCCTAGTTCGTATTCACCAACGTTTCTACATTTCTTCTAAATATGTAGAATATGCTATATTTCAAAGTTACACAGTTTCTGAAAATCTAAACCAATATGCCCAGGTCGTATCCAGGGGTGTATCTCGCCTCAAAATGACGGGTACGACAAGTGGCATGGGGCTTGGTCTGATATTTTCGTTTCAGCAAGATTATCGGATTTTTCGAGGGGGAAAGTGTAGGCCGTGTTATACACGACCTTTGTGAAGCGGCGTTCACATCGATGCATTAGGTCGCCGGTTCGATTCCCGGCCGGATCATACAAATACTTTAACCCTTTCCCTCATACAACAAATCAGCAGGAGACGACTTTGAACATATGTTGTCAACAAATAGAAAATCTCTATAATTGAACGGATAACCTTTGACTAAAAGTGGAAAACATGGTGTCAAAAGGAGAAATTGCTCGTTTTTGAGCAATTTCTTCTTTTGTCACTTTGTGTTCAAAAAGCCGTCTGCTGCAGAGGCGTCAGAAAGCGTCTATATGAGGGAAAGGGTTAATAAAGGTAGTAATGGCTTCCCTCCTTGGCGCCCAGACTGGCGGGGTTATCAAGCGCACCCAGATTAAAATGTACATTATCTGTCGGCTTTTGTTTTTAATGCTTCCCTTACTAATACAGTTATTGTCGAGCAATGCAGATCCATGTCAAACTGCGCGGATGTGTTCCTAGAGCGAACGGAGATCAGATTATTCCGAAAATTCATTATTCTAAGCGGTGCCCAAAAAACCCTTTATCAGCATAATAATACGATAAGGTCTACCTGCATATCAACCGTATCGTATCCAAATGTGCTTTCTTATTAACTCTTTCACTGCCGAATTTCAAAAAGTCGAATACTCCATGTTTAAAATTGGACCACTTCAATTTTCGTCCAGTAGGAAACTTGATAAAACATAATGTCTAAGTGGAAAACAATGCAGATTTCATGAGAGACAGCTCATTACGAGCTGTCTCACCTGAATCTGCATTGTTTGCAGAAGTCTTTGATTGCCTTTGGCAGCGAAAGGGTTAAGGAGTTTCTTAATTTATGTGACTAAGTGGTGAACAGTGCAGAATCAGATTAAACTGCGCAGATCCGTAAGTTGATCTGAATCGACACTGAATCGAAACCCTAATTTGGTTTAAATCCTGGAGTTTCTCTATAGCATTTTAACCCTTTCCAACATACAATACAGCTGGGAAAAAGATGTGAAAAATCTCCATTAATGACAGTTTAATTTTAAATAGAGTTGAAGACATTGTGGCAAATTGTAAAATTGCTCATGCCACAATGTTTTCAAATGTCGTCTGCTACAGAGTAGTCATAAAGCGTCTATAATTAGGAAAGGGTTATGGATACGCTAGATATATATTTAATACGTTTTGGTAACACGGCGTTTGAGGAAACCCTCTTTTTTTCAAAGAATGAGCTATTTCTTATTTTCTTCCCTTCAAAGATGTTCACATTGTTTCAAACACGAGCGAGCATTTTAACAACTATTTCGTTCTTTTCTCAAGATAAGTTCTATGAAGGAGAATCCAAAACGTTTAATTAACCCTTTCCCACAATCAGACGTTTTCTGACGCCCCAGCAACAGACGACTTTAGAAAAACATTGTGACAAAAGAAGAAATTGCTCATAATGAGCAATTTCTTCTTTTGCCACATTGTTTCAAACTTTATGCAGTAATTAAACCTTCATATATAAGTATTTTCTGTGTTTTTGCATATATGTTTTCAAATTCGATTGATGCAGTTTTGTTTTATTCGTGAAAGGGTTAAGGTAACGGATTTACGAAGTGGTTTTTTTTATCCAATATACACAAAGTACGTCTTACAATGGTTTTAGGTGGGATTACGGGAGGTGTGTATTGGTTTATAGGTTTTAACTCTTTCGCATATATTAACGACTTTTACCACCAAGACGTTACATATCTTCTATAAAACATTGCTGAAAAAGTACAGCTTTTCGATCTTATGACCAGATGCTCCCTTTTCTATGACAATAGTTCTGTATAAACTTTAAAGAATGTGTATCATGAAATTTCGAATCATTAATAAAAGGCATGTCTTCCAAAATATTTCGAAAGAGGGTATTGTTTTACTGCATAACCATATCGCTGTTTAAGTCGCAGCTGAATCGGATTGCCCTTGTCACTCATAGTGAAACGAAACATTTATATCATTTTTTTTTTTTTGAAGCCGTTTATATTTTCCCGCGATGTTTCTATGGTTGCATCAAAACCTTTTTGTTTTTCATTTGTTCTGTTCATGCTTTTATATTATAACATCAATGTTGACATAATTAGATAAGAAGTAAAGGGTTTAATGAATTAAGGGGTTTAGATATAGATAGATATAGAATTGATAATCCACGTTCTATTGTATTGCGGATAATTGACCGAATATTGTAATCTGAACATGTTTATGTTTATACATGAGCTTGATACAACACATGTCTCACAAGAGAGCAACCCAAGTTTGCAGAATAAGTGTAGACTAAGTTTAGTACCATTTGCAAATGGAATTGAACAGGTCCTACGAAAACCCATCTTCGGGATTTGCGATCAACAAAGATCGAGACAAGCCTGTGCAGTCTGATCAGGTTATTCTCCGTTCGTAATCGAGTAATCGAAGTGTAAGAGTTTTAACCATAGTGGCAAACGAAAGAGTGGCTCATTTTGAGCATTGTCTTTTTTTGTCGCAATGTTTTCAAATGACGTCTGCTTCAGGTGCTCCAAATACGTTTACAGGTGGATAAGATTTAATGATTGATTGGTGTTTAACGCCGTTTTTAACAATTTCTCAGTTATATCACGGCGGCAAGTTCACCTACTCATGCATTTCCTGGTTTTCTCACACCAGTACTCCACACAACAATCTTCCCAAGCAATTGGCTGCTTTCCCACATAGACTTAGCCAATTGGTGGAAGACGAATGACGCATGTCGCATTGACTTTTGTCAATCGTCGGAAAGAAAGTTGGCCGAGCCGGGATTCGAACTCACAACCCCTGGATAGGATAAGATTTAAATGAATGTGATTGTCAAGTTCCCTTAGCTCTTATTGCCTTCTCAAAAAGGAGCCCAATTAGTGACCCTTGTAATGCCGAGTCATATCTACAAATAATGTTTATCTTATCCTGTCTGTCTGAGTAAAGATATCCGTCTATATCTATGTCTGGCTTTAGCTTTGTCTTTTTTGAGTTGTACAATGGTTTTGATTTGACTCCAATAGCTCTTTCCCAATTAAACAGCAAATCTGCAGCAGACGACTAACAGACTTTGAAAACATAAAATATGGAAACTCTGTGAATGAAAGTATGCTTATTGATTACTGTTGAAAACCGTCATTGCGACAAAAGGATAACTTGCTCATAATCAGCTATTTCACCGTCCACCTCAATGTTTTCAAAATATGTCACATGCAGACGTGTCTGTAAGTGGGAAAGGGGTAACTACTATCAACATACACGAAAAGACGCCAAAGCCTATTTTCAGAAACAGACAGCGATAATAATAAATTACTTTATTGTTTCCTTCATGCGCAAAAGAGCCGCACTCTAAGAAAAACAACCTAAACACATATGTTTGATAAGTGTCTTGTGTTCAATACCTGTATATCTATGCATTCTGATCCAGATTAACACTATTTGTCAGAAGTTTCTTTAAACCTTCCGAGACTCGTAAACAAACGGTGGAATGTCAGATCAATCTAGAACGTTGAAAACAATGCAGTCAAAGATTTCCATATACAACCGTACATCCGTACATGCTTATATTGGTCGACATGGTTCGCGACGCTTATGTCAATTCTTAGCTAAATCGACTCCATAAATGCACAATTTAGCTCGAAAACTGCCTTAGTGGTCTAGTGGTCTAGTGGTCTAGTGGTCTAGTGGTCTAGTGGTCTAGTGGTCTAGTGGTAGAGCGTCCGTATTGGTTGCGGGAGGTCGCGAGTTCGCTCCCCGGCCGGGTCATACCAAAGACATTATAAATGGAAGCAATGACTGCTCCATTTGGCGCTCAGGGCTAAAACACTAAACAATCAATCTATCAATCAAAATAAGGATGATGATACGATTTCAGATGGAGAAGGGGTAACAACGACAGGGTACCTATTAAAGGAAGGGAAGGACGTTAAATACAGCTCTCAAATATCCTATAAACGACAGTGCGTTTAAGTATATCACAACTTTACTACCCAGCTGTGATCAATACTTAGGAAATCATTAAACAAATGCACACATTTCCAAAGAACGTATTGAAATCGCTCTTATTCAGTTTTTACAAGTACGACTAGAAATACAATAAGAAACAGAACAATAATTAATGGCTTCCATACTTGACACTCAATGTTGTGTGGGGATAACATCACGAGAAATGCATCACATTGATCAGTAAACATGTACTGGTGTATTGGTTATATTTCCATGATATAACTGAAATAATGTTGAAAGCGGCGCAAATCACCAATCAAACAAATAAAAACGTAACACACATGTTAGCCGGTAAGACAAACCAACAGTATGGCCTTTGCGTAATGTATCGACCCAGATCAGCCTGCGCAGTCCGCGCAGACTCATCCGGCCGACACATTCCGTCTTAGTGTGATAGAGGTATATATTAATGATTCCAGAAAAAGAAAATCCACAGGAGGCTAAACGTGTCTATCCAGGTAAGCCTGCGCGGCATGCTTAGGCTAATCCGGGTCAATACTTTACGCAGAGTCCACGATGTTTGTTTTCTCGTGGGACCGCCCATTTGTAGGTGAGAATGTACTGTGATTTATATTGATGACAGCAGACGATCAAAATACACGCTATAAACTCCCTACAATCTTTAATTCAAGAGTTATGCATGGACATTGCTTTAATATGATAAGAGTTTTGCATAGAAATGGATCAATTGAAATTCTGCGACGCAATATTGATAGGAATGTTAAATGTTCAATAAGTCAGTTTGCTTTTTCACAATATTTTCAAATAAACATGAGTTAAGGGTCTTGTTACACATGTCAATGCTATATTTCTAGAATTTACATATCGAGGGCTTGGCCTGAAACGGTTGTAACTAAAAACCTATTTTGAAAACCCTTGTTTAGGGGCAATTTTAACCCCTTTGTAAACAATGAAAATTTAGGTGCCATTGCTACGAACGAGCAATGACACCTAACTTTCCATAATGATTTTACGCTTATAAAGACTTTATGGCGAGGTGATTAACCTTGATAAAAAAATACCAATTTTAGTTACAACCGTTTCACGCTAAGCCCTCGATATCCAGCGTTGCATTTGGAAGAGTCTGATCAGCCTGGCCCTTCACGGGTAAAACAGTCTTCACAACAATCGGTAACGACAGGTTCTTCCCTCATGACTGCAGCTTTATAATTCTCAGACGACTATTGCTCGCGAAACTAAGATTCAAGAGAAAAAGAATTTCACAACAATGTCATACGTTTATGGATTTCATAACCATACTTTTTCTAAAATATTTACTTTTAACTTCCTTATAGAAGGAGAATTGCATGATTTGTAATGCAATCTGAACACTTATGATTCTAATAGTTAGGTAAATCAAAGCGACAACGAATCATGCCTGTGGTTATTGTAAAAGAAAAACATGTTTTAAATGCTTTCTTCTGAAATGTGCATAGGAACCTTTGGAAACGAGTACGTACGAAGTACGTAAGCCGAGAATGTTCATAAAACCGTCACTTTGTTCAATTGACCAAGAGCTGACACGGGGCTCTACCCGAATGATCGCAACCAGTCCTTCGACATTCGTTAACAAATAAACAAATCTCTCGAATTGTGCAAAACCTACTATTGTAACATTGATTGCAAATGTGGCGAAGCAGAAAAAAAACACAGAGCCCAATGGTTTATCTTTCAAAAGGGTAAACATATGTCAAAATCTGAAAATAAATTGTTCGAAAACCGGCTTAAGCAAACAAACAAAAACATATGTATCATTGAGATATGTCAAATTAAGTTTAACTAACGTATAAATTCAGAAAAATCAACAATCGAGATAATATATAAAACACGTGGGATCCTCATTGTCCCAATACACCTTAGTTCATATTAAATTTAATCTCTTCCCAAACTGGAAACATTGCAAGAAACATTTGTTTTTTAAAATATTTTATTGAAAATATATAATAAAGCGAGTGAAAGGATTAAAGTTTAGTAACGAGCTCCTTCCCATTGGTTTCATAAGCCATTGGTGGTAGAAGAAGATACATACTTCGATTATGAAAGGAGAGGGTAAATGCTAGAGGTTTTTTTGTGTTTTTTTGCAATAAGGTGAACACGACTGTGAACCATATCTGGTCGATCTGCGTTCGATAAATATAAATAGATATTGAAAAACATAATAAAATGCGTATACGTTAAAATTCTGAAAATTATTTCTCACTACGTGATTCACCTTGTCTCAAAATCATATGTTTTACATTTTCGTTTAGTTACTAGTTCCAACATATTTCAAATCTGCAACAGACGACTTTAAAATAATTCAGTCAATGATATGGAAAATCTATACTAATTAAAGGACAATAATTGAATAAAGTTGAAAACATCTTGGCAAATGTAGACATTTCTCATTTTAGCAACTTCGCCTTTTTTCCACAATATATTGTTTTTTCGTTTGCTGCAGAGGCGGCGTCAGAAATCGTCTGTACGTGGGGAAGGGTTACCCTCGGCGTTTAGAATTCCGAAGTCTATAAATTGAAAGGCTTATCAGATTTTGCGAAAAAACGACCGTCCTTTCCACGTACATGTACGTTTTAATCTTATATTTGTTTGCCTTATACATGTTTGTAAGATTTTAAAACAAACAAATTGTTTCATATTACATCGGTGATAAACATTCAAAACCCTAACTGTATTTTGTTCTGTTGAAACATTGAATGATATTTAAATACGTATAAATTTCCGTCGATAAAGTGTCAATTTTTACAATGGGCTTTGATATCGAGCAATGCATTGGCAAAATAACTTAAGCAAACAAACGCTCCTTTCGATCGTCCAGTCACGTTCGATAACATATTTCATTCTAGCTTAATCATATTAACGAATTCCTAAGAAGTAAATATGTATATAGTTTAGAAATATTTAGGTAGAAAATGCAGATGCATTTGTAGGTTCTTACTACGCACGTGAATATTAGAACTGCGATTGCGTTGTTTTCTTAAAGAAAAGCATTGGTCGTATTTGAGAAGTGTTAAACCCGCTACTTCATAAAGAATGCCGTTAATGACAAATGCAAATATTGACTAACCACTTGTAAACCATAACCGGTGTTCAACAAGGCTAGGTTTTTAGTGCGTAGTATGTTTTATAATATCTTAGACATTATTTGCTATATGCCATCTGCTACCTGTTTGCTTATGGGCGTTTTATCATATCTTTCATGGCTAGCCTATTTTAACAATTGCACCGATACAGACGATATTTGACGACACTGAGGCAGGTGATTTTTTAGAACATTTTGGGAAAAGGAGACAGTACCAAAAGTAATTCATCTGTTTCTGACATATTATTGTACATGTCGTATGAAGATAGTACTTCCAGTTTTTAAAATTTAACATTTCTATAATCAGATGTTTTCTAAGCAGTATCACCATGACTAATGATGACTTATCAGTTGAACTATTTCAATGTAACTTATTTGTGTTAGATGTTACATGACTCCTTCCGCCATGCAATCGGTGATTTAACTTTACTCCGGAACCACCAAGTTCTGCCATAGAATAGGTCATTTAACTTTACTCCGGAACCATCAAGTTCTGTCATGCAATCGGTCATTTAACTTTACTCCGGAACCACCAAGTTATGCCATGCAATGATGAATCGGTCAGTTAACTTTACTCCGGAACCACCAAGTTATGCCATGCAATGATGAATCGGTCGTTTAACTTTACTCCGGAACCACCAAGTTATGCCATGCAATGATGAATCGGTCGTTTAACTTTACTCCGGAACCACCAAGTTATGCCATGCAATGATGAATCGGTCATTTAACTTTACTCCGGAACCACCAAGTTATGCCATGCAATGATGAATCGGTCATTTAACTTTACTCCGGAACCACCAAGTTATGCCATGCAATGATGAATCGGACATTTAACTTTACTCCGGAACCACCAAGTTCTGTCTTAGAAGTGAGTTATTAAACAATAATATACTATTCATAGACGTACGTATATATATGTTTTTGAATGGCTTAGTGTTTTATATGTGAGAATGAGATCGTTTGCGCTCTGTGTTTATAACTTTATGAATTAACGTTCACACCAGCAAGTCAACAGTCTGCCTTTTTCTGTTATGCCTGGCTTGTGAAAACTTTAATTCGCATGAAATGAATAAGCATACATTTTCTTTTGAGGCTTAAGTACATGTATGTATTGAAGTATCAAATGTCATTCTAACATATTTAAAACTAATTTTCCTTTTCAATGAAAAGTAATAATATTCAATATAATATCCTTTTCAATAGAACGAGGAAATCTTTTTGGTTAATCTATCCGCATTGAAGAAACGACTTCTGCGTTAATTTCGTTTGACAAGCTATTGACATAGTATATCAGGACTGATGTTTACATTTCAGCCGCAACAGGCGATTTGAGGTCTTTACGCACCGGCGTACAGTGAAGATTCGAGTGATCCTGTGTATACGCAGAATATTTACTGTCCGCATGTATGTTACATAGGCCTATACATCAGGTTCTGACAAAGATAGATGTGTAACCCCCATTAGTTATATGCGAATGTAGCTTTAATAGATGCCAAACCAGATAGTCAATAAGACCCCGCATCGACAGGCGCGGCGCATTTCTTTTGACATCGATAGAAAAATACTTATTGAAAAGTTGTTTGGATTTGTTTGATTTATTCGTTAGACTAGGTTGACTTATGCATCGCGTTTGTGTATTTGTAAACAACGTTAACTATATCTTGTAACAATATGCCGTTACATGTGTTGTGAACCTAGTCCTCGTTTAGCATGCAACCTTGGTTTTATCCTGCCTACTTTTGAAGAAATAGCTGTCCTTATCTTGTAATATTTTAATTTAAACATAATTATTTCATGCACAGTGTTTCTTCTTTAACCTTTTCCCTCATATAGACGCTTTCTGACGCCTCTGCAGCAGACGGCTTTATGAAAACATAGTGACAAAAGAAGAAATTGCACAAAACGTGCAATTTCTCCCTTTGCCACAATGTTTTCCACTTTTTGTCACAGGTTATCCATTCAATTATGGAGCTTTTCTATGTTTTGACAAAATACGTTCAAAGTCATCTGCTGCAGAATTGTCGTAAGAGGGAAAGGGTTAAATGTATTTTGTTATTCAATATAATATAACATATAGTAAAAGTAGTTATTGGAGATTGCTACTTTTCCTGGGGGCTTACCAACCGTCCATTAATAATTTCATTTCAAACAGTTAAAGAAAGTCGGAGTTACGCATGTGAATAGGTTGATACGGAGTATTGCCAAACCATTTGCAAAGGTAATAGAAATGCATTAAAGGTGTTGTACAAAGAACGCCTCACGTGCCCTGAATCTATAAGTTAAAACTATATACATCTCGTGAATAGATGTGTTTCAGTCACTGATTCTCTTTTAGGTATTGTATTATGAATATGTTTTTCTTTCAATCTCAGCTTTGAACACGAGATATGAATCCCGGACTAGGAAAATAAATGTTAGCGTATAACAAATGATCGCAAATGTAGTTATAAACTCCTGCTTGTGTATCGATGTTATCTGATTCAGTAGACACTGTTTGTTAGAAGTTTCTTGAATCGTTCTGTGACTCCTTGACGCATAGTGCAGAGTCAAATCAAACTAGATGGATCCGCATGTTGGGATGAAATAAACATTGGTCACAAATACCCTGTGTTTGCTTTTTGTAGCGCATGACTCGTATCATAGTAAGACCTCCACGGTTGTTGATTGCGCTACACTTCGTGATGTATGGAGTGTAACTTGCA
Source organism: Serripes groenlandicus (assembly GCA_031761405.1). Lineage (NCBI taxonomy): Eukaryota > Metazoa > Mollusca > Bivalvia > Cardiida > Cardiidae > Serripes > Serripes groenlandicus. The sequence goes on from JASEVX010000004.1 coordinate 99,620,865, forward strand.
ATTAACAGCCGTGAGTGTCCAACGATTAGCGAGCGAATATGTTGAATTTGATGCGGGTAAACACACAGTGTAACATACAGTGTAACAACAATATCTGAGCCGTCTCTCGAGAAAATCAACAGTATAGCCTCTGCGTAATGTATCGACACAGATCAGCCTGCGCATTCCGCGCAGACTGATCCGGGCCGACACATTCCGTCTCAGGGGGATAGAGGTATAGAGTAATGATTCCTGAAACAGAAAATTTACAGGAGGCGAAACGTGTCTGTCCGGGGAAACCTGCGCGGCATGCTTAGACTGATTCGGGTCGATACTTTACGCAGAGAGTACAATGTTGGTTTTCTCGCGGTACGGCTCATCTATTTCTTTTGATATATTCTAAGTAGACTTTAAAGCATGCACATTGATTTGATTACGTTTGCACCATGAAACTCATAATAAACAAGAAATATCTTTCAAAAGGATAAACGGCGATCAATATGAGAAAACACTTAGAAATGGAATATGCGCATATTATTTGACTTGAATATCAGAAAGGTTCTATGTTTACCAAAGGCTAATCGGCCATCTCCATCCAGCTTCAGTTTCTATAAATAGATTATCAAGGCCGAGAATACGCCACATGACTGGAGATTACGCGAGGCTCCAAAGAGGTGTTTAAGTTTCAATTGACGATAAATAACTGAAAACTTATATTGTTTCAAAGATAATTAATATTTTGCTCTTTAATATTATATTTCATACGTTTTCACTGATTTTGTTCACTGAAATTTATTTCTTAAGGAAAAAGATTAAAAGTTATTATGCAGCACATTTCATTTTAAAACTTCATCTTATTAGTGCCTCTCGTAGGATCGCCAACTTAACTATGAACCAATGAAAACGTTTCATTTCCTTTATTTCTTCGACATTATTCATTAAATACAACATTTGATTGGTCTACAATCTAGATCATCTGTTTAACATCTAGGTCAAAATTGGGGTTAAACAGCTATCGCCGAAAAATGTCAATAAATGTCTTGTTACATCGTTTGATTTCTTGGAAGACGTATTGTTCTGCTTTAACGGACAACTTATTAGTTATTAGCAGGTCTTGAATGTTTCAGAATGTTAGACGCAAGATGATTGGTTTCGTTTCCTTTCATAAATTATTTTACAAGTTTGTGACCTTGCCCGTTCTTGAACATATTCGGTCACAGGATAGTTCTTGGTTTCTCCTTTACCATCCAATAGTAGCATTATAATACATACGTACAGTATTTTATAAGTACATTTTTTTATGAACAATTGAGCAGTGGTTTTTATCTGTCCCATTCCACGTACACCCATAGAAATCGGCTATAAAATGATATTTAAAAAGAGGACGGTAATTCTCTTCCAATGATGCTATCAAAGCGTAAACGTTACACGATTTTATTGAAATTCCATTACAATTCCCATCGAGTGTATTGTGACTTTATGGAGGCGTTTTATATACGCCTGGGACACAGGAGAACAGACCAACACAATATGCTTGGGACGGAGAAGCTCAAGAGAGCCAACAAGGAATCAAGTTTACTGGTATATCTCGGTATCTCATATCACGTAACATACTGTTCTGCGAATATGATTACATTACTTGTAAGTAACGTTGATTCCATGTGATTGGGAAAACCAAACATAGTTTATGAATGACAAGAGCTTACACAGGTTTGTATACCTAGCCATGTCTTCTCATCCCAAATGTCCATAAGCACTAATATCTGACTAATTTGCGACCTATTTAAATCCAGATTAGACTGTGCTGATGCGCCTTCTAATCTGATTCTATACTGGTGGTAACTTCCCTTTGTTTGAAATACGTTGAGCATTACTCATTTTGTGATAAATTGCAGACATCCACAGTCTTCCTTTGGTCTTATCTATTTTCTTTAGAAACTAACAGTACGCTTGCAGAAACAATAATCTATATTGTATGTTTGAATGAATAAGGATGAGTTGTGATGACCTGATCACACTTCGTTATGGAGCTGACTGACCCAGGGCCCCATCCGTGGCAACATCACCAAGTTTGAATGTTGCTTTTCCCTATACCGCGGCTTGTCTTTATTATGGAAGCGATTGAAATGGCCCTTTTATTCCTATCGATTACAGACGGTTTCGATTGTTTGACTCGAGTGAATGGGCTGCTTTATTGCTATTTGCTTAATCAATTTTAAAACCCTTTCATTTAATTCATCTTCTGGTCTGAAGCAAACTATTTATTGTGTTTTCAATCCTGATGTTATATGATTCATTCGGCATCGCATTGTCCTCTGGAATAGAAAATATTAACCCTTTCCCGCTTACAGACACATTTCGACGCATCTGTAGCAGTCGACTTATAAAAAACGATGAGGCAAACGAAGAAATTGTTCCATAATGACCAACTTCTCGACTGACACACTATTTTCAACTCTATCCTACAATTATACTGTATAGAGATTTGTTATAATTTCGACTTGATGTTTTCAAAATCGTCTCCTGTGGTTTGTTGTAGGTGGGAACGGGTTAACATTTGATCGATGTAATAGGTTTAAACAGTTTATTCAATTTCTATGGATACGATGACCAGAATATTTTCCGGATCCCGCTGAATTTGTACAAATGGTTTCAACAATCGTCGGTCCGTATTTACCAACAATTCTCAATTCATTCTAAGTCTAAATTTGAAAAATATTTAATTTCCTAAGTCATATAATCTTGATAGGCTTCAAAACATGGTTTAGCCTATCAGAAATCGTGTAAGTTTAATCATTTAGAATATTGGGGAATACTGCCTACGATGTTTCGGACAGTTCCTGTTTGTTTATTGAGACGCTAACGATGACATCCAAAAGTAGACTGTACGGGTATATATATCTACAGGATGCTCTTTTGTGTCAACTTTCTTAGTGGGGTGATCAAGAAGGATCACGTCACCTTCGTCTGGCTGTCTGTTCTTCTGTCTGTCCGTCAAGCTTCTACTAACTGACACAATGGCAGTCGCCATAATGTTTTTTAGACAATTCACATATGTTGGTAAACGTACCGTTTAACAGGGTTAATGTTAATGCAGTATAGTTACATATTAGGAACGTGCTTCTATTTGTTCTGACTTGGTAGAACTATGACAAATGTTTGCATTGTGCTGGTTACCATGTGTCAAACTTTTAAACAAACTGAAAAAAATCTATATAACGTAATAGCACGGGCATTGACTTTTCAATGAAAAGCGTTAATTAAATCAATAATAAATAAAAAAGAAGACCTCAGTCAAAAGTTTTGGATACAATGACAATCAATAGGTTATAATAAAGTCGGTGTACTGGTACATTTTTTATATACATACACACACAGTTAAGTATGTTTTTAGACTTTGTTTATCCACCCATTTCTCTCTCTCTCTCTCTCTCTCTCTCTCTTCTCCTCTCTCTCTCTCTCTCTCTCTCTCTCTCTCTCTCTCTCTCTCTCTCTCTCTCTCTCTCTCTCTCTCTCTCTCCTCTCATCTCTCTCCTCTCTCTCTCTCTCTCCTCTCTCTCTCTCTCTCTCTCTCTCTCTCTCTCTCTCTCTCTCTCTCTTCTCTCTCTCTCTCTCTCTCTCTCTCTTCTCTCTCTCTCTCTCTCTCTCTCTCTCTCTCTCTCTCTCTCTCTCTCTCTCTCTCTCTCTCTCTATATTCCCCCCTTACTATGTGTACTGTTAAACACCTATAAGCAGTTAAATACATGTATACATGTACATGTAGGTTGTAAAATTAATTAATTGGTCTGTTTAAAAGTCAAGGTCTTTGTTTCTGATTGAATGGTATCAAAAACAACCTGTGCCAGCAAAGTTATATATTCTCTTTGCACGCAACCTGTTGCAGGTCTAATGCTGTCTAAAGATTTTAAAAACGCGCCATTCCAGAAGAGTTCTTGTTGCCCCTCTATAACGTGGCTACATATAAACGATTCATTCTAGAATTTCAAGAGAAGGTTTATCTATGCACATTTAAAAAAATATTGTGGTGAGACTGTGCATATACACATGCTCACCTGACTGAAAATTCATTGTACGTAGATGAAACGATATCCTTTTTTAGCGTCACAAGGCTAATTACATGGTACCTTTGCCAGATGAGCAAGAGGAAAAAAACTAGTTTTATGGTATGTTTGTGGTATGCATGCACTAAGACTAAATTGACAATTCTATAGTTGGCATAGAAAAACATATCACTGTTTAACAGTTGTTAAGAAATATGAAATTGCTTTAAAACATTTAGTGAAAAGCGTCGAATGAGTTTTTATACTGTTCCCATACTGATTAACAATTCGATTGGTACTATCTCTAAATATGTGGTGTAGCGGTTACCTGGAGCGTTCACGTCGAGATCGGGAGATCAGGGTTCGATCCCATACTCGGGTTATTCAAGATAATGTAAATGGTTGTAGTACTAATGGCGTCCTTCCGTGAATCTTTGGGTCGCGGGTATAGGATAATGACTGAAGCACTGATTACAGGCTAAACCTTCTAACAACGTTAGTAGTTTTACTAGGAAACGCCATGATTTAAATTCAATATTGTTGAAAGCGGCATGAAGTATATTTTACCCTTACGAACACTCAAACGTATACTCGAGCCGTGATAGCAATTTTGAGTGTGTATCTAAGTTTCAAATGGCCAACAGCCAGGGTCAATTAGGCAACGCCGCTCGTAAGCCGACCTTCAAATATTTCGAAATGACTTTCATTACGATGAAATTGCATTCTTTATTTATTTGGTTTGTTATCAAAGATGTTCTCCATGGGATACATAGGATGATGCATAGAATTATTGTAAGACTACTCAGCGAGCTGGGCAGATCCTGGTCAGACTATGCGAAGTGGAAGTCTGATTTTAATCTTCTCTCGTTGTGATTCTCCGAAGATCAGTTTACGTTTGACGTGACGGTTGTGATGTTGCATAATCGTGGTAAAGATTGATTGCGATGTATACTTTAAACACAATCTTACGATCAATTAAATGTTGTTTGAGATTTCAATTAAACCCTTACCTCTTTGAATAGTTGCTTAACTAAAGGTAATTCATACACTCGAAACATGGGTTTATACTATTTCAGCTTGTTAGTATCTCACTGGTTACCATGGGGGCGACTCTGGGTTTGCACCTTGTCCGTACGTCTAACCTTTGTCCTTCTGGCATTTTATTTTGAAATATTATCTAAAATCTAAGACTTAAATATTTCAAATTTCCTCATCTTCGGTAGAGAGGTGTTGCGTTCCAAAATGTGGTTGGCGGTGATTTTGAATCAATATTGCATTTGTTAAATTTAAAATGATTGATTTATGTGAAAAATGATGGTGAAGTCAAGACTAGCGAGCCAATTTCTGATTGATAATGAGATAAATAATACAATACTAGGGCGTATGTTCAGAGCATCAACGTTATTATTTCGCATATAAAACTAGTTTTAAGTTGACTTGTCTCATTTTAAAGATATCGTGTTATCGAGCACTTGACCCGTGTCTTATAGATCGTGATATGTCTTTATAACATGCTGAGAGAAACCCGAGTGGGTATGATAACATTTGAGAAACATTTGATCGATAATGGACATTTAAACATTTTAGTGTTCTACATTTATAGATGTGTCCTTTCACACAACCTTTTCCTTGATGCAGACGACATCGAAGTAGATGACATTCGAAAACATCGCGAGAAAAGGGAAAATTGTTCATAGTGAGAATTATATTTGTCAAAATTGTTCCATCCGAGATATATTGAAGCAGGTTATTACTATGGTAAACAAATATTCAAGGGAACCTTTTCCGAAAGAATGTCTTTTGAAATAGGCAACATCACTCTCAATCCGATCTTCTGAAGTTTAGCACCAGCGGAGATCAAGACCAGCCTGTGGGTTTGCGCTGTGCTGTCTGATCTGGATATGCTCCGTTCGCAATCTAGTCGTACATGTAACTGTGAAGCATCTGAAGAATGGTTGTAACTTGCTAATTATAAACGTATATAGTAACCTCTCATAACGACACCTCTGTATAACGATCACCTCTTTATAGCGATAACATATGTATAGCGATCAGATCTTTATAACGATAACATCTGTATAGCGTAGGCCTCTGTATAGCGTACATCTCTATATATAGCGTACATATCGGTATAGCGATCCCATCTGCAGAGCGAACACCTCTTTATAGCGATCCATTCCGTATAGCTATCACATATGTATAGCGATCACATATGTAAAGCGAGCACCTCTTTATAGTGATCTCATTTGTATAGCGTACACCTCTTTATAGCGATCTATTCTGTACAGCGTACACCTCTGTATAGCGTACACTTCTGTTCAGCGTAAATATATGTATAGCGATGACCACTGTATAGCGCTCTGGCGATATCTTCTGTATAGTGTACACCTCTTTACAGCGTACGTCTCTTTATAATGACTGATAAATAGTTTACCTATTATGAAAAGTATTTGGAAAGTATGAAAAAAGACAGGTCACTTTTTGGCTGGAATGGTAAAAATATGGGAAAAAGGAAAAACTCCTCGTTTAAAATTACAACGTACTAGTGTTTGTTCTCCTTCTCAAATCCTTAGGACGACACAACTACACGTATAGCAGCATGGCTTCATATGTATACTGTTATAATGTAAACAGTCTGTTGAATGCATATCAAAAAAGTAAAAGGTAATATCACTGTGCTGTGATTGCTCATTCCGATGTTGGTCTCTAATGAAAAAACACCATTTGGAACCGACGTTTGGGACTAACCGACAAACAAAGGTCAAGAACGGTCTGCGGCTCCGCGCAATCTGATCACAATCTTTCCTGTTCTACATCTGGTTGCAAAGGCATCCTTTTCTGAAGTGAACCGTTCTGAAGAAAAAAATCTAAATATAAACACATGCAATTTGTTCGTTATTGTCAGTAATTACAAAATCCTTTAAGGTCGGTTTTCGCAAGACGTGACGCATTTAGCTTATGGTCTGTCTTATTATATTTCTAAATATCGCGGGTTAACCGTTAGTTAATTCACTATTGGATATCGATTATTAATCAATATCTTATCAAAGGACATTTTGAATAGATGTGTTTATTGATTCATCTCCACTCTTCACCTTAAGGCAATTTTTTTGCAAAGTGTACTCTTTATATATTTCTTGACTTCATTTCCTATTAAAAAAGCTTCGACGTGTATTGAACTAGATGCTTACAGAATCATTTTAGCCGTCCCGCGAGAAAACCAACATAATGGCATCTGCGTAATGTATCGATCCAGATCAGCCTGCGCAGTCCGCGCAGACTGATCCGGGCCGACACATTCCCTCTCAGGGGGATAGAGGTATAGAATTATGATTCCTGAAACAGAAAATCCACAGGAGGCGAAACGTGTCTATCCGAGTAAGCCTGCACGAGGCATGCTTAGGCTGATCTGGTTCGATACTTTACGCAGAGACCACAATGTTGGTTTTCTCGCGGGACCGCTCAATTGTATTGTTAAAATATAGCCATTCTCTGACAGGTCCCCTTGTGATGATCCCATATGACGTGTAACATGTAACAAGTGTGAATATAGTTGTAAACATTTTCAAAATTCTCGAAATTCTTCGTTGCACTTGCATACATACAGACACTTTATTACGCCTCTGCAGCTAACGACTTTTGTTAACATTGTTGCAAAAGAAGAAATTGCTTATGATGAGTAATTTCTCATTTTGTCACAATGTTTTCAACCCTATTCATTAATTATAGTTTCAGATCTTTTTATATTTTTTTTCATACATTCGCATAGATGTGTTTACAGTCGTCAGTTCAGATTTGTTGAAGGGACAATGTTAAATGCTTCTTATTCTAAACAAGAAAAGAGATGGCAAAACAGTACTACACTACTTTACGCTCGTTCTAATGCAGGGTATTGAAGGGACAATGTTAAATGCTTCTTATTCTAAACAAGAAAAGAGATTTCTGAAAAAATAATTAATATAATGTCTAACCATTGCTATCAAAGAAAACGAAGCCATGCAATTATTGAAAAGGCAAGGGGAAGGGTTTTTTATACATCCATTCAGAGACACTATTTTACAAATCTTTAAATAATTTCTTTCAATTGATCAAGTTACTCCACCGAAGAAACCCACCTTCAGTGTTGTAACAGTCACCGACGACCCAGATCAGACTGTATATATACATAGACGGTCTTCTTCTAAATTGTGTTTTCTGCTCTCAATTATATCATATTTGTACAATTGAATAGTATCATACATGAAAGATCCGAATCGGCATGTGCGAGTGAATAGGCAGGTATGATTTGTAAATGACCCCTTCTGTATGTCGTTACACTGACTCAATTATATATTGACAGTTTATAAAAATCTGTTGGATACGAGATTTGTGAGGTTGAACACATAAGTCCGTGTTAAGATGTCTATCATGGATGTAAATAACGTGCCGTGTAACGCTGGACATAATCCAGCCGTAAAAATGATGCTTTGTACGTACTATTACGATACGGGGGAAAAGTAAGTGGTCATAATTCCGCTGTTTGCAATTAATTGGTCTGCTTCACTTGAACTACTGGAAGTGTGTCATTGTTATACTGGGAACGCTTACTGCCTCAACTTCTTCTACTTCTACTGATTTTTTTTCTACTGTTACTCCAAGTGTTTTTCTTCGACTACGACTGCAACTACTACTATTACTATTACTCCTACTAATTCTACAACAACAACAATAAGTACTACTACTACTACTACAACTACTACTATAACTTTTACTACTACTACTACTACTACTACTACTACTACTACTACTACTACTACTACTACTACTACTACTACTACTACTACTACTACTACTACTACTACTACTACTACTACTACTACAACTACTAGTAGTAGTAGTACTACTACTTCTAATACTACTACTACTACTGATAATATAATTATTATTGTTATAATTATTGCTATTGTTGTTATCATTATCTTAATATTTACTTATATTTATTTTCAGGATGACAGAAGTGTTCCGACCCACAAACGGCAGTGAATTGTTGACGAGGAGCGCACTGGGTGAGGGCTATGCCCAGCCAGTTGACTCCTTCAAGAAATCGACAAACAGTAGACCATCCACTCAAGGTGGTTACAGATTCGGCCAGTTGAGTCAAAATTCATTCTTCACTCGACACAATCCTCATCCAGTCAGAGTGAAACATTTAAAGGGTAAGTTAGTTTAACCCTCTCCCACATACAGCAAGTTTTCAGCAGACGTCTTTGAAAAATATCTGGGTAATAACATGGATAATCTCTATAAATGGAATTAAAATTACAGAATATAGTTTAAAACATTGTGGAGAAAGGAGAAATTTCTCATTGTGAGCAATTTCTTCTTTTGTCATTATGTTTTCAAAACCGGTCTGCTTCAAATGCGTGTGCAAATGAGAAAGATTTAATGATAAGTAAATAGTCTGTTACGGCTTAGACATCTTCTTTAAAAACCGTTTAAAAACAAGTTTTTACATTTACAATATGTGATGTATGATTTTATAACGGGTGAGAAAACATTGTTGGAAGCGATAAAAGTGCTCGCTTTGAGCAATGACTCCTTTTAACGTTTTAAAAAATTCGTCTACTGCAAAAACGTTAAATATGGTCTGCGCAGGCCGATCTGTGTCGATACATTACGCAGAGTCCATAATGTTAGTTTTCTCGTGGAACGGCTCATATACGTTGCGTTTAAGTACGCGCTGTCTATTATAGCTGTTTTTTACAATCAAAGCAGGTTCGTAAAACTTAGCCTCTTAACCCTTTCCCTCATATAGACGCTTTCTGATACCTCTGCAGCAGACGGCTTTTTGAAAACATAGTGACAAAAGAAGAAATTGCTCAAAACGAGCAATTTCTCCTTTTGCCACAATGTTTTCCACTTTAAGTCATAGGTTATCCATTCAATTATAGAGATAATCTATTTTTTCACAAAATATGTCCAAAGTCGTCTGCTGCACAATTGGCATATGAGGGAAAGGGTTAATAAACTTGTTTTCGAATAAACTTCTAAAATAGACAAATGACACAATTTATTTTAACCGGTAACAGAGGTTCAATAATCGAAGCCGTCCAAGCTATCTGATAGCAGAGACCCACTATACAGAGACCCACTATACAGATGCCCTGCTGATAGATAGAAAATCATAATCCATTCAATTCAAACTTCGTTTATGAAGTAATAATTGATTGACCTAAAGATGACCTAAAATCGGCCTGAAATACTTAAATTACCGAAGAAGTATATCTTTAAGCCCCTTATTATCGATCTAAACAGGCTTTGAAGAATAGTTGAGATCAAACATTAAACCAACCCTTTACTTCTTTACCGTTATTTACCCTCTCTCTGATACAAACGACTCAAGATGCATTGCAGATGTCAACTTATTAAAAACATAGTTGAAGAAAATGAAAATGAAAACGAACCCTATGTTGTGGGTACTCAAGAGAATCATTTCGCTGAGACGATTCTTTTGAGTACCCACAACATAAAGTTTAATTAGGGCAATACGAGAGATAAAATGCATACAAGACCTGTTTACTCCCCATTATTTAGACCTCTGTTTTCTCAAAACGAGCAATTTCTCCCCTTTTCATAATGTTTTCAAATCCCGTATCAAAATAATACCCCGATTCTCTAGACGTGACATGTTTTCCCAAGATATTGTCCAGCAAAACGACATTAATATTATAACATCGGGTATGCATAAATTTGCATTCATGCTTTATCAAATAACTGGTATATTTCATATGTACTTTAAAGTAAAAACAGGTAATTCTCATCATCAAAGGTTTTTCATATAAACACATTATTTAAAAAGAAATGTAAGAACTGATTTGAACCAAAGTTTCGTTAAGACTACGTCAGTGAAGCCACAAAACAGAGTACATATATGTGAGCACATATCGATGGTTTAATGCAAAACGGCTGTAATTACATCTTGAACATGTAGCCCTCGATACTAACTAAAGAAAGTAGTGGTAGGAAATGTAACAACAATCTAACACATCGATAACAACATCTCCAATGGGATTCAAATACATGTATGTTCAAAATATCAGTGTAGGGATGTTACAGACGGCTTTTTGAAAACATAGTGACAAAAGAAGAAATTGCACAGAACGTGCAATTTCTCCTTTTGCCACAATGTTTTCCACTTTTTGTAATAGAAAAGAGTCAATGTAAAACGGATTCTGTCGCATTTCTGTTTCATTATGTGTTTGGTGGATTACGCCGCTTTCGACAGGTATTTCATCTATAATGCGGCTTTTCCATGCTATATTACCAATCGTGTTGGTAACCTTATCATGAAACCAGATCATCAGTTAAAAAAGGTCAAATTACGCCAAATACATCCGCGGTCATGTTGATCTAGAGCTAAATAGTCCCTTAAAAAAACGTTGTTTACATAGAAATGAGTGTATACCATCACCAAAATGCATTGATTATATGAAATTGAGTTTAAAATCATTGTAAATGTATATAGGATGCACTGGAAATGATTGAATTAATCACTTTTAGTATGTTGACCTTGTTTGAAAGTGAAAGTAGATAATGCTTAACACCGGTTTTGTCCGGGCCCGATTTGGTCCAAAATTTACGCCTGGTGAATTCTTTCTTGCATAATGCATGAAACCCATTTTCTTTTGATTGTTTTAAAGCTTAGAGGTAACTATTTTCAATGATATAAGTGTGATAATTGAGAACTGAAACTGGTCAATTAACACGGAAACAAAGAAGGAATTTATTTGGTGTAATTGTAACCTATTACCATGAAACCACTACTGCCATTTTTAAATTCTTTTGTATGCACCATACCAGTTTCAAAGGCACATACTTATGTATTAGATTCAAACTATTGCAGTTACATTTTTGAGTTTAATTAGGATATTTATGTTTTGTTATGAGCGTTTTTAGAAGAGACACGATGCAAGTAATCAGTCAGATTTTTAAAAGTTTTTTTTACTCGTAAACCGACATTTTATAGGTGTTAATATTTTCCCACATGCACACGATCAGCAACGGACGACTCTTTGGAAACATTTAGACCAATGAAAGTAAATCGCTAATAAATGAAAGTATTATTATTGCACAGAGGTTAAATCCTTCTGGCAAAAAAGAAGAAATATTTCAAAAGGAGCAATACCTTCTTTTTGCCAGAACATTTTCAATTTGATTAACCTTTTCCCACAAAAGACAATTATGCAGCAGTCGACTTTGAAATGGTCTTGGCGAACATTTTGGTATTTTCTAATATTCAACCCTACCCTCATATAGACGCTTTCTGACGCCTCTGCAGCAGACGGCTTTTTGAAAACATAGTGACAAAAGAAGAAATTGCTCAAAACGAGCAATTTCTCCTTTTGACACAATGTTTTCCACTTTTAGTCATAGGTTATCAATTCAATTATAGAGATTTTCTATTTGTTGACAAAATATGTTCAAAGTCGTCTGCTGCAGAATTGTTGTATGGGGGAAATGGTTAAAGTGTTGTAAGAAACACAGTGAAATACATTGTGGCAAAAAGAAAAACAAAGCTGATTTCAAAACTCGTCTGCTCCAGATTGGTCAAAATGCGTCTATAATCGAAAGGTGTTAAAGATAATAGTGTACAGGTAAACATATTTACCGTAACTGGTAAGTTTAAAACTACCCGGTACTTCAGATGCTCTCTAAGTTGGCAGTAATACCCATGTTGATATCAATTTAGTAATATTTGAACGAAACAGACTTATAAGATAGGTAAACATGTATACTCACTTTGATTTGAAAGTCCTCAACTTTATGACAACCCTTTACATACTGAGGTCCTCGATTCCTCGTATACTGAGGTCCGCGATTCCTCGTAGTTAACCCTTACAACATATTACAAATCTGCAGTAGACGACCCTAAAAATATATTGGCAAATGTATGGCAACTCTTAATAAATGAAAGGATATCTATTAAATATATTTAAAAACATTGTGAAAAAGGAGAAATTACTTACTCCGAGCAATATATCATTTTGTCACATTACTTGTCAAATCGTATGAATTTCATAACAGACTCGAACCGGAATTACTTAACCCTTTCCCTCAAATAGACGCTTTCTGACGCCTCTGCAGCAGACGGCATTTTGAAAACATGGCTAAAAAAGAAGAAATTGCTCAACACGAGCAATATCCCCTTTTATCACCATGTCAACTCTGTTCAATTATTGTACTTTCATTTGAAGGAAGTTTTCAAGTTTCGGGTATGTATTGAAAGTCGTCTGTTGCAGATTTGCTGTATGTAGGAAAGGGAAATTGATAACTGACATTATTCGTCAAATCGTATGAATTTTATAATTTACTCGAACGGGAGTTACATATCTTGGTCAATTTCTTGGTCAATTACTTTTCAAAACGTAGGAATTTTATAATCCTGGTCCACATGTTGTTTTTGTCTACGAACAATACTACTTTTCAACCGGTATCAATCGTCGTGGCATCCAATAATAGTTCTATGTTTCAAATGAGCAAACACATAAAGGGAGATTCTTCAGTGGAAGGGTGATGCGATTAAGCCAGTAATCGGCATAACATGAAACATACAATGGCTTCAAGGTATTCAAAGAATATGATATTCACATATACTTGTCAGTCGAAACAGGGGTCATTGTTGTACGTGAACAGATCTGGTGTACCACATTCAATCTCCAACCACTTGTATATGCTTCTGAAATAATCTATTGAAGACATACGTATACACATATATACCTGTGTCAATATAACGGAAGCAGTTTGGCACTTAACAATTTGGGTCAGTAATAAGGTGAGAATAAATCCACTTCACACTTTCCCTTTTATCGACGACCTTTTAAAGTATTGTTTGAAATTAGTAATTGCTTATAATGAGCGATGTTTCCTTTTCCAATAATATATCATCTCTAAATGAGAGCTATACCTGTAATTATTACTCATACATGTATTTCTATTTTACTCACGATGATTTCAACACAGACTTCTCTAAAAGATGCCTTTTAGGGTAAAAGGTTAATAAATACAGATTGCCACTTACGTTAATGGTTATATATTTACATATACCTGTCTCGACCTAAGATATAGTTTATATATGAGCAGTTCCACGAGAAAACCAACATTATGGACTCTGCGTAATGTATCGACCCAGATCAGCCAGCGCAGTCCATGCAGGCTAATTCGGGCCGACACATTCCGTCTCAGGGAGGTGAAAAGTGTCTGCCCGGGTTAGCCTGCGCGGCATGCTTAGACTGATCCGGGTCGATACTTTACGCAGAGTCCACAATATTGGTCTTCTCGTTGGACGGCTCATTTGCGAATAACACTGATTAAGATCAATCTGAATATGCAATGAATGTGTATTAGGCAATAAATCGTTTTTGAAAATATTATAACAATAGCAGGCGAGTTTTGAAAACATTATAACAATAGAAGCTCCTTTTTCCACAATGATTTAAATTATTTTTACAATTAATAGTTAAACCTTCATTTTTAAAGATTTCCTGTCATTTTGCATAGATGACGCCTTCTGCCAATTTGTCGCATATTGGACAGGGTTAAAATCATGTGTTATGGTATTAATAAAAGGTATTCAACAGGATAAGGATTTGGTCCTTTATATACGAGATCCGTAGGCTTTTCAAAATTGAAGGCGCATGGAGAAATTTATTGAAAGTCTAAACTTTTTTTTGAGTAACAATGTGCTATTTGTGGGAATAAAAGAAAAAATACTAATTATGAGCAAACTCTTCCCAAAAGTATTTTAATGACAATTGGGTGATATATTGTGGTTCTAACCGTTCAATGGTTTAAAAGCGTATTTACGAGGAGATATCCAAAAGACGTGCAGCGTTTGTCAGATATCTCTTGAGATCTGCTGTCATTAATTGGCCAACAGTCACAGACCACAGTTTCACAAAACTAATTAAGTATGTTCTCAACTGAGCATGCTTATAATTTCTTGTATTCAGGTCTCCACTATTAGTATATTCCTAAATATTTAAGCTTTAAACCGGTATGTTTAATTTTTAGATTAACGTAGTTAAATGTACTAATGTGCTAGTCAGCCGTGCAAAAAGTTCGTAATATACTCAGCTAAGTACATACTTAACCCTTTCCTACATACAACAAATATGCAGCAGACGACTTTGGAAACATGTAGACAAACATATGGAAAGTCCTTATAAATGAGGGTATATTTACTGAAACAAGTTGAAAACATTGTGACAAAAGGAGAAATAGATCGTTTCGAGCAATTTCTATTTTCGTCACAATGTTTTCAAAAGCTGTCTGCTGTAGAGGTGTCAGAAAGCGTCTATATGTGGTAAAGGGTTAAGTCGTTTCGTGAAACCGGAGCCTGACGAAATAACATTTGGTTGCATATGCCCTTAGACTAGTTAGTCCAAGTTGCAGATTTTCTACCTCTTGTCCTGCGAATTAAATATAACAGTCACATTTGGCTAACCTTTATCTGTTTCCATTTCCAGGTTTACTGGACGTGCCAATCTGCGCCGTGAATGATGACGGATACTTCTCCAACCCTCGCTATTCACTGCAGTTCCCACCCAGTAACTTTGACCAGAAAGTACTGAACAGTCGAATCCCCGTGAACGCTATCAACGTGAACTCATCGTTACACCCGATTAACACAGTGACCGGTCTACAGTACTTCACCGGCCTTCGTAACTATCCATTCAGGGAACGGGCTATTCCAAGAGTTGGACTGGGTAAGATTTTAGGACCTTGCTTTCGTCTCCTTTGAATAGTGGCTTTATGAATGCATGTAGAATTCTTCAACAGTGAACGGGCTTTTTCAAGAGTTGGGACTTGCTAAGCGTTTTGTACTGTGTTTTCGACTCCTTTGCACATTGGCTTTATACATACATGTACATTACTTAAACTGGCGAACGCAACGCTTCTTCAAGAAACGTGCGTTTTTTGGGGGTAGGATTTCCGGACATTGTGTGCCGTGTCCTTTGCATAGTGGCTTAATATATACATGTACATGTATGTTACTTAAACTGTAAACGCCACCCTCCTTCATGGACCGGGCTTATCAAAGGGTCTTATTGAATCTCCGGTTTCAAGTCTTTTACGTTTTTGGCTTTATAGATAACATAGTGTTTGACAGTGAAGACTCACCTGTGTCTTTACTGTAAGCAGATGCAATAGGACCCCACATCGTTAGACGCGGCTCAAATGTATACATACATGTACTTACTTAAAATGGCGACCGTCATCGACCATCATAACTATCCGTTCAGGGTAGTGCTATACGAAGAGTAAGACATGATTCATTTCGGTGTATTTGGTATAAACGATTTATAAATGAATCGCGGCTGGAGATATACGTGTGCAATATATACATTGGTGCCTCCGTTGACGCTGCGTTGACGCTGTGCTTACGCAAATATCACTTCATTGTCTTCATTGTCCGATTATGTTTAATAAAGACATATGAGCCGTCCCGCGAGAAAACCAACATAATGTATCGACCCAGATCAGCCAGCTCAGTCCGCGCAGACTGATCCGGGCCAACACATTCCGTCTCAGAGAGATATAGGTATCGAGTAATGATTCCTGAAACAGAAAATCCACAGGAGGCGAAACATGTCTATCCGGGTAAGACTGCAGGGCATTATAAGGCTGACCCGGGTCGATACTTTACGCAGAGTCCACACTGTTGGTTTTCTGCGTCAGTTTGTGTTCGAAGTGCTCAAAGACACATCATTCAGGTTATATATTTCTTAATGTCGTCCATTGTGTTTTGTCAGTTAAGGAAGCATTAAGTGGTAAGTCATAGCGCTTGTTGATTAGCTGTGATTGCTAGACTCCCATAAATATGGCTAGTACATATTTACTCATGTTCATAATATTAGGAATTGTTAAAACTTCATATGATCATCGATTGCAATCCGATTCCAATCCATTCACACCATCGCTTTTCAAACCTGTACAGTAAATCCTTATCCAGATATAAACATTTACATATACTGTAACGCACGACTAGTAGACCAAGATCAGTTTGTACATTCTTGCACTCATGACGTTGTTCGCTATTTAAGTATACATATGTAATGAATGACTACTCCATAAGCGTGTAAGAACCTATTAAAATGTATAATAGGAATATCATTTGATGGATTATGGTTGATATTGCACTGAATATGTATGGTTTCCATATCAGGTTTATATACATGTACGATTTGTTGACACATAAAGTAGCTTACGTTTTTTTGAAAAAAAGGAATGGAGACACTATTCATGAGCAATGAATTCCTTTTTATACTTTTTTGGAAGATACAATATGACATTATGTGTAAGGTAGAACACCACTAAGGGACTCGGGGAGTTCCGAATGAAGTCGTAAAAGATCGGTCAGAAATGACACGCATGTCCACGAACAATTCCGAAGTCAGACGGAAATCACAGACCCTATACATTGACATCGTGCGGATATCACCAATCCCTTTAGGGGGTTCTACCTTTAACCATTTCCCACTTACAAGAAAACTGCAGCAGACGACTTTGAACATATTTTGACAAAACATGGACAATCTCTGTAATTGAATTGATAACTAAGCATGCCGCGCAGGCTAACCCGGACAGACAATTTTCGCATCCTGTGGATGTTACAGAAATCATTACTCTATACCTCTATCCCCCTGAGACGGAATGTGGGCTAATCTGGGTCGATACATTACGCAGAGTCCATACTGTTGGTTTTCTCATGAAACGGCTCATATGCAGAAGACTGTATTATATTTCAATTTATCCCAATTCGAAAGCCTCCGATGGTCGACTTTCGCAAAAAGTGGCTCAATCGACAAATACTAGAAGAATGTTTGTCTTCCGAATACAGTCAAACTTGTGTAAATGAACACCTCTATTGAACAGCCATTTGAAGATAAACTAAAACACCATCTTCTTCTTTATTTGATTTGCAAACTATTTTCTCCTGGGACCAACGCTCCAGGTCAATCCAGGGGTTGCAAGTTCGAACCCCAGCTCGGCCAACATTCGTCCCGATGTTTGACAAAAGTCACTGTGAGAGGCATCATTCGTCTTCCACCAATGGGCTTACAGTCCATGTAGAAAAGCTGCCTGTTGCTTGGAAAGAATGTTGTGTGGAGAACTGGTTTGAGAAAGTTAGGGAACACATGCCTATGTGAACTTGCGGCCGTGTTGTGACTGAAGCGGCCGCGGTTAAACCTCAACCAATAATTCACCCCTAGGTGGCTGCTTAAAACATGTTTTACATGTAATCTATCTCAAAATATATCTGTTATCATTATGGCATTTGATTGTTTGTTTCAGTTCCTGTCACTGAAACCTGGAGAGATGAACTTAAATGTCTTACAGATGCAATCAAAGAATACGAACCACCGAAGGAACAACAACAGAAACCATTAGAGAGACCGAAAACTCAGTATTCCGAGACAACCGGTCGTTTGATCCCGCCCCCATCACGAGCTATGTCACGTGCTAATTCGCGTCAAGCATCTCGACAAGGAAGTCGCGGTATCAACAGAAATTTCCAACATATAGCTGAAGATCCTGATATGGAAACCGAGGTAAAGACATGCGTTCTCAATTAGAACCGTAACGTCGTTTTAATTTCGATATGATTATGTTAAGTAGTGTAATCAGAGGAATTGTGAACTTCAGATTATGTATCAGTGAATTTACCTGTATCAATTAACTGTATTGTAACATGTACCTGTATCAATTAGCTGTATTGTTACATGTACCTGAATCAATTAGCTGTATTGTTACACGTACCTGAATCAATTAGCTGTATTGTTACATGTACCTGAATCAATTAGCTGTATTGTAATATGTACCTGTATCAATTAGCTGTATTGTTACATGTACCTGTATCAATTAGCTGTATTGTTACATGTACCTGTATCAATTAACTGTATTTTTACAAGTACCTGAATCAATTAACTGTATTGTTACATGTACCTGAATCAATTAACTGTATTGTTACATGCACCTGTATCCAATTAGCTGTATTAATACATGCACCTGTATCAATTAGCTGTATTGTTACATGTACCTAAATCAATTAACTGTATTGTTACATGTACCTGTATCAATTAACTGTATTGTTACATGTACCTGTATCAATTAACTGTATTGTTACATGTACCTGTATCAATTAGCTGTATTGTTACATGTACCTGAATCAATTAACTGTATTGTTACATGTACCTGAATCAATTAACTGTAGTGTTACATGCACCTGTATCAATTAACTGTATTGTTACATGCACCTGAATCAATTAACTGTATTGTTACATTCACCTGTATCCAATTAGCTGTAGTGTTACATGCACCTGTATCAATTAGCTGTATTGTTACATGTACCTAAATCAATTAACTGTATTGTTACATGTACCTGTATCAATTAACTGTATTGTTACATGTACCTGAATCAATTAACTGTATTGTTACATGTACCTGTATCAATTAACTGTATTGTTACATGTACCTGTATCAATTAGCTGTATTGTTACATGTACCTGTATCAATTAGCTGTATTGTTACATGTACCTGAATCAATTAGCTGTATTGTAACATGTACCTGTATCAATTAACTGTATTGTTACATGTACCTGAATCAATTAGGTGTATTGTTACATGTACCTGTATCAATTAGCTGTATTGTTACATGTACCTGAATCAATTAGCTGTATTGTAACATGTACCTGTATCAATTAACTGTATTGTTACATGTACCTGAATCAATTAGGTGTATTGTTACATGTACCTGTATCAATTAACTGTATTGTTACATGTACCTGAACAAATTAGCTGTATTGTTACATGTACCTGTATCCAATTAGCTGTATTGTTACATGCACCTGTATCAATTAGCTGTATTGTTACATGCACCTGTATCAAGTAGCTGTATTGTTACATGCAACTGTATCAATTAGCTGTATTGTTACATGCACCTGTATGAATTAGCTGTATTGTTACATGCACCTGTATGAATTAACTGTATTGTTACATGCACCTGTATCAATTAGCTGTATTGTTACATGCACCTGTATCAAGTAGCTGTATTGTTACATGCAACTGTATCAAGTAGCTGTATTGTTACATGCAACTGTATCAATTAGCTGTATTGTTACATGCACCTGTATGAATTAGCTGTATTGTTACATGCACCTGTATGAATTAACTGTATTGTTACATGCACCTGTATCAATTAACTGTATTGTTACATGCACCTGAATCAATTAACTGTATTGTTACATGCACCTGTATCAATCAGCTGTATTGTTGCATGCACCTGATTCAATCAGCTGTATTGTTACATGCACCTGTATCAATCAGCTGTATTGTTACATGTACCTGTATCAATTAACTGTATTGTTACATGTACCTGTATCAATTAACTGTATTGTTACATGCACCTGAATCAATTAACTGTATTGTTACATGCACCTGTATCAATTAAGTGTATTGTTACATGCACCTGAATCAATTAACTGTATTGTTACATGCACCTGTATCAATTAACTGTATTGTTACATGCACCTGTATCAATTAACTGTATTGTTACATGCACCTGTATCATTCAACGAAAAATGCAAGACACTTCTCACCTCTTAATTATTATCCTTATGATTATTCATATCTTTAAAAAAAAAGAGGCTAAGGTTGCCCTTGAATATTAAAGAACAGATTAAAGGATTATAAATAAAATCTGCTTGATCGGATACATGATCAACATAATACAGTATATCAGTTTTCATGAAGGTATTTAGAAGAATTATATCAGTTGAAAGATTATACAGAGTACAAACAAATTGGGTTTAAATGTCAATCAATAGTTGTAGTTGTAGCCCCCCCCCCCCCCCCCCCCCCCCCCCTTTTTCCCTTCTCACATATAACAAATCTACAGCAAGTATATAGGTAACAATATATGGTAACTCTCGATAGTTGAAAGTGTGAATCAAGTTGATAATATAGTGACAAAATGAGAAATTGCTCATTCTGTTTTAAATTATTTCAAAAATCATATACTGCAAGTGGGAAAGGGATAAATGAATGACTTGCTTGTATATTACAATTACATGTATATGCCAATCTCAACAATATACCACGTAATTTCCTGGGTAAGTTACTAGTATATCTGGTCCATTTATCCTGACAACAGCGAGTCAGATTTAATGCTAACCCAAAACCATTTCAAAATCTTTCATATCAACTGGCCGGAGATCTAATCTGTGACCTCCTGCACCCAATGTGGACATTAAGAAGATGATATATAAACCTCTTGTCATACTTATGTATGTATTTCAGGTACTCATGATGCTATGCCAGATCTTACAAACAGAAGACATTAACGCTGTTAAAGCTTGGTTGTGTTCTGCACATGACAGAGGTAAATTGAACCTTTCATACATGTATTCAACAAATTTCCTTCAGCAAATTTTGGAAATATCAATACACACATATGAACATCTCTAAACACGAGAGTACATGTATAAGTATTGAAAAGAGTTAAAATCAGTTTAGAAAACAGAAACATCAGCCATTATGAGTAGCTACCCCTTGTACCACAATGTTTTCAAAAACTGTCAGCTGAAGATGCGTCATAATACATCAGCATTTGGGTAAAGGTTAAACCATCACATATATAATATGATATTTTAAAACAGTGAAATAAGGTTAAACCATCAGATATATAATGTGTTATTTCAAAACAGTGAAATAAGGTTAAACAATCACATATATAATGTGTTATTTCATAACAGTGAAATAAGGTTACACCATCACATATACATTGTATAATGTGTTAAATCATCGCATATGTGTTATTTCAAAACAGTGAAATAAGGTTAAACCATCACATATATAATGTGTTATTTCATAACAGTGAAATAAGGTTACACCATCACATATATAATGTGTTAAATCATCACATATATAATGCGTTATTTCAAAACAGTGACATAAGGTTAAACCATCACATATATAATGTGTTATTTCAAAACAATGAAATAAGGTTAAACCATCACATATATAATGTGTTATTTCAAAACAATGAAATAAGGTTAAACCATCACATATATAATGTGTTATGTCATAAAAGTGAAATAAGGTTACACCATCACATATATAATGTGTTAAATCATCACATATATAATGTGTTATTTCATAACAGTGAAATGCCAAATTAATTATTTTTGTTACTTAAAACCATTTACAAGAGCGCGGCAAGCGATCACCAACGCTCGTCTGTTTTTTTTTATGTTAAAACATTCTTTCGTGTTCCCACAACATATATGATTTGGAGATTAGATAACAATTTCAGACAAGAAAATACACCGCTTTATCTTGAGATCTGACCTCTGATTTCAGAAAAGACGATGGTGATGGACATGATCAGATCTGCAATGAACAGCAAGGAGGACTATTACAAGAGAGATTACCAGCCCGAGTACTACGAGGATGGAAATGTAACTAAACTTCCACCCATTAATGAAACCAAGGACGGACAACCCAAAACTGTTAATAGGTATGACATAATCCTTTCATACATGTATGACTCATTGTGCACATAATTATGCAGCAGACATCTTATCCCATCAAATATCTCTCTTATGACTCAAATATAAACAAAATGGCATGGGTACTTAAAAAGAATCACTCTTTTTGAATACCCACAACATAGAGTTTGAGGGTTAAGTAAGGATTTGGGAATTTGAAATTATCTTCTTATGTAGGGTTTTGAGTATTTCAAAAGGGGCTTAAAGTGAGTAATTTCCTGTTGCAACAATATTTTCAACTCACTAAATAATCATGTTTTTATTTGTAGAGTTTCCGTTTATTTGCCCAGATATTGTAAATAATTGAATCATGTAAAAATTGTATTATTTAATTTCGTATTGCAGACTGACTGTAAGTGCAGATGGAAGGGATAAAATCGAGACCTGGAAACAAGAACCAGAATTACATCAACCAATTGGTGAGTTTACATCGTTATAATTTACATCCGTTTCATAACTGCTTTAACCCTTTCCCACAGACAGACGCCTCTGCAGCAAATGATTTTGAAAACATATTGTCAAAATCGTGAAAAATCAAAACAAAGTGAGAATTTAATTGTGAAATAGAGTTGAAAACATTGTGGTAAAAGGAGAAAATTCTCAGTGAGCAATGTCTCCTTTAACAACATTTTTAAAAGTCATCTGATGCAGAGGTGTCTAAAACGGTTTACATGTGGGAAAGCTTTGAGCTGTTCATTCAAGTTAAAAGGTGTGATATCTGGAATATAAAACTTTAGTTAAGTTAAATTGGGGTTTTGTCATTTTCAAATTTTCAGCTAAATCATACTGACACCTATTCATGATCACTGGATGAACAATCAGTACCTGAATAGGAACTCTGCCCTACCCAAGTGCGCCCCATCCTGGTCACTGGCTGTAATTGTAATTGTAATTGTAATTAACCCTTTCCCTCATAGGTCAATTCTGCAGCAGACGACTTTGAACGTATTTTGTCAAAACATAGAAAATCTCCATAATTGAATGGATAACCTATGACTAAAAGTGGAAAACATTGTGGCAAAAGGAGAAATTGCTCGTCTTGAGCAATTTCTTCTTTTGTCACTATGTTTTCAAAAAGCCGTCTGCTGCAGAGGCGTCAGAAAACGTCTATATGAGGAAAAGGGTTAAAGACTTGAAGCCTCTATAAAAGTTGTATGACCAAAAATTAACTGTTTAGTGTAATTGCTGTTAATATTGCCTCCAAATGCACGGTTGGTTTTCTTGAGACCTAGCATAACCCGTTCCTACATACAGACATTTTCTAACACCACTGCAGCAGA
Source organism: Serripes groenlandicus (assembly GCA_031761405.1). Classification (NCBI taxonomy): domain Eukaryota; kingdom Metazoa; phylum Mollusca; class Bivalvia; order Cardiida; family Cardiidae; genus Serripes; species Serripes groenlandicus. Next base: position 99,644,751 of record JASEVX010000004.1, read on the forward strand.
AGACCTTTGAAAATATTGTGGTGAAAAAAGAAATTGCAAATTCTTCATTTGCCACAACGTTTTCAACTCGATTCATCAGTTAAATGTTCATTTATAGAGATATTTTTCCATATAATTTTCTAGACATGCCTCTAAAGCAGACGAATTTTGAAAACATCTTGGCAAAAGGAGAAATTGCTCATAATGTGTAATTACTCCTTTTGCCAAACATTTTCAACATTATTTAATAATAAAACTTTCATTTATTGAGATTTTTCACATTTTTTCAAATATGTTTGCAAAGTCGTCTGCTGCAGAATCGTTGTATGTGGGAAAGGGTTAAATTATGGATTGACGGTGTGTTATGCAATTCATTTCAGATGAGTTTATACATATTCCTGACATGTAACTTCTATAACACAGTAAGCTACACAGAATTGCTAGTAGACTATGTGGTTTCACTGTTTGGATCTGAATGTTTATATGAATTCTCTCTAATACATGCACACATATATATCTGTCATCCATTATTAACACTTTCTCATTTACAGAATCCTTTTGATACATCTGCAGCACACAACTTTTGAGAACATTGTGGCAAAAGGTGTTATTGTTCAAAATGATTAATGCCTAGTTAGGCCACAAAGTTTTCGACCCAATTCTATCATAATACTTTGATATATATAGAGATTTTCCATATTTTTTGTTAAGACATGTTCAAAGTCATCTGCTGCAGGATTGTTGTTTGAGCGAAAGGGTTACATACAAAAACACATAACAACAGCCATATATAGCAAACATTTTGTAGGAAATATGGGAAATAAATTCAATTTTTAAAATCCTCTCATGACAGCATTATCATCTCTTTATGACACGGCCACAGGTGAATATATCAGAAGTTGTTATGCATAATATCCTAACAGTTGAATTTTAGATAAAATGTGTATCAACAGTGTACCAAGTCCTTTCAGTGACATTGTTATGATAGGCCATTTGATAATCAACTTTGCCAACATAAAAGTGTATACTGAATGCAGTCTCCGGTCACTGAATGAATTTATATGTAAAGTACTGGGATTTTCAACCAAAAAACAACTTTTTGGAGGCAAACTATTTACAAGTATCAAGGTCTGCTGTTTCTGAAACTGCCATTAGAATTCTTCAAATGCTGTAAAAAAAAAGACTACCCTTTCTCAAAACATCTAACTTTGTTATTGTTAACCTTTTCCCACCTACTCTTACATAGGCTGTCTGACGCCTCTGCTGCAGATAACTTTTGAAAACATAGTGGCAAAAGGAGAAATTGTTCATTATGAGCAATTTCTCCTGTGTTTAGAATGTTTTTTACTCTTTTCAATAATACTTTCATTTAAAGAGATTTTCCATACTTTTGCAGAGATGTTTTTAAAATTGTCTGCAGCAGATTTGTCTTATAGGGGAAAGGGTTAACTTAAGGAAGAAAGACATTTCAATTTGGGATATGGCCTACCTATTGAAGGTCACGGTCATTTCAAAGTCATTTCAAGGTCTAAATTCTTGTCCTTTTTTCTATTTAATTTACATTTTGCATATAATTCACCATCAATGCAAATAATATTCTCATTTTAGTACAAAACATTTTGGTTTTTGTATCAGTTTTTATTCACTACAATGTGAATCTTTTTTAAATATCAACATTTCTGTGTCAACAAGAATATAACAGTAAAAGTTCTGTATTCGGTTATATAGTCTATTAACCCTTTCCCTCATACGACAATTCTGCAGCAGACGACTTTGAACATATTTTGTCAAAAAATAGCAAATCTCTAAAATTGAATGGATAACCTATGACTAAACGTGGAAAACATTCTGTCAAAAGGAGAAATTGCTCGTTTTGAGCAATTTCTTCTTTTGTCACTATGTTTTCAAAAAGCCATCTGCTGCCGAGGCATCAGAAAGCGTCTATATGAGGGAAAGGGTCAATATAACAGTTACACATCTTTACCTAAGTGAAATTAAAGTTATGCTTTATACAGGAAGGCAAAAGAAGTGAAATACTGCAATGACCTTTTCAAGTTCAAGGTCAAAGTCATTACAAAGGTCAAAATCAATAAAAAACAAAGTTTTAAGCTTATACATAATATTATTTTGTCTTCTTTGGAAGGTGTACTCTGCATGCTTTCAACTTAATTCTAAGTAAAATGAAAACGGTTTTCAAGTTTTTACAAGAGATTGGGTTTGCTGGGTTTTGCATTGAGCCTTGCACATCATTCATTGTTCATCCATGATTTTAGACAAAAAGTAGTAACTCAAATGTAATTCAAGTTAACCCTTTTCCACATACAAGAAATCTGCAGCAGACAACTTTGAACATATTTTGTCAAATTGTAATTGAATGGATAACCTATGACTAAAAGTGGAAAACATCGGGGCAAAGAGAAATTGCTCGTTTTGAGCAATTTCTTCTTTTGTCACTATGTTTTCAAAAAGCTGTCTGCTGCAGAGGCGTCAGAAAGCATCTATATGAGGGAAAGGGAAAGACAAAAAGTAGAAACTCAAATGAAATTCAAGTTAATCATCATACATAAAACATTGTCTATATCACTGGTAATACCAGTCATCAAAAATAAACAATTAAATAAAGAATAATCTGTTTACCATTCTTTTGCAGAATAGTTACTTAAATTAAAATATATTAACCATATAAATCATAAAATAGTCCTGTATTTGTTTTTTGGCCGTTACTCAGAAACTTTTCGCAGGATATTCATGAAACTCTATCTTAAGCTTCATTCTCAACAGGATCTGTGAAAATAATAACTTTGATAAGATTAAACAATCAGGACTCATTCATAATTTTCAACCAATTTCCTTGTTGGATATTTTCATTGGTAAATGGCCGACAACACATGTGTTCTTTCAAACACTCTTTTTTATTTTTATTTTATAGATCAGTACCGCCCACCGACATCCGATGCATTTAAGCGACCAACAAGTAGACCTCTGTCCCAACAAAATGGCCGAGTCCCGACTCCAAAAACCAGACCCATGCCTGAGGAACAGGCTGTTCTTCGATTAACAACATCCGCGAAAGGAAACCGCCCTGTTCAAGAACCAGTTGCCCCAGTAACTGTAGACCAGTCGGAACAGGATTGTACTGCAGAAATTTAATGAAGATCAACCATAGTTTCAACAATTTTATAAATACTTGACTGAAAACAAAATTGGCAAGACTTAAAGAATTTTGGATTTACTTACATTATTATCAATTCCAAACTGCATTCATTAAAGATCAAAAGATCTGATCAAGTTTCCTGCCATGTAAAGCTATGAAGTGACTGGTTTTATTACCGCTGACCCTTTCTCACCAACAACAAATCTGCAGAAGACAACCATCTAGGTGAAAGTATTGGAAATCTCTATAAACGAAAGTATAATTAATGAATAAAGTTGAAAATGTTGTGGCAAAAGGGTAAATAATTCATTATGATCAATTCATCCTTTTTCCACAATGTTATCAAAAGACGTCTGCAGCGGATAAGTCTGTATGTGAGAAAGGGTTAATGCCTTAATGGACAGTGTAGATGTAGGCAAACCATACTTAAACATCACATAGTATAGCTCTTCGTGTAACTTTTGGGGAAAAACAATCTAGAAATGTAGCCCCACAGGTCTCAAGCGGGTTTTAAATCATGCCAAATTTGGAGTTACAAAGCCTCTTGGCCCTTTTCCTTTCAAGATTCCATTCAGAATGATTCCATTGTCTCGTTATGTACAAAGGCCTACCAAACTCAATGTTGTGGGTACTCCAAAGAACCATTTCCCTGAACAATCCTTTGAGTACCTACACAATTGGGTTTAGGTCGTCAAATAAGGTTTTTAGAAAAAGAATTTTGCTCCCTTCCTACAGCTCCAAAAGTCTGTAAATGTTAACCTATTAGTGGTATGTAAGGGCTGTTGAATTTGTGGGATATAACTGCTTTGTTGCAGAAAAATGTTTTCCCAAAAGTAGCCAATGTATGAGTGGAAGTCGAAGCATGTTAACCCTTTCCCTCATACGACAATTCTGCAGCAGACGACTTTGAACATATTTTGTCAAATAATGGAAAATCTCTATAATTGAATGGATAACCTATGACTAAAAGTGGAAAACATTGTGACAAAAGGAGAAATTGCATGTTTTGTGCAATTTCTTCTTTTGTTACTATGTTTTCAAAAAGCCGTCTGCTGCAGAGGTGTCAGAAAGTGTCTATATGAGGGAAAGGGTTAATATTATTTTGTATGATATTACAACTGTGTATGATTATGCACCAACAGTATTAGATAGTTGATGACTTGTGTTTACAATTTAATTTATTGCTTTGTGAAAAATAATAAGTTTATCCTTTTATCTGATCAAGACAACAGTTGACACTTCTGTAGCAGAACATTTTTAAAAATATTTTGTGAAAAGGAGAAATTGCTCAAGATTTTCCATATATTACATTATAACATCTGAGGTTTTCAACAAGACAACTCTAAAAAGATTGCATCAGGTAGATAGTTAAACACTGTTTAAGAGGAACTCATCAGTTACACCTGTCTGTGTTTGTTTAACTACTTTACTCTTTCTTTCCAGTTCTGTTAGTATGAAGAGTGAACAATAGATTAATTGAATGCTTTTTATTTAAAATATTAATTGTTTTCCAACAAAACCATGTTCTCTAAAGTTCTGCATTATTTAAGGGTGAAACTGTGATTGGTAGATTTTACAGGATTATTATGAATTGTTGGTATAAACTTGTTAAAAAGATGTTTGGTTGTTAAAAAATACATGGCTGCAAGCAAAACAATTGTTACCACATTTAAGTAGAAAAAATGGTTACAACTATTTCGCATGCAGCCCTTGACATACATATATAATGTGTTAATCTTTTTATTATTAAAAGTCTGTGTTTTGTGTACTTTAGTTGTCATCCTCTATTGTGATATTGCTCCATTTTCAACTTTGTTTTTTATAAATTTTATATAGTATTTATCCATTTACAAGTTTACTGCTGTGATAAAGAATATCATGTTTATAGGACTTTACATAATGTTTTGAATAAAATTGTTCTGTTTGTTTATAACACTAAAATTGAAATGGCTGTTTTGAACACTTTCTGCCTGTTTTGCGCAAGAAAAGTCTTGGCTAAAGAAGCGCATATAATAAATGAAGCAACACTTTCTATTATATTCTGTAAATATGTTAAAATTACAGAATAAAGACATTTGAAAGAATGTTGGAGCCAAACAACATAGAAACGTGTTTGTTTTTATAAATAATGACAATTCAGATCATGTTCCAAATTGGCACTAGTGATCAAGACATTTATCAACCATTTCCCATTTACAATATATTTGCAGCAGACCACTTTGAAAGCATCCCGGCAAAATTCTCTGTGAAGGAAAGCATGCTTATTGAATATAGTGGAAAATATTGCAGCAAAAAGAGAAATTGTTTGTGATAAGCATTTTCACTTTTTGCCACATTGTTTCAAAAAGTTGTTTGTTGCAGACAAAACGTGTCTGCAAGTTGGAAATGGAACTTTTTAGTCTATCATGAAAACAAAGAATCCAAACATAAACTACTTTTTGTCTTTTGAACCAAATATCTATTTTTAATTCCTGTTGTGTATGTCTCTAGATATCACATGTCTGTTGTACATAAACATAAACTGAAAAGTATTCAATAAACGTCATTCTATACAAATGATGACTTGACTTTGAACTATCAACCATTGTAACATTTTGAACATTAATCACTTTCTCGCATACAGAGGATTGCCGACACCTCTGTAGCAGACAGCTTTTGAAAATATTGTCGCAAAGGATAAATTGTTCTTATTGAGTAGTTCTCCCTTTGCCACAATGTTTTTAACTTTATTCAATGATTAAACATTCATTTATAGAGGTTTATCCATATTTTAAACCAAATACTTTGTAAGTCCCCCCCTGCAGAATTTTCATATGTGGGAAAGGGTCAGCAACTGTATCAGAAAAACAAATATAATTCTGCCTTGAGCAAAGTAAAAATCTCTCTGCAGCAGACAGCTTTTTGAAAACATAGTGACAAAAGAAGAAATTGCACAAGACGTGCAATTTCTCCTTTTGCCACAATGTTTTCCACTTTTTGTCATAGGTTATCCATTCAACTGTGGAGATTTTCTATGTTTTGACAAAATAAGTTAAGTCGTCTGCTGCAGAATTGTCGTATGAGGTAAAGGGTTAACGCTTTCTCATATTCCCACATATCTTCATCTGACCTCTTTGTAAACATCTGGGCAAGATATGGATATCTATAAATGAAAGAACCATTTTTGAATTGAGTTATAAAGCATTATGGCAATAGGAGAAATTCCTCATGATGAGTGGAAAATCTGAAAAACATTAGGAAAGACAAATTTTCTTTTTTATTTTATTGTCCATGATCATTCAACTGTTGCATGATGAACACATAATGAGGTCATTTAATTATACATTTGTATGTAAACTGACCTTGTTATGTAATCACCATACGATAGTTGAATTTACAGAGACAATATCAGGGTATGCAATTTGTAATTCTAAGGTTCCAGTACAAGATTTCCTTAAATGTTTTCAAAGCAGATGACCCTAAAAAGATTCTATTTCATAAATAATTCTGACCAGTAGGATTTAACCCTTTCTCACATAAAACAAATCTGCAGCAGACGACTTAGTCAAAATATGGAAAATCTGTAAAAGATAAAAAATTAGTATTTGAACAGAGAACTTCTTCTTTTGCCTTACTGTTTTCAAAAGCTGCTGCTGCAAAAACATCAAAGTCTGTCTATATGAGGGAAAGGATTAACCTTATCCCTGATAAAGACGACATTTGAAGCCTTTGGGAAAACAAATTATCCCATTCCCCTGAAACAGACCATTTTAGATGCCTGTGCAGAAAACAACTTTAGAAAACAAGAGTGGGAAAAGGAGAAATTGCTCAGAAAAAGCAATTTCTCCCTTTCTCACTTTATTTGCAACTCTGTTTCAAACTTGAACATCCATTTTACATGAAATCACTATTTATTCTTTGGATCCTTTCAAAGCAGACATCTTAGAATACCACATCGGTTAAACAGTTAAAAGACACATTCACCCATCAACTGGTCATCTCTCCTCTTTGGAATCTAAATTCTCAATAGAAGCATTTGTATCCGACTCCGTATTACCGGTTTTTAAATCTATCTGATCATGAAGGTCACGGTGAAGATTCCCGTTAATTTTATCAGCTATGTCAGACCCATCTCCTTCACCAATATCAGTAGAAGTTTTCCTACACAAATCAGCTGAGGCATCTACATCACCTGGAACATCACATTGGAGTCCTTTATCCACCTCAGAACCACCAACTTTATCATCACATGTGCTTTTACTTGTTTCCACTTTATTCTCAAAGCTTTCAGTATCCTTTTCTCCCTCTTTTATAACACTATCACTTGTGTCTGCTCCATCAATCTTCTTTAATTTAGCTCCTTTCCTAGGCGGAAGAACTGAATAGAACGCTTTCTGCCAATCTTTGGATTCCGTAAACCTTAGAAGAATCTCAAAAACTGAAACATAGAAAACATATACCGTTTTATATTTGTACATAATATATTGAACAAACCCTGTGGTGAAACTTTCAGAGTTACAATTTGTTACTTCAAAAGAATTTAACAATTGGAGGAATGGCTTCCATCCTTGGTGCTCAGTCAAGGTTGTAGGGAAAGCACTACGATCCACACATTGATAAATAATAGCATATACAGGTTGTTTATTGAGGAATATTTGTTGATATAAATGAAATACTTTTAAAAGTAGCATAACACTTTGAACAAACCAAGCGGATAACATATAGATAAGAAAAGGTTTTTCTCATGATGGAACTGCCTAGAAAATATATAAAAGAAGGCTATTTCTAGATCTCTAGTACTGGTTCTGTTTCTCAAATTGTATTAATTTATATGAGAACAAAAGTTTTTGAAGGAACACAGGCTTGCCAATAAATCACAGTGTGACAGCCAGATGATGGATTTTGTTTTATTGGGGTTTTATGCCGCTTTCATCATTATTTCAGTTATATCACGGTGACAGTTCACTTATTCATGATCCCCGGGTAAACAAACCAGTACTAGGCTAGAAATCGTGCCTTGACCAAGGGCACTCCACCATGACCGTCGTGCCGCAACTTGGGATCGAACCCGGGACACCCGGTTTCAAAACCGCTCAGCCACGGCGGAGAAGTGAGCCATTTGTGTCTCCCTTCCTAAGCAGGTTATGGACACAAAATAAAGTAATTAAATGAAGACATTGGGAGGATGTTTGCTCTAAAATTTCATCACAATTGGTCCAGTGAATTATGTTAGCACCCTCGACAATTCACTATAAATTAGGGATGGGAACGAATATTCGAAATTTGAAGCAAGTGACAAGTGACACCTGAATTAATATACAGCTCAGAAAATGTTGCGATTCTGTTTATCGTTTTGAGGGGATTTTTTTTCTTGATTTACATCAACTTAAATTCAAATATATCTGTTGAGAAAAAAAGAGAGTGTAAGAACAGTTGAAAACATGAAATATATACGTAAACAATAGCTTATACTTATACTTGGAAAATCGCCATTATTTGAAAAAGGAAATGGAAAAGTATCAGTATTCGAATAAACCTGAAATCAGATACCGATTTTTGATTCGAAAAACGAATATTCAAATAAGTAAAACGAATATTCGAATATCGTTTTCAGTACTAAGTTTTATAACAATATTCTAAGAAAGTGTATAAATATTTACCATGATTAATTGTTAGAACTTTCCTGGTCTTCATATCAATGTACTCCGATATTGGTAACTGGGCATGGCTAAGCCCTTTCTCTTCGGCTAATTTGTGACACAAGCCCTGGTGGAAATATAAACATATATGAGCTGTGCTCTAGTTGAAAACAATCTTACAAAATTTGCGACCTGTCTAGATCAAAATTAACCTGTGCATTTACGCAGTTTGATCTGTATCTACTATGCTACCGATTAAATCAAAGAAATTTACTACAAAGTCAATATCTCAGGTAATTGTGTCATCTGTTATCCTGATTTTATGATATACAAAATTCAGGATTTCTTTTATAAAACTGCCTTGCTAGCAACAAAATTAGCACAGGAGTATGAATAAAATATAAACTTAGAAAGCTCCGACAAGCCTTAACCCTTGCCAACATACAAAAAATCCACAGCCGATGACTTTGAAAAATGTATTGGCTAAAATATGTGCACCAATCTTACCTTATGATGGTTATGATCTACCAGACCTCCAATGATATAAACTTTATCTTCTTCCAAGTCCTGTAACACGTTTGGTGATTCACTGGACAAATAGGTGATGGATGACTTATCAAACATGCTGTCGAATGATTCCGAATGGAAGTATATCTGTTGAAGAAAATATATCTCTCTGAAATCCACAATAGATCAGTCATAGTTCAGGGCCTGTTCTCACCAACAATTTTAAATTGATTATAACTCTGCATTTCAATGTAGCAAAAGTTGTAACTATAACAGTTTAGCCTATCAGAAATTGTGGGTTTTTTTTTAAATTAAAGAATAGAATGTTATTTAACTTGATAGATTAGTATGGGCCCTTAACCCATTTCATTCTGGCATCACTTCCGAACAGGAAAGCAGAAAGCTATGACATTTTACACACACATGCGAGGTCACACAATAAATTTTTGTACGAAACTGAAAGTAGCCTACACTTTTTAGCGTATCCTGACACAAAAGGTAAATACACCTAAAAGCGTATCTCAAACGAAATGGATTAAGTAAAGTTATACATTTTTCAACATACATTGAATTTTCAGTGGACAGCTTTGGAAGGATCAAGGCCAAAATATGGAAAATCTCTGTAAATAAAAGTATATTTGTAACCCAGCTGAAAAAGCCTGACCCAACCAGAGTTCAAACTTGGGACCTTTAGTCCCGGAGGTGACAATTATACCACGTCGCTACAAAAGCTAGCTCTATTGCAATGCAGTATAAGTGTCCTTTTGTTCAAACATAAAGCTACATATTGTCTATCTATGGGATAGACCACTATACCTCCACCTGAAGATTCGTTTAAATCAATTATTTAAGGTGGGTTCGAATGTAACCCAGCTGAAATAGCTCAACCCAACAAGGGCTCAAACTCGAGACCTCTTGTCCCGGTGGCAAACAATCTACTACGTGGATACAAAAGCTAGCTATTCATCAAGGCAGAATAAGTATCACCTTTTACAAACACATAGCTTCATATTGTCTATCTACAGGATAGACCACTATACTACATATTTAATGAAAAGAGTTGAAAACATGGTGACAGGCGGACGTCATTGCTCATGATGAGTGATTTCTTCTTTTGCCACAATGTTTTCAAAAGTTGTCTATTGCAGATGTGTCAAATTGTGTCTTTATTGGGGAAAGGGTTAAACGATCTTGGTACGATACAGTTTGGTAAAGGGTTTTACAAAGAATATAGCCATTAAATTAGATTGAAATCAGCCAAGAAATCTAATTGGAGAAGATAATCAATGTTTTCACTAGTCACATCAAAGGGAAACTAGCCATGGTAATTTATCAGTAGTCCAGGGCTCGCGCTGTAGGTCGCCATTGTCGCCAAAAGGCGATTATTAAATGAAGATGGAGATTACTTTGTTAATTTGGTGACGGAAAATAGCGATTATTTTATTTTGCAACTGGATAAAAATTATCGTCTTCTAATCGCGTATGAGAGCATGAAAACACGTGCCAATGAAGCGTGAACGACCTTGTTTATCTCAAGTGTCATACCACGGTGGTAATTACAAGCTTGATTGGCCGCTGGTCATCGCCTTATCAGTAAATCCTGGAGTGTGTGTAATACACTTCGATGACTGTGTAATTTTGTTCAATGCCGCTTAACTTATCACCTTTCATTGTACACTTTAATCGCCCGAATTTAGAATGATAACAGCTTAAATTAGTTCAATGCCGACATATTTTTCATTGCATCCAATTTTTAAAAAAGACCGACATGTGTATTAAATCTAACACATTTGTTTACATTGCTCACCCATATTGTTTCAATGGATTATATTTAACCGGATCAAATATTTAACGAAATAATTATATATTATATTAATAAATATACTAAACGTATAGGGAGTTGGGTAAAATATTTCTTGTTTTGTTTTACGTATTTCGTCTAGTCAATATAACCGCGTGTTGAAAGTAAACAAAATGGTGGACGATTACAATTGATCGGTTGCAAAACAAATACAAGCCAGTACTTGTCTTAATGATTTGGACTAATTAAAAACAGCCTTTGTTTTTGTTTACCTGGAAGTGTTTTCCGGCAATTAACTTTCACTTTGGTAATTATATGCAGACTGTGTCACCGGGGTCAAGACGTTTCGTACCCTTTCCGTTTCGTAACAGAAATAAATTGTCGGTTTCGTAACCGAACTGTTTCGTACTCAGAAAATGTTTGGCTCAAAGACTTGGACAAAGACATTGATCATGATAGGGGTGTTTAGATTTCCAAGATAAACTTATGAATTTCAATAGCAATATGTTATGTAGTTGAGATAAAAAGTATTCCTCTGAATGATATTTATAAAAAAAAAGTTTTACTTTTTTCATGTTTCATTTGTTTTGGTTTGGAAGGTGTGTGCCAGTCTGATTAAACTAAGCAACTAAACAAAGGTATGTACCATATTGCTATTCTGACCAACTGATAATGTCATATGAAAAGTTTGTATACAGGGGTAATGAATAAATATGAAATTAAAATGTTGACAATGCATTGTTATTGTTCATTTTATTGTCCCACTTTGACGCGTTAGCTTTGGCTATTATTTTTTTTCATGAAAAAATGATGGCTATTATTTTGTCTAGGCCAGAGCCAGCCCTGGTAATCAGTAGCGGTTCACCAAACTATTATTTCTGTAAATATATATTTTAATCAGTCCAGTAGCACAGAGAAAAAGGTATTTAATCCTTTCCCTCATACAACAATTCTGCAGAAGACGACTTTGAACATATTTTGTCAAAAAGTAAAAAATCTCTTTAATTGAATGGATAACCTATGACTAAAAGTGGAAAACATTGTGTCAAAAGGAGAAATTGCTTGTTTTGAGCGTCAGAAAGCGTCTATATGAGGGAAAGGGTTAAAGTTTCATATATAAGTAGAAAGGTATTTGTAAAACATAATACCCCTGACCGCATGTTCCTTCATAACAAACTATGTACTGAGGTAATACTTACGTCCCATCCTTTGTAATCTGCAAGACTTTCTAGTCTTTCTTTTGTCTTGTTACCCACTCCACAACAGTAAAACTGGGAAAATATAATTATGATATACTCAATTTCCTATTGATATTTATCTAGTAATATCTGTGTAATTTAAGGATTTTTTAACCTTTTTATACACTGAGGTTTGATGCATCTGCAGTAGACACATTTTGAAAACCTCACAATCAACAATTTCTCCTTTTGCCACAATGTTTTTCAACTCTACTAAAAAATAAAAGTTACATTTATAGATATTTTCCATAGATTTACCTAAACCAGTCCAACGTCCTTTGCTGCAGATTTGCTGTATGTGGGAAGGGATTAAAGGCATAAATAACAGAATTACTAATGATATGCCACAATAACGACTCGCCACAGCTTAATAACGATTCGCAACCTTTGAATATAGATTTGCCACATTTAAATAACGATTCACCACATTTGTAAAACGATTCGCCAGTCTTTTTTAAGAATTATGATGATGAAAATAATGATTATCATTAAATATGACCGATGTACATATATTTTTTATAATATTCATCTATACTAACAGTGAAGTAGAACAAACTTAACAAGAGGGCCATGATGGCCCTGGATCGCTCACCTGTTTTTTTTTTTTCACTTTAGCCATATAAGCCTCGCCCCCTGGCGGCCATAGTTTCCGACCAATCAACTTGGCTTGAAGGAATCTGATAGAGGGTCACCCAATGAAAATTTCTACAAAATTATTTGAAAATCGGCCAGACACTTTCGGAGAAGATTTTTTAAGTTTTCACTATAGTCATATAAGGCAAAATAGCCCGCCCCCTGGTGGCCATGTTTTTTCACCAATCAACATGGCTTGAAGGAATCTAATAGAGGGTCATCCAGGGAACATTTCTACAAAGTTATTTGAAAATCGACCTGACACTTTCGGAGGAGAAGATTTTTTAAGTTTTCACTATAGCCATATAAAGCAAAATAGCCCCGCACCACCCTGGCGTCCATGTTTTTCGACCAATCAACATGGCTTGAAGGAATCTAATAGGGGGTCATTTAAGGAACATTTCTACAAAATTATTTGAAAATCGGCCTGACACTTTCGGAGGAGAAGATTTTTTAAGTTTTCACTATAGCCATATAAGGCAAAAAAAAAAAACCTTATCTGGTGGCCATGTTTTTCGACCAATCAACATGGCTTGAAGGAATCTGATAGAGGGTCATCCAAGGAACATTTCTAAAAATTATTTGAAATTCTGCCAACCAGTTTGGGAGAAGAAGAATTTTGAAGTTTTTTTCATTTCGTTGCCATGTAAACCAGAATTCTGCATGGATCCCAAAAATTTGAAGGAATTCTGGTGAAGTCATTGAGAGGATGCTTTCTGTGAAGTTTCATCCCAATCGACCCACTGGTTACTGAGAGAAAAAGTTGACGGACGACCGACGACGCACGCCGGACAAAAGGCGATCATAATAACTAAATAATTGACAATAAGAGCTAAAAATGCGTTCATAATTAACAGGTTTTGCAGGAGTAATTGACGATAATTACCTTTTATCAGAATAGAATCACCCTTAAACATTTGTTTGTAACCAATCAAATTTGAGCGAGAATAACCTTTAATCATGTGTTTGTTACCAAACACATTTGAGCATTTGTTAATTGGAAAATAATCATCTTTATAACTGTTTTTGTAACCTAACAAATTTGAGCAATGTTTGCTAATGGATATAGGTCAATACAGTGACCTGGCAGTGCCAGAGGGAGAGTCTACTAGAATATCCATCGCCTCTACGCTACTACAAGGAGAAACTATACAAGACATCTCCGCCAACAACACACATACATTTGACGTTACAAGACCAGACAGATCCATGCACTGAACGTGATTACAACCGGCACCCTGTTGGATGAATGTGCATCCATATATGGACCTGTTTAAAACTATTATATTGTCTTCATATGTTTCATGTGCACATATTACCAAAGTGTGGTTGCTGTTTTGTGTTACATTTATATGTTGTTGTAAATACGTATATATACAAATAGCTGTCAATATTTAATATGTCATTTTTTGTAAAAGAATGTCTTTTCTATCTTTGTTTTGTACTACTCAAATGTAATATAATTTATTATACATAGTCAAACTTATGTTTTATATATATTAAATATAACTAGAACTATCACTGAAGATGATAAATACCCCCTAAACAGCACCTTGACCTACACCATAACTTAATAAGTAAAAGGGCCATAACTCTGTAAAATAACATGCAATTGTAACCCCTTTAGGATATGCACATCTCCTCTTGATATAGAAGCTTCATGTAAAATTTTATTGAATTCCACCCCGTGGTTTGTAAGAAATAAGCCGAACAAAATATGGCTTCCGGCCGGCCGACCGACTGACAGACAGACAGACAGACTGCCTGACACAGTGACTCCTATATACTCCCTCTTCTTCGAAGGGGGTATGGGGCATAATAAAATATTCTGCATATTCGTTTTCATTTTAGAAGCAAAAGAAGTTTTTAGAAGTTGTAGGGGTCAGTGTCCTTGTATAATTTGCCTTATATTCATTATATTTTCAGGCATTAAAGTCACCATGGGTCCCGATTTCCTTGTATACAAACATAATATCCTTCTTTAACTAACAATTTTTGGTGATAACTTGCATCATTAATTTGGCAGTATCATCCAACTATTATTCATCACACCTGTGGTGAATCGTTATTCAAGGCGAGTCTTTATTGTGGCGAATCTTTATATTACCAAATAACAACACCTCTGAAGGATGGTTTACATGTTACATGGCTCAATATTATCAGTATCTTTCTTTTTAATATTAAATAAAAATCTCAATCAAAGAATCGAAAAGGCAAATTAAATGAAGTTTAGAAAACAATACAAGAGAAGAAGGGTAGTATATAGTTAATTGTACCTGCATTGGACTGACTGCTCTTCTGTTAGCAGAATAACTAAACTGAATCTGTTTAACCAACATCTTTATGTCCTGAAAAATGATAAAAGTAGATTACAGATACTTCATGATGTAATATGAAAAAGATTCAATGAAAAGAATTAGCATTGGCACCATATACTGAATGAGGTATTAAAGCAAATTCATGATTGTCCTACTAAAGTTCTTAACTTGAAACATTTTTGTGAAAATTGGTGTTGTTTTAGGTTTTTTTTCCTGTAGGACTTGGGGTTGCAGTGGTCGAGAAAATTCTCGGTTTAACCATTTCCTTCATATAGACGCTTTCTGACGCCTCTGCAGCAGACAGCTTTTTGAAAACATAGTGATAAAAGAAGAAATTGCTTGTTTTGACACAATATTTTCAACTTTAAGTCATAGGTTATCCATCCAATTATAGAGATTTTCTATTTTTTGACAAAATATGTTCAAAGTCGTCTGCTGCGGAATTGTCATATGATCAGAAGGTTAATAGTAACTATTGCATTTGCACTGATATTTACTGCTTATTATAATATACATATATTTCATTCAATAATTAAACATTCATTTATATATATATATATATAATCCTTATTTCCCCTGAAATGTTTTCAAAGTTGCCCACTGCAGATTTGTTGTGTATGGCAAGGGCATACTTTGATAATTTAAATTCATGGCTTTGCATATCATTTCTTAATACATCTAACACAAAACCCTTTCAACCTACAGATGCATTCTGATGTATTTGAAGAATGATTGATTGATGTTTAACGCCGTTTTTAACAATTTCCCAAGTTATATCACGGCGGCCAGTTCACCTACTCATGCATTTCCTGGTTTTCTCACGCCAGTACTCCACACAACAATCTTCCCAAGCAACTGGTTTTCCACATAGACTTAGCCCATTGGTGGAAAATGAATGACGTATGTCGCATTGACTTTTGTCAATCGTCGGAAAGAAAGTTGGCAGAGTCGGGATTCAAACTCACAACCCCTAGATTGACAGTCCGCGTCGCTACCGACTGAGCTACCGGGGTTCGGCTATTTGAAGAATACTTTAGCCACAATGTTTTCATTTTCAAAGTCTTTGGTTTAAATTTAATGTTTGTGGGAAAGAATTAATACTTATTAATTAATACAATTGATTTTAGCTTTTTTTTGGGCATGCCCTTCCCCTGTATAAACAAGTGTGTTTGAAGGAATACATGTGTTGCATGGCAATAAATTATTATTGGTAAGTGAAATCGTGATGGAGATTGCGATCCCTATGTGTTGACATGTCGAGGCACGGACTACAAAATAAGCTAATGATGTAAAGCCAGATGAACCAACATAAAATCACAGACCAGTGATTTATTCTAACATCTTTCCAAAAGATATTTTTATCTTTAAGATTATTAAAATGTTCATGTATAATCCATTTAAAAGCAGCATGAGTAGTATTAAATGTATACAGTTTAACAACTAACACAGCAAAGCTATGAAACAAGGCTTTAAATGGTCATCATAACACAAGTGATCTATTTATAGTAACAGTGACCTTGACCCAAGTAAAAGTTCTTAAACATCCTAGGCTTCCTTTCAATCTAGTATAACCTAAAGAAAGTTATTGAGCAGAAACAAAAGTTTGACACCCCCTGAGCATAGACATGACTAGGTCAGTGTTCCCACTCACATTTTTTATAAGGGTAAACTTACCCTTTTGGTTGAAAATCTGGGGTAAGATTTAATTTCAGGGGGTATGAAAATTTGAAGGCATCATAAAAAAAATCATAATTTAATAGGATAAACAAGAAGCACGTGTTTGAGATTGTATTTACTTTGATCAAATTCTCTGCACTGTAACAAATTTTAATCATAACAGAAGTAACACTTATTCATAATTGTCTACATTCTACATTTATGTAAAGCCCCCTGTATGACCTCATCAATATCTATTCCTTGTTGCCTCAGTATCAATAAGGTGTTGTCTGTTAAAATAACGCTTACATACTAGGTAGATGATTTTATCAAATAAGTTTATTTCTAAACATTTTAATTGACATCATCTAGACGGTTTTGTTATGCATTCTTCTTGAGTACGGTCTTCAATAAGTAATATACCATTCACATTTATACAACTGGCGCAATAAACGTTATTATGATGTTAACACCATAGACAGCTATTGCAACGATTAAATAACTCATATTTAACATTGAATTGAGTCTAAAAAAATGCATCACATCATGGGAAAATTTGAATCCACCATTTTGTTTTCTTCCAACATG
The DNA here is from genome assembly GCA_031761405.1 of Serripes groenlandicus. Taxonomy (NCBI): domain Eukaryota; kingdom Metazoa; phylum Mollusca; class Bivalvia; order Cardiida; family Cardiidae; genus Serripes; species Serripes groenlandicus. The sequence goes on from JASEVX010000004.1 coordinate 99,662,243, forward strand.
CAGTTAAATTGACTAGACGAAATAGGTAGAAACTAAATATCAACAACTCCCTATACTTTTTGTACAAATAAGATATATAATCGATTTTCAGCACCTGAATGACTATACAGTATGCTTTTCGGCAGCGGGATTTTCTGACGCGCGATCTCGCATACGGCCTAAAATATATGCGTGAAAGTGAATTTGTTTACATAATTTACGTGACATTTTACGTGGGTAGGAACACTGCTAGGTTTCATCTTCCTTGTATAGATTACCTTTTCAGCCATGTAGTCATCAAAATCACAGTCAACGGCTACTTTTATCTTGCAACTTGAATTTTCCATTCTATTTTTACTCAGTTGTTTTCTAGAAGGTCCCAGTTCTTCTCCCCTCTCTCGACATTCTTTTTTACGGGCTTTTTGACGTTCTTTTACTGCTTTTCTGGGGAGTAAGAGAATGATGTTAGGAACATTTCCCTCCTTTTCAGACAATGTTTTCATCCATTACATGTGGTAAACGGTGTCCAGGTTTATATTCTAAGACCTAAAGTAGGCAATATTATTATTCAATAATCAATTATCTGAACCAGTTTGTTTTCATGGTTATGACAATTCAACAAGAAACTTTGCAGACTTTGCAGCCCAGCAGAATAATTCAAGGATTAATAATGATTGATTGGGGTTAGACACCGTTTTGAACAATTTTTCAGTCACATCACTGCGTCAAATTCACCTACTCATGTGTTCCTGGCTTTCTCACATGTCTCTGTGAAATGAGTTTTTAATGAATGCTAAGAGAGATATCGTATAAGAGAGACATTATCTTGTCCTCTGTGTACGTATCTTACTTTCTAGAATAAAGGTTTTTTTCATCAGATCTTTTTCCTTTTTTAAGTGGCATCGAAAAACGGACTTATTCACAATTTTCCGACAGGGTCCAGAGAACCCCTTTATCCATTTCCCACATGTATACAACAATTCTGAAGCAGACAACTTTGAAAACATTTTGACAAAAATCTGAAAAATGTTGATAAATGAAGGTTCAACCACTAAATAGAGTTGAAAACATTATGGCAAAAAGGAGAAATTGCTTGTTTTGAGCAATTTCTCCTTTTGTCACAGTGTTTTCAAAAGTTTCCTGCAGCAGAGGTGTCAAAAGACATCTATATGTGGCAAAGGGTTAATAATCATAGCCAGCATAATCTTAATGTTTTACTCCCACAAAATAATGGTAAACTTGAATCTACTGTCACTTCTAGACCCATCACCTGTTAAAGTTACAGTTACCTTTTGTGGACCTTAACTTCTTCCCATTTTTCTTTTTTCTTCAGCTTTTTAAGTTGTGACTTTGATAATACCGTCCCCTGTTCATCTGCTCCTTTCTCCACAATTGAGTCCCTCTTTTCACTGTTACCACTGTCAGCCACAATCTCTTTTTCTATCTTGTTCTCCATAATAAGGATGACTGAATATACTCACAAAACTTCAACAAATTTGACCAATCTGAAATATAATAAATTAATACTATGTCTGCTTCCTGTATCCTCAACAAATTACACTACCTGTTGTGTGTGGTGAGATCATTATATGTGTAAAATGATATACATATATTTTGTTCTACGCTGCTTTTGAAAGTATTTCTGAACAGTCACTGGACACAACTTATACTAATTTGTAGTCTTATGAGGCCAATTTACTGAATTAGTAAATGAATCCTCGAGCGGTCTTGCTTACATGGTGATTTGCTCTTACCTGTGTATCACCTTAGTGTATCACCTTAGTCCATCATAGAACAAGGTTTTTTTTGGGGCTTTTTTTTTTATAGATTCTCCGGTCATGTTCCGAAATGGCAAAAAAATTCCCCCAATTATTCAATAAAATTACCAATCACTTGGCAATCAGAAGGTGCAAAAATCTCGAGAGAAAAAACAAAACAAAGAAGAAAAAACGGTTTATCCAGGTACATTTATTACCCAATCGGAATACCTCGGTGATGAATGCTTCACCAATGATGCAGGATGACGGAATTACCCGAGGCGTTCAGATCGAGTTATTACCTTTCACAAGCAATCCTCTATTCACGGAGACTTTCAATCAACATTTAATATCCAGATGAGCAAGCGAAGGTCTAAATCATTTGGACTGTATATCAGTTATCACCAACTTGACCGAGTAACACTAACTGGGCAACTGACAAAGCCAGTACTTTTTTAGTGAAAGCAGGTCACAAATTAAGATGATCTTCTCAACCAAGTTTGAAAACAAAACTTTTAAAGTGCACAGATATCATACTAAATAAACTTTCAGCCTATCGAAAACCTAAGGTGATAAGTGTGATTTTCATGTTCTTAGTTATTTTTTGTCCGATAACAGACTCTGTCCGAATATATAGCTTATTGAAAAAAGTTGTAACTTTGTAACATATTGCCATGCACATATGGGAAATTAAACACCAATAGGTGGAACCAAATATCATAATCTCTTTACTATAAAATATCGAAAATTTATATAATTTTCACTCATCAACTACGTAATATTTTAACAAATGTAACTTACATGCAATCTCATGTGGTGAGTAAGTTAGAGTTACCGTTCTTTAGTCAATTTGGAATATATTCGGGTAATGTCGGATAAACTCGTAAATTGTAACGGATCACACTCGGCTTATTACGGAAAAACACGAAATGGGAGCTAATGCAGAAAACCAACATAGAATCGCAATTAGGCGGACTAGAGACATATGTCTCTGGGTGTATGTCTCTGGGCGGACACAACAAGCTTCTCTTCTCGTTATTTGCACTGTTAGCAAACTTGCACATAACCAGGGACGGTGTTACCTTCGTTCCTTGTGTAACAGGAGCATGCAAGAAGAACGTAGTTTTAGGAACTAGCTTTATATGTCCCTGGTTATTTGACACAGCAGAGACATATAAAAACATGTGTTTATATGTCTCTAGACGTAGTAACCTTAAGTGATTAGTTTACCCGCCCCATTGATTTAACCGTTCTCTTTTTAAATAGGGACCAATGGTCAGGGTTTCGAAAAGAAACTATTTATTTAGTTAGTCTCATTAACTATTACAAATTCAATTTAAACCAAAACTAAGACAAATATTCTGTGGAGGTTACAATTCACCAAAAAAAATCCTTCTTTGTTTCCATGTAAATCAACCAGTTTCAGTCTTCGATTGTCACACTTTCTAAGCGTTTCTCATGTAGAACACCATATATCATTGAAAAGGGTTACCTCCGAAGAAAATGTGGGGTCATGCATTATGCAAGAAAGAACTCACCAGGCGAAATTAGTAATTAACCGTCATTTTGGACCAAATCTGGACCGGACAAAACCGGTGTTTAGCATTCTCTACTTTCACTCTCAAACAAGATAAAAATACTAAAAGTAATCAAATCAATCATTTCCATTATTCACAATGTATTTAAACTCAATGTCATATATTCAATACATTCTGGTGATGGTATACACTAATTTCTACGCAAACCAAGTTTTTTTTAGGAACTATAGTACTGTAGATCAGCAAGTCAGCGAATGTATTTAGCATAATTTGAACTGTAGCATGTTCTTACATATTATATTAAGATGTCGGGAATAGGTAAATTATTTAATCTATATAAAACAAATACATCAAAGACAATTTTAACCAAAACTCGTACATAATATTATATTGGGCATATCCTTTTTTTTTTTTTTTTTTTTTCAAACACTTTATTTTAGTAATATTCATTGATTTGGTTCACATTTTGTATTATATTTATTAACATTTCGTGTTTGGGACCAGAGACTTATAAATAACTGTAATTATATGTCTCTGGTGGGACAGATGTCGGACATAGTTAAATGGTTATAAACAAAATAAAATATAGTCAATTTAACCAATACTGGGACATATACATGTTAATATTAATTAACCACTCTGTTCCTGTATAACGACACGAAACCGATCTTAGGATAGCTTAGGAACATTTATGGACGCTGGCATGTTCGCCACTACATATGCATCTATTTGTTTTCGTCTATGAAGCACCTGTTAACTTCCGAACCTTTTCAATGAAATTAAATTTGTCGTGTGAACATATTTGACTGGTTAACTTTTCCTGGATTTGTCCAACCGAATTGTTTTATTGTTTTTGTTGACACCTCTCTTAACGCCACATATGACTATTCACGCCGAATTTCCAACCATTGCCTAGCAGCAATGTGACCCAAATCCAATTATTTAACCCAAAATCAATCCACGTTTTAACTCTTTCCCACATCCAGATAGCTTAGTAGTCAAAACATCTATTTCTGGAGTGGGAGGAGGGCAAGGGGGGAGGGGGGAGGGGCGGGGCTAGGGGGCTTGCGGGGTGTCTATGTTCTGTCAAAAGGTGTGACACTATATATACAAACACTCTACTTTTGCAGACAACTTTAAAAAAAAAAGAAAAACATATGGAATTACTATTAACTATATTTCTTGCAAAGAGTTGAAAATATTGTGGCACTGAAATTCAGCGGCGTCAGAAAGATAGCGTTTATATGTGGGGAAATAAACATAACGCATCAGGGTTAAACATATTATATACTAATTTAGAAAACATTAAATACTGCAATTTATATTCAATAAGATTTTTGTTAACCCTTAACCACATACACAGTGTGGCAATGGTGGAATTGCTCATCATGATCCACAATGCTTTTAACTCAATTTAATAATTAAACTGTCATTAATGGAGATTGTTCACATTTTCGATAACATGTTTTCAAAGTCTTCTGCTACAGATTTGTTGTATGTGGGAAAGGGTTAAATTAATATGGAAGGACCGCAAAATCAAACAAAATCACATTTTTATCTTCATTTTTGGCGGGTTCTTTTAGCTCTAGATGACACGATTTCTGAAACATACAATTATAACATACATGTTATTCAACCTTTTCCTTATCAATCCACACATGTATACAGGCTATAGAGTTTCAAAAACTTTTCATCTTGTTCTGGTCAAATTGGCATAATTACGTTTATATTATTGATAAAAGAAGATGTATCAGGGCGCAAAGACCCGGTACGAACGGGAATAGGGGCGAAACGGCGAAACCACCTGGATAGCCTTGTTTTGATAACAAATGCTAAGCTTTGCGTAAAACTGCAGACGCGAATCACGTAAACCAAACTGGTTTATACAAATGAGCCATTCCACGAGAAAACCAAACATTATTGACTCTGCGTAATGTATCGACACGGATCAGCCTAAGCATACCGCGCAGGCTTACCCGGATATGTACTTTTCACCTCCTGTGGATTTTCTGTTTCAGGAATCATTACTCTTTACCTCTATCGCCCTGAGACGGAATGTGTCGGCCCTGATTAGCCTGCGCGGACTGCGCAGGCTGATCTGGTCGATACATTACGCAGATCCAATAATGTTGGTTTTCTCGTGGAACGGCTCATATATATATATATACAGTGTGTGTATACGACGTGACTTTTACGTCACAAATGCTATATTGGACAGAAATATTTTACTTCGGTTTAGAAGTAAAAACAAAGGTTACTTTTTTATTTCGTCATCATTTTTAATGAAACATGGCGCAGTCTACGCCGCTTACAGAGCCCTATCTCCGGTTTTTCAACGGAGTTTGATTAGTGGTTTAGTTTCTTCAAACACTTCGATGAACAAGCTGTTGAAAGCGGCGTTAAACTCCAAACAAACAAACAAACAAAACTTCGATGAACCCTTTCTCAACATTTATTAATATCGCCGACAGCCGGAGCATTATCAAAACTGGATTTTGAGAACAGGTTCGTCGAAATGTTTGAAAAAACTAGACCACCAATCAAACTCCTGTAAAAACCCGGAGATAGGACATTGTAAGCGGCGTAGACTGCGCCATGTCTCATTGTAAAGGGTGAAGAAATAAAAAAGTTACCATTGTTTTTACATTCTTAACAAGAGCAATTATTGCTGTCTGACAATGCAAATATGACGTCAAAAGTCACGTGGTATACACACACTGATATATATATATGCTGGAATAATCGCATGCGTTTAGGACAAGTAAACACATTAAATGTAATACACAGAAAACACTTGAAAATAAAATCGCATACCTACCTTAAAACCTCATCATCTTATTCCGTAAGTGCTATGATTTTGATTGGCTAATATCATTTCACAAAACCAATCATAGTTCATTTCTGTGTCGTTTACGTTGGCATGACGTCAGCAACAAGCTAGAATGGTTTTTTTTATTATATTTGGCCTATTAACTTTGAACGATTATTCCATAAATGGCTATCCATCTGAATAACAATTTAATGTAATGAAGTTAGAAGTAAGGAAATTAGAAGTATGGAAGTTAGAAGTAAGGAAGTTGGAAGTTAAAAGTGATGAAGTTAGAAATGTTGAAGTATATATAAGTATGGAAGTCAGAAGTCAGAAGTTTTGAAGTAAGATATATTTGGACATTGGAAGTTAAATGTAATGAAGTTAGAAGTAAGGAAGTTAGAAGTAAGGACGTTGGAAGTTAGAAGTAATTAAGTTGGAAGTTAGAAGTAATGAAGTTAGAAGTGAATGTATTTAGAAGTAATGAAGTTAGGAGTTAAAAGTGATGAAGTAAGAAGTAATGACGTTAGAAGTTTAGAAGTTGAAGTGAATGTAGTTAGAAGTAATGAAGTTAGAAGTTAGACGTGAAGAAGTTAGAAGTAATGCAGTTAGACGTTTGGAAGTTAGAAGTAATGAAGTTAGAAGTATGGAAGTCAGAAGTATTGAAGTAAGAAGTCCCTCCAGGGCTTCCATACAATAATCACTATTATGAGTTCTTTGCTTTGGAAAATAGTTTGGTTTGAATTTTCAAACTTGTAAAGTTGGTCCGGAAAAAGTCGATTAATCCCGATCGGAAACGTTGTAATTCAGAAGAAAGACAGCAGCGTTCAAGAAACAAAGTACTAAAAGTGCTGACAGGCAGGGTCTTTCTGCAGATCGCAGATAACAGTGGATAACAATTAAGCAATCTAGCGACCAACGGAGAAATATGCCAACGGATTTAATTAATTCTTTTTTTTGTCAGAAAACATTTTCATAAAATATAGAAAACGTTTTTGTTGTTCTTTTTCTAACCCTTATCTTATCTAACGTACTTTGTTGAAACGGACATTGTACAGACATTGGATATTGGTCACCTATGTCGCGACCAAAATCCAACGCTGGTACGACGTCGATCCAACGTCTTACCCTGACGTTGTATCGTCGTGAGGAATCCGACGTCGGATAGATGTTGGTTTATGGTCACCGACGTCGCAACATTAAACCAATTTAAATCCAACGTCAGTGTGACGTCGGGTGTTTACTAGGTCAGATCAGATTGTAGGGTTGACTAAGGTTGGTTCTTCCTGGATCTGATACTAAATAGCTAACCCGTATTTTGTTTTAATACCTGATCAGCCACGAAGCCTGTTTATTTACTTTATAGTTTGGTACATATCGATTTCCAGAAAGATGAGTTTCTCTAGGTGTTCCATTCAAACTGGGTAAGCAGTGCGCGATATTATAGACTGATCGTCCCGTGATAGATCCCTGTTCTTGGCGGTCATTGTGAAATACCTTTAGGTAGGCACATTATTCTAACTTAGTACTGGTTTCCCGCACAGGGATCATGAATAAGTGGTCTACGCACGTTAGTTATCTGTAACATTGTTGAAAACTATGTAAAAAACCCAAAGATTAAAATTACAAAAGTTGTTTTCACCTCAAACACGTCTTGTAAAATTGTATTAGATCAGATTAACAGTATAATTTTCTGTTTATCGAAATAATAAAACAAAAAACTGACTACGTTTCGATTGATATGATAAGAAAGAACACAACACAGTTTCGATTGACATACGCTATTACTAAAATAACATAATAAATCAAAGTCACGGTAGTACTGAAAATAATGAGATGGTAACAATAATGTGAACATTGATTGACCGTGGAGGCCAGACTACGTTGAATATATTTTTTGCTAAAATTAAACAATAAGAAGTGTACACAATACTATGCTATTTCAGATTCCCCCCCAAGGCAAGCTGTCGAACTCTCTCTGAAATAAAAGACATGATTTGAACGTTTCTCGCATGCAGACGCATTTGAGCATCTGCAGCAGATGACTTGTGAAGACATGGTGGCAAAGGGAAAGCTGGTCATTGTGGGTTGCTCCTTTGGTCACAATGTTTTTAACTCCTTCTATTAATAATTATGCTTTCATACAAACATAGAGTTTTGATATTTTGTCTCATTGTTGTCGAAGTCGTCTGCTGCAGATTGTTTGCATGCTGATACGGATTACAAACGTGTCAAGCACATCATGTCAAAATATATTAACCCCCTTTCCCACCAACTACTGACACATCTGCATCAGACGTATTTTGAAACATTATGGCAAATCATAACGAGCAATTTTACCATATGCAACAATGTTTGCAACTCGATTCAAAAATACTTTTATTCATACATGTGTTCCATATTTCTGCTACATATTTTTTGTATGTGGAAAATGGTTAACGTATACCCTCTTACACACTCATTTGTTGATTAGACTACACACCATATGTTACAAGAGGTATGCAGCGTAGCGCTATTTGAAACAATGAGTGTTCGACGATGATTACCGTTATGTAGGACTAATGTATATCATTGACCTCTCCAATACAATTGTACATTTCGTTTTAATCGTTTACACGAAAGGAAATTGTAAATGTCGTCTGCTTTGAAAAATATCAACGAAATAGAATGTAACCTCTGATAAATGTGGATTCAAAATTCGAAACATTCAAACATTGTTTGAAATCAGTAATTATTTCCCTTTTTTTGAAATCAGCCCTGCATCGTTTATCCAGAAATTATTTCAAGTGTAAACGCGTTGATGCGTGATGTCTAATTTGAGCATTACTTACGTAAGGAAACAATGTATTACAATTCCACTGTAGCAAACGTGTCAAAATCCGTCTAAAGGTGGGACATGTTTAAATGGAAAATTTGGTATCATTTTACCGTCAACCAATACATTTAGTGAGGATTCGTACTTATCGGTAAATTATGCAGCATCAGGTTTCCCGTTCTGACACCATGTCCATGTTCCTTTGTGTCACACTTCGGTTCAACGACACTATCAATCTTTCCTCTAACGGCTTGCATTAAGAGTATCTGTTGGCAGTTTCTGTGAGTTACGTTTCGGCTCCTTCCAATAATCATTAGGCACTGCCATCTGTCCCCTTAGCTCCTCAGCAATATTTTCTAAGCCACGAATTGTTGAAATGTGCCAACGGGATGATAAGGGGTTAAAAGGGGCTCGTATAGTATTGTTGTTAGAGCAAAGGAACTGGCACTAGATAAGAGGTGGGACCCGCCTGCGTTCAGGTTTTTAGATCACCTGTGAGCTAAAGGCTCAATGTGAGCTATTCTGATCACTCTCTGTCCGTCGTCCGTCGTTAACTTATAGCTTTAAACATCATCGCCTACTTAACCACAGGACCAATTTCAACCAAACTTCACACGAATGTTCCTTTGGTGGCCTTCTTTCAAAATTGTTCAAAGACGTAAATTCCATCGAAAACTCTGGTTGCCACGGCGACAAAAAAGAGGAAATTAACCAAAACTTTAAAAATCTTCTTTTCTGAAAGTAGAAGGCCCATGCCTTTGGTATTTGATATGTAGCATCATCTAGTAGACCTCTACTAAAATTGTTCAAATTATAGCCATGGGGGTCAAAAATGGCCCCTCCCCTGGGGTCACTTGTTTAACATAGACTCGTATAGAGAAACAACTTTAAAAATCTTCTAGTCTAGAAGTAGATGGCCAAGGCTTTTGATATTATGGTATGTAGCTTCATCTAGTGGACCTATACCAAGATTGTTCAAATTATAGCCCGGGGGTCACTTGTTTTTACATAGACTAGTATAGGAAAACAACTTTAAAAATCTTATTGTCTAAAAGTAGAATGCTGAGGCCTTTGAAATTTGGTACGTAGGTTCATCTAGTGGACCTCTACCAAGATTGTTCAAATTATAGCCCTGGGGTCAATCATTGCCCCTACCTTTGGGTAACGAGTATGACATAGACTCATATAGGAAAAAAACCTTTAACAATCTTCTTGTGAAAAGGTAGAAGGCCCGGGCCTTTGATATTTTGTATGTAGCTTAATCTAGTGGACCTCTACCAAGATTGTTCAAATTATAGCCCTGGTGTCAACAATTACCCCTCCCCGGGGACACTTGTATTCCATAGACTCGTATACGAACAAACTTTAACAATATTTATGTCAAAAAGTAGAAGGCCCAGGCCTTTGATATTTGGTATGTAGCTTCATCTAGTGGACCTCTACCAAGATTGTTCAACTTATAGCCCTGGTGTCAAAAATTACCCCTCCCGGGGACACTTGTATTACATAAACTCGTATACGGAAACAACTTTAAAAATCTTCTTGTCTACGAGTAGAAGGCCAAGGCTTTTGATATTTGGTATGTAGCTTCATCTAGTAGACCTCTACCAAGATTGTTTAATTTATAGCCCTGGGGTCAAAAATGACTCATCCCCGCGGGTCACTTGTTTTACATAGACTCGTATAGAGAAACAACTTTAAAAATCTTCTAGTCTAAAAGTAGATGGCCCAGGCCTTTGATATTTGGTATGTAGCTTCATCTAGTGGACCTATACCAAGATTGTTCAAATAATAGCGCTGGGGTCAAATATGGCCCCTCGCCGGGGGTTACTTGTTTCACATAGACTCGTATAGGAAAACAACTTTAAAAAACCTCTTGTCTAAAAGTAGAAGGCCGAGGCCTTTGATATTTGGTATGTAGCTTCATCAAGTGGATCTCTACCAAGATTGTTCAAATTATAGCCCTGGGGTCAAAAATGGCCCTTACCTTTGGGTCACTTGTATTACATAGACATGTATAGGAAAATAACTTACAAAATCTTCTTGTCTACAAGTAGAAGGCCAAGGCCTTTGATATTTGGTATGTAGCTTCATCAAGTGGACCTCTACCAAGATTGTTCAATTTCTAGCCCTGGGGTAAAAAATGACTCCTCCCCGGGGGTCAATTGTTTTACATAGACTGATATAGGGAAAACACTTTAAAAATCTTCTTGTCTAAAAGGAGAAGGCCCAGGCGTTTGATATTTGGTATGTAGCTTCATCTATTGGACCTCTACCAAGATTGTTCAAATTATAGCCCTGGGGTCAAAAATGATTTAAAAATCTTCTTGTCTGAAGGTAAAATGTCCAGACTTTTGATATTTGGTATGTATCTTTATCTCGTTGACCTCTGCCAAGATTGTTCAAATTATAGCCCTGCGGTAAAAAATGACCCAATCCCGGTTCACTTATACTTGTATATGGAAAAACTGGTGTCAAAAATGGCCCCACCCTGGGGATCACTTGTTTTACATAGACGCTTTTAGGTAAACACTTTAAAAAATATTGAGGTGATCGATTTAAGGCCATCTTGGCCCTCTTGTTTTTGTAACCCATTAATTAAGTAGTCACATTAACTCCAGCAAAAGTTTGATCTAAACACCCTACCCAGTAGTGGTATACATGCAGTTATAATGTGTTATGATATAGAGTCAAGTCATACCTATTTAACCAAAAAGATTATCTCTCAGGAAACGCAGTCTAGCAATGCTCGATTTATTTATTTGAATAGTGATGTTTTCGCCATTAGATACAGTATTTTAACAACTAAAACAATATTTTCATATGACACGAGCAGCGATCAAAACAAAGTATCCCGTTCCAGATATATTGATATTTTCTGGATTTATTCCATATCTTCCAATCCTCCTACAAGACTCGAAAAGCGGTCAATGTACTAAATGGTCGCATCTATAAGTTTCATTGGGTAACACTTGAATTTTTGATAACTTGGACAAGTAAGTTATAGAAATAGCGTTATACTATCTAAAATAGATATAACTATCAAACCTATTAAACTCTAAAAATTACCATATTCTTTAATATGACTGTTGAAAACCAGGGGCGTAGCTCCCTTTAGGCACTGTAGGCACGTGCCTACACATTTTTTCTCAAAATGCCCCAAAATGCAGCTGCGGCGATATACATTTGCGTAATGTATGCTGTCCGCGCAGACTGATCCGGCCGACACATTCCGTCTTAGGGGGATATATGTATAGAGTAGTTATTTCCAGAAACAGAATATCCACAGCAGGCGAAAAGCGTCTATTCGGGTAGGCCTGTGTGGCATGCTTAGGCTGATCCGGGTCGATACTTTACGCAGGGTCCACACTGTTGATTTTCTCACGAGACGGCCTACACATTGATTATTGCAAAGCTACGCCCCTGAAAACTGTTTAAATCACCATTCGCCAACTATTGAAATGTTGAAAGCAACTTCAAGAATACTCTTCGTGCTTAATGGCCCGATCACACAGGGCCGAATGCCATTACGTTTGCTTTCCGAATAGGAATTTGAGTGTTCGGGGAGCGAACGGATCATATTCGGGAAGCATTCGGTCCGTTCTAGGAGCGTACTGGCTGTGCGGCTCCGGACGGATTCATACGGAACGGCATTCGGTAGCTACAACAATTTGTTGCGCATGTTCGAAATAATGTTCATTGACTTTCCGAATCATCTGAATGTCCATATGTATTCGGGAAGTATTCGGGAAGCATTCTAGGAGCATGTGGCATGTACGGAAAACGTTCGGAAAACATGCGTCTAGTTCTTGGTGCATTCGAAATGAAAATTTGGAGGTACTGTGTTCCGTATGCTTTCCGAACACCCCGAATGGACATAGAACATGCCGAATGCTTTCCGAATGTTTTCAGAACACGTTGAATCGACCTAGAATAGACCGAACATTTGGAGGTGCTGTGTTCCGTATGCTTTCCGAACACCCCGAATGGACCTAGAACATGCCGAATGCTTTCCGAATGTTTTCAGAACACGACGAATCGATCTAGAATGGACCAACGTTTTCCGCATGCTTTCCGCACGCTTTCCGAACGTTTTATGGTTACTCTGACATCCGGCCGAATGCTTTAAGAACCGCCCATATAACGGGCTTTTTTCAAACACGCGGGAAATTGCGAGGAGGAGAGACACACACGAGTATTTTGGATTATATATTTATCGTACTGACAGAAGCTCCCCTATTTATAGGAAGTTTGCGGACTTTACCGGCATTCGGAAAGACTTCACTGGCATTCTAAAAGCGTTCGGAAAGGGTTCGTCATGATCGATGTCCATTCGGGGTGTTCTGAAAGCATACGGAACATACTGTGCAGCAACTGAATGAGCAGTTCGGAAAATGTTCTAAAAGAATACTGGAAGGGTTCTGGCTATTCGTTATACGTTCGAAATTGCACAACAAATGTTTGAAGCTACCGAATGCCGTTTCGTATGCATCTGTACGGAGCCGAACAAACAGTATGCTTCTAGAACACACCGAATGCTTCCCGAATATGATCCGTTCGGCCCAATTTGATCGCCCCGAAATGGACATTTTTCTAGAATGCACAGTATGTTCCGTATGCTTTCAGAACACCCCGAATGGACATATCATGCATGAGGAAAGAGTTCGGTCCATTCAAGGTCGATTCGCCGTGTTCTGTTAGCGTTCTGAAAGAATACGGTAATCGTTCGGAAAGAAAACATTTCGAAATCGACATCCGGGAAGCATTCGGTCTGTTCTGAAAGCATTCTGAAACCATACCGAAAACATTCGTAAAGCAAACGGAAAGCATTCGGTGATACATTGGATAAAACACATTCGGAGGGACATTCGGACAGTTTGAAACATCACACCACATACGGAAAGCAAACGGAAGCTCATTCGGGCCTGTGTCATCGCCCCATTACTAACTAAAACTATATGCATTATCTATAGATTTTTGATTTTGATTAAATCATGGAACATTTATCTGATATCTGATGCACTCCGACTGAATTTTTAAATAAAAGCATATTAATACCACCTGATTCCACAAGTAAATGATTCCAATCTAGCAAATCCAGAAAAAAAAGAAGAATGCACCTTATGCGAAAAGCATGGTGGTGTGCGGGTTCTGCAATTGGGATTTTCCACACAAACGACGCAAGTACTGGTTAAGTTTCCAGGAAGCAAATATTATCAAATAGAATATGTTTTATAATCATTCAAAGTACTTTTGTAGTATTTAGTGTTTAACCAAAATATAATGAGACCGTACCTCTTTACTATCCGAAGTTCTAGTAACTTGCCCAGGAAAAGCCGTGATATGAATGAATAAAACTATTGAAAGCGGCGTAAAACACCATATAAACAAACATAAAAAAACAACCAGAAAGTGAGTTTTCCCATGGCGGGACTCATTTCCTTCCCCACGTCACTTCGAGAGAGATTAATATTATATAGGCTTAAAGCTTGTTTCGCAATCGATGAAAAATAAACAAGTTTGAACTAAAACATAACTTCGGCAGTAAGTGCATTTATTTTAAGCCATGGTCACACTTACGTTCATGCACGTAGTTGACCGTAGTTCATTTGAAACGTAGTCTGCCGTAGTGTTACTACGGTCAACTAGGTTGAAGTACGTTCGAACATAATGGCTAGGGTTAACTAGGGTATCACTACGTGTAGCTACGGACAACTACGTTGAACTACGTGTGAACTACGGTGAAGTAGGGTCAAATACGGCCAACTAGGTAGAAGTACGGTGAAGTAAATTCGAGCATAATGGCTAGGGTTAACTAGGGTATCACTACGTGTAGCTACGGACAACTACGTTTAACTACGTGTGAACTACGTTCAAGTAGGGTCAATTGCGGTTAACTAAGGTCAACTACGTTCAAACTACGCTCACAGTAGGGTCACACCAACGTACTTAACCGTAACCAATTTTTGAACATGTTGAAAAATTATGTGCTTAGTACGGGCAAATCATATGTTCAAACTACGTTCAATACTACGTTGAACTACGGTTATCTACGTGTAACCACGTTCAACTACGTTTCATACGTTCAACTACGGCCGACTACGATCATTTCCCACTACGGTCAACTACGTATGGTGTGACCACGGCTTTAAAGCCATGGTCACACTTACGTTCATGCACGTAGTTGACCGTAGTTCATTTGAAACGTAGTCTGCCGTAGTGTTACTACGGTCAAATAGGTTGAAGTACGTTCGAACATAATGGCTAGGGTTAACTAGGGTATCACTACGTGTAGCTACGGACAACTACGTTGAACTACGTGTGAACTACGGTGAAGTAGGGTCAAATACGGCCAACTAGGTAGAAGTACGGTGAAGTAAATTCGAGCATAATGGCTAGGGTTAACTAGGGTATCACTACGTGTAGCTACGGACAACTACGTTTAACTACGTGTGAACTACGTTCAAGTAGGGTCAATTGCGGTTAACTAAGGTCAACTACGTTCAAACTACGCTCACAGTAGGGTCACACCAACGTACTTATAACCGTAACCAATTTTTGAACATGTTGAAAAATTATGTGCTTACTACGGGCAAATCATAAGTTCAAACTACGTTCAATACTACGTTGAACTACGGTTATCTACGTGTAACCACGTTCAACTACGTTTCATACGTTCAACTACGGCCGACTACGGTCATTTCCCACTACGGTCAACTACGTATGACGAAATATCTATACACCGATAGTCAAGGACTTTTGCTGTCCAAAATAGCCGACGAAGTCAGATGCACCTACAATATGATCTAGGAGGTGATAGCAATGTTTAGGTCAAGCCCTTTTTTCGCTCTCACTCTTGGGTAAATAAATCTCCTGCCGAAAACATCCAATATCTTTGATTAACAAAAGAATATAAGTGACATTTATGCATGCACTTAAACACATGGGAGTTGATATGTTATTCGGCGTTGTGAAGCGATATCGATTTCCTTCAATGCAAGGTGTTATGTTGCTTGAAAACACAGAAACATTATAGTGTAAATGACATTTTCTATTTCTTGATTTGAAGATTTTTAGGCTTAAAACCACAAACAAATTCAATATACATTTCTATGAATCAAAACAGTTTCTAATCTTACGTTGTATGCAGTAAGTGTGTAAATGAAACAAAATTAACTGAATATGGACCCTAATCATTTGCATAACCCTTTATACGCCACTATCCATGTTTTATTTGTACTTTCAACATCTTGAACATATTAAATCGTTTGGTTTTCATTTAAACCCGATTTTCAGCACTCTGAGTACTTTGATTACTCATGCGAATTAATACTGAGTTGATACTATTTTGACATCATATTTACGAATAGCTTATTTGCCTATCAGGTATCACATTGCCCTAAATCTCACGATTAAGACAATTCTACAAAACAATTTACAGACTGAAACACCATGATTATCAAATATTTTATGTTTTACAATCATTCAAAGTACTTTTGTAGTATTTAGCGTTTAACCAAAACATAATGAGACCGTACCTCTTTACTATCCGAAATTCTGGTAACTTGCCCAGGACATGCCGATATGAATGAACAAAAATGTTGAAAGTGGCGTTAAGCACCATATAAACAAACAAAACCCCATCATAAAGTGGGTTTTCCCATGGCGTGATTCATTTCGTTTCCCACGTCAATCGACAATACAGCGGGTTCTCTTAAACCCTTTCCCACATGCAGACGAATCTGACGGAGAGGACTTTTCAAAACGATGGTCCAAAAGCAGATCTGTTCAGAATAGAATTTGCTCATTTTGGGAAATCTTTCCTTTCAGCATAATGTTTTCAACGCTTTTCAAAGATTTAATTTTGATTAATAAGGATTGTCCATATTTTTGTCTAGAAATGTTCCAGATCGCGTCTACTGTAGATTTGTTGAATGGGGAAAAAGTGTATCTGACGGATCTTAGAATTACTTACAAAGGGTTTGTATAGCAATAATTGAATGTATTCAACACCCATCAATCTGACAAATTCTCCCCGGACCAATTCATTACGATTGGGCATCTCTCCTTCCTCCATAAATCGCCTTATTGTTTGCGAAATTGATTATATCAGCTTTAAAACATCTAACTAACTAAGAGACAACCGAAAATAATATTGATATATGGAAAACATAGTTCACAAATATGTTGCCAGAGATGCAAGTAGGGTAAAAATATTTACATGTATATATATATTCGTTTTGTTTTGTTTTTTCAATTATTTTATGCCTGCATCTTTTGATCGAAAGGGAAAAATGCCGTATCGTCTATCATCGTAATTGAACCTTGCACTTTTATCATTCAATGCATAATCATTGTAATCAACGCACACACGTGTTTTTTCACAATCGAATCAGTCATTTGACCTGAGACTGTAAACAGTCATTTTAATTAAATATCTAAGAGATAACTGTAGGTAAACAAATATGATTTCAACGTTTGTTGTTGAGTGTCACATGAGGAACATTCTACAAACTTACTCTGAATTTCTGGAGTATTCAAATTTCGAAGAAGATTGTAGAGAACTATTCCATCTTTGAATAGTAACCTTGTCACAAAATGTATCGACATTATTTTTCACAATAGCGTTAGTTTGCATATTATGTTTTGAACAAGAGAATGTCAATATATGGTCCCTTTTAATGACACAGTTCCAAAAATACATTTGTTTTCCAATTGATATCATCATATGGGGATCTGTCAAAAGATAAATCTGGTATTTTTCCGTTTACTCGCCGTAAAAACATTGCAGTTTCAAGATATGATATTTTGAACACTTGACATTACATTCTAGCCAACTCTGACTGGTATTTCTTCAATTAAAAGAATATTACAAGACATGACCACGCATTTGCTTTTTTCAGTTCCGGTTTGAGCGTTCTATTCTGACCACATCGTTTGGTGGACGTTATCCATACATAACGAATGTTCTTTCTTAACCACTGCTCTGTCTTTAAACGAGTTAACTTTATAACAGTTTTCCTGGTCCTTGCGTCTACTGCATGGCCTATGCGATGAATCCTTGGTTGCCAGCCTATGATTCTGAGCTATATACAACATGTTTGTCATTAAATGTCAGAAACCTTTTTTCCGTATCTATGTTACGCTCATGTGGAGATTCTGCTATTAAGCTTGGATGGAATACATAAGAACTGTGCACTTTGTGACAAGTTTTTAAGAGTTGGCATGTCGTTTAGTATGTTCACAAGCTTTTCAAAAACGACCGCATACAAGTTGAGGTAGCTTCCTGGTGGCCGTTATGCATCCAGTCAAATATGGCCGCCATCGGATTTTCAGCTATTCATTACACTAGATTGTTGTAATTAAAATATATTTTCCATGTTTTTGGCGTGAGGAATCACTCATCATAAACCAATTTTGAGCCAGGCGGTTGTTGACTTAATGTCCGATCAACACATCGGGTTTTTTACAGACAGTGACCGATTTATTGGTAGAGCTTTTGACAGTGCTGTCAAAACAAAACACTGAAGTCAGAAATGAATTTCTTAACTTGAAAATATAGCAAAAGTGGTATTATGGAAAGATTTATTGCTAACAGCGGCTGGTATATGTACTTCCTTTTCAAACGGGGGCCATATCGGATTAAGTGCGTAATGGCCATCAGTGGGCGGATGTTTTTGGAAACCTTATGCCAATACCTAACATCATGAAACAATCCAAAAATGTGTCTCAATTAGGGCAATTCCTGCCACGCTAATTTTCAAAAGTAATACAATTATTACGTAAAGACTATGTGTAGTATTATACTTAATTAACCAGTCACAACCTGGTTTGAAAACATAATAAAGCAACCAATATTTTGAATGTAATATCTCACAGAAAATGAGTTGTAAAAACATCTTATCATGAAGGAATGAGTTAAACTACAGACAAAGATTACTGGAGCTATCACTGTTTGTGATTAATACCCCGTAAATACGGTATTGCCACATAAACAGGTAATTTATAACCTGTATTTTATGGCCTTAAACCCGGGAACTGTGAAAATGGTAGTAATGGCTGCTCTCATTGGCGGGCAGGATTGTGTGGTTAGCATTACGAATGACTCGCTAGTATCAGGATATACGGACCAAACTTACCCATGAAACGCCGTGATAATACTGAAAAGGTGTTTAAAGCGGCATAAAGCACCACACAATCAATGGTTTGTGGAGCTGCAATAATAGTTGATTGGCAGTGAGGAAAATCTTCTGGGAAAAGGAGAACTCGTTTGCACAAAGCTATTTCTTCTTTTCATAAGTTGCGCTAACCAGGCGGCTATTGTATGATCATTAATATTACGCTACATGAATTGTCATAAGTTTTAAAAAACTTTATTCGTGTGATTGGGCTCGAAGGTGCTGAATCCCAGTTTGAGATCAAATTTTTGAAATGTTGAAACGTCTGCAAATATTGCTTACACCAAAGTAAGTAAAACGTAGTTCAAAACTATTGTGCCAGTTAATCTTGTAAAACAGTCAATTGAAGTCATGAAAATATACAAAATGTGGCTTACTGGGTATGTCTACGCAGTAATAATGAAGCATAAACGATCAATATTATGTTGTTTATTGTACGGGAAAGGGAATTATGTTCTAATATTTAAAGACAACTTTTGAACAGTTTTAAAACGTTGACTATACTATCTTTAATCTGGTGTTCAGCACCTGTAACTGATGATATATGGGTATATATCGAGGGCTTGGCGTGAAACGGTTGTAACTTAAATTGTTATTTTTATACCAAGTTTAATCACCTCGCCATTAAGTCTTTATAAGCGTTAAATCATTTTACCTGGTAAACATGGAAATTTAGGTGCCATTGCTCGTTCTGAGCAATGGCACCTAAATTTGCATTGTTTACAAAGGGGTCAAAATTGCCCCTAAATCAGGGTTTTCAAAATAGGTTTTGGGTTACAACCGTTTCACGCCAAGCCCTCGATATGTTACCAAACACTTTATCATATTAAACACTGTCGACAACAAATTGTTTCTTCGCGTGACAAGACGACATTTCTAGACAGGTTTGAATACTTTGGCCGCTTCATACAAACATCGACCTTTCGGGGACTAAACGACACACGAATATCAAGGATCCTGGCTCTTCGCCACATTGTCGTGCAAGCATCCCGAAATCCGAATGAGAACTGTTGCTACAATGGACCTACTTAACACAAATGCTATATATGTGATCGTTATCAACAATACTTTGAAAACATCTACAGGTCATTTTGTGTCTATAAGTGTTGGGGCGTGAGGTTAGTAAGAGGAATCAATATTTCTATGACCATGGATTTATTTAATCATTGTTTTAATATATCCCTAGTTACTCGTAACTCATCTGTTTGTAAAGAAGAATATTCAAGTTGGGACGGAGTAGAAACTTCGACGTTGTCAAATCGTTAATATATTACAATAGTTATATGCAATGATTCTTTTTTCTATTTGTTTTGTATTTTATATATAATCGAGTTATGTATTATTCCTATGTTAATATCAGGATGCTCTTCGATTTTCTTGTCCGAACTATGTTATCAAACCGAATAGTATCTCTTTTCAAAGGGCCATATGATATCGGTAAATTAAACAATCACGTATGTATACATATAAATCGGAATGAAACGTAAACTAGCTTAAAGATAAAACGGAAACCTGTTTGACCTTTTTAACAACAGTAGAAATATATCCACGCAAGTCTAGCTATAAGCTTAGCAGGGTATAAAGTGTTCTCTTCTTCAAGAACGATATCATGCTTTTGTAGATCTGTTTTGAACTACTATTGCTTTCTCAATGTTATCTCGTTAACCCTTTCCCTCATATAGACGCTTTCTGACGCCTCTGCAGCAGAAGGCTTTTTGAAAACATAGTGAAAAAAGAAGAAATTGCTAAAAACAAGCAATGTTTTCCACTTTTAGTCATAGGTTATCCTTTCAATTATAGAGATTTTCTATTTTTTGACAAAAAAATGTTCATAGTCGTCTGCTGCAGAATTGTCGTAGGAGGGAAAGAGTTAAGTTTTCTCAATATACTTTCAAGGAACAAGCAGGAAACCCATGTTCGAACGCGGTTTGTATAACAACGATAAGCATATTTGAATTACCATTTTGATTTGTTTCACCAATGAATATTCACCAACGAATACTATTCGATGCATTTAACGCTTTTCTGATTTATATAGTTAGAAGTAATGCGTTTGGAAGAGAGAGAAACAACAACGTTTAGAAACGAGATTGAAATATTTAAAACAGAGGTCAGTATACATTTGAACGCCAATTAACCGTTTCCCACTTACAGACGCATTTGCATCGGACGACCTGTGAATACATTGTGACGAATAGAAGGGAGAAATTGCTCATAATGATCGATCTCCTTTTGCCATAACGTCTGTCACTCGTTTAGATAATTAAACTTTTATTTGTTGAGATATTTCTTTATCTTTGCATGTATCTTTGTAAGTTGTCTGTTGTATATGGAAAATACATCAAATCTTTGATAAATAGAGCTATGTTCCGAGAAAACTATGTTTTTTGCAATTATTGGCAATAATGCTTACATGCACAGTCGTTTCTTTACCAACATGTGTTATATCGATCCTAACAAGTGTACTAAAGTGTGGCCTAATGGGAAGATATATCATCTTGATCTCCACGGATCGCAAAGTACCGTAGGTTAATTGTCCTGTGACGTTGCCCAATTGACTTAAGTCTGTTCTTTGATATCAATTTTTGAGAACTACTGCATGTTTTACATCATTAATAACTTAATAAGAAATAGTTCTGTGGGTATTCGAATTGTATTTACAAAGATTTCCTATTTATGGTTGTAAAGTCTTCGGGGAGAAAACAGTATTCACGAAGAAGGAAAAACGGCTCTACTGATTTTGGCTTCTTACTTTGTTTTAGATCTTTTAGATTGTATATTTTGTATGCGTACAGATAATTTGAAAATGTACACTACTTAGTTTACACATTCCAAAGGAGTTGTCTGTGAAATAAATTCCTGTTTACGAGAGCAAAAACATTATAGGGCGAAAGAGACATTGTTCTGTTATTGGCAAATTAACATCGTGGTTGAGAGATGAAAATTATATAAATATTAACCATTTCAATTCTCCCTTTTCCACATACACCAAATCTTCAGCAGATGACTTTGAAAACGTCTTTTATAAAAAAAAAGATGGAAAATCTCTTTACCGTCTGCTACAGAGTATGTAGGGAATGGATCGAATTATGTCTGCTCAAAAGACTCGCCGACAGATCCTATTACAGTAATGTCCGACCACTACCGGAAATTTGTTTATGACCTCTATTGATTGTTGTACAGACAAACGACGGTTCATTATGTCTAACGAGCTGTGAAATCATAACACACAACTGTCAAATATATACACGAATGACATTACTTGTATACATTAATGTTAACACACATATATTTAATTGGCTGATATATATTACACGAGTCAAGTTCGTGTTTTCTATCCACCTACTATGGTTGGATACTATTTACTATAAAACTTTATATAGATCTAGTAACAATATGATATAATGCTGGAATTCCATTTTGAATAATTGAAGTTTATGTTTGTAACTTCCGGGGTTAATTTTCTTACGAAAAAGTCTATTTTGTATTCCCTTTATAGTACCGCAGTTTAATTTTTACTTTTAGTCATTAGTTAACTCTACTTTTATGTTTTGTTTGGGCAATAGTGTGTAAATGACGTCACGATTCTTTTCAGAAAGTCTCGAGACATTGCGATATGTAAACAATGGCCGCGCTCATGCTGCGGCACCGATCAGCAACAATAGTCATCTTTAAATAGTAATATCTTGATTATTAGTTGTATGTTAATGAAATGCATAGTAAATAAATGTTCTTTAAGTCGATACTTTTTAATTCAAAGCGAGTTGTCATCAGCCAAGCGTATTCATTTAACCTTTGTTGTTCGATCCTTTGCTCCATAGTATTGTATTAGACTCTCTAATTAAATTTAAAGGTATTGTCATTTGCATTAGAGATGCGTGAAGTGTGTTTTAATTACTGGCATAATGAAGAGTGGTGCATGAAGAGCTAGAATTGCTCGTTACGAGCAATCTGTACTCTTTCTGCGTTGTTTTCAAAGGTCGTGTATATAAAGTGCGGGAAAAGAATATGGTTCTAACGAGATGGGATTGAACTGTTTGTGTTATAAATAAGAAAGTATTTGTATTTAGCATACGTTTTGAATATGTTATGGATAGCACTTTATCGCATGGATTTTTCTCACACTACCAGTAATGCATAAATAAGAGGGGGATTTAGTACCTGTTCTGGCTGCCCGTAATTAAAAAACAGAACAGTTCGTGCTGTTACAGGGTTAGCGCATTATACAATAATGTTTAAATTTGAATTTGTTATAGGTCAAGACCAACCAAATAACTTTTCTTCCTTATTTCAATGTAATTCGACAAGTACATTCATTTACATGTACACTTAAAACTATTTAACAAATGGCAGATATATATCACTAAAAAGGTTTTGTGTATAATAACATAAAGAGCGTGTCACACAAAGTGAAAACCTCTTTATAGCAATCTATCAGAATACGGACAAGATATATCCTTACTCTCGTTTTGCACGCAATGTCAAATTCTCAGACATATCCAACGCAAACAATTTCGAAAAATTACATAAACATACACATAGCTGTTAAACTGACTTTCGCATATAAAATACAGTCACCCAGATGCAAACAAGCTTTTAAAGTAAAAACAGGTTTTTCTCACGGACGAACCAATTGGATACAAACAACGAATGCATTTGGTAATTTGGTACATTTTATTTGGGAAAGCGTCTCCTCGGAATATACTGGTCAGTTTCTTTACGGTTTGGCCTTTTCAGCAAGCTTGTCAATCTTACTTAAATTGCTAATATTCCATGCAATTGATAACAAGACCGTCAGTGTCGCACCAGTATATATCAAACAGTTCATCAACTGCCCTCCAAATGATACTAGGATGAATTAACCAGAACCAAGATAAATAGAATCCTCATGGTCCTTATTGCAAATCACTTTTCTTCCCAGATATTATCTAATTTCCTCCTTACTGTGATGTATGTTTGCCCAAGTGTGGATAACTGTGTTTATAAGATACCTAGAACCGAAAATATAACAAGACCTGTCTTCCAAACATCACTAACATATTCATGGTGAACTCTTAGTCTTTTCATAACTGACATTATGTACTATTTGAAATAAATTTTTCATCATTAACCCCGATTGATCAAGAACATGATTTTCCTCATCTGTTTATTTCAATCAACACAAACATATTTTCCATACGAAGATATCTTTAAAGCTTTGCAACGTATTGCGTGAGATTTAATTAACGACGGTAATTTTTGATAAAGTAGTACCAATATGCACTCCACGGAACGTAAAATCAAAGATGCTTGGCACTGATGATTGATTTTAGAACGGGACCACATCGATAAATTGTTTTCCAATCAAACCAGTGGTACTGGACGTTCTCACCATGTAGTCATTTACTGATTATAACAAGGGGCATTTATTCTTAAATGACGTCTCCTTCTTAATAACTTTGCTAATTTCGACTAAACAAACGTAGGAGATGCCATTCCAAAATTGTTAAAGAACTTCACGCAACATTCTGGTTAAAATGAAATCGTGAAAGAAAAGCATTAAACATCTACTTCTCGTCAATTCCCACCAAACACAATGAAAAATACCGCTCCGATATTTATAAATATGCCAAACTCCGGTTGTCATAGCAATGGAAAGGACAGGACAATTTTAATATTCATCTTTTCCTAAAGTATTTTCTCGAGTTGAAAGATTTTTGATATAAATGTTTTTTTTAACGACCCCTTACCGAAAATGTAAATTTATATAGTATTTTTATATTCTGAAACACATGACTCATATTTCTTGTGTGAATGGAGTGACATCTTTTTCTTAAAGAAACACGTCCTCGGCGGGACTCTCTTTCCTTATTTCATATTGTAAAACAAATGAGAACAGTTTTGTTTTAAAGTACTGGTTCTTTGGTTTTAGAATGGGAACACGTTGATTAATTGCTTTTCGATTAAACCAGTGATTCTAAACATTATCACATGTAATTATTTACTTATTTGTGTTGATGTCTCTTTCTTACCAAACTCTACATAATCAATGCAATAAGAAGCATCTTTCAAAGAGCAATAATATTCAATACTGTGTACAACTTAACTGCTTTCCCTTCCACAATATCAGATAAACATATGCGTATTTCTGTTGGTTTTCCTGCTTCAACCTTTGATATTACAAATTCACCGTTCCCGAGTCGCCTATGTTGCTTTACAAGATAAACCTCTTCTTGAACAAACCCAATAACTACAAACTCATCTGCGTAAATATCGACCATTTCACAGAAAAAGAGTTTCGTCAGGCACAGTTTATGTTCATGCAGACCATAATCCTGAAAATGCAATCCATTGTTTAAACTTGTTATCAGCAACTCAGAATCCACAGAACCATATATCGGCCATAGAGGGGTAAAACTCGAATTTCCAAATTTTGGTATTCCATGATAAGAAATGAATTTGTTAAAAGTTGAACGAAATTTCCAATATGTTCCATTGATGGACAATGTCCAAGTTCCTCGCAGAGTTGATTGTACTTTGTATAAAAGAGAACTTGACTTCACTTCATGAGCGCGCAGTACGAGCACCGCCACCATATAGTGTATCGCTGTACCGTTTTCTTCGACATTGTAGAGTAACTCAATTTCCCAAGCTTTCATCTGAAACTGGTTTAAAATCTGTAAATAAAGTTTACTTATGTCTTCATTGTTGAGCCCCTCTAGCGTTGAACGTGTCAGTGGTTGTCTCTTACCAAACGACGTCAGATTCACGTAATATTGGAGATTATTTAGATACCATGTCTTCCCGAGCAGTTTGCATCTACCCCCCGTTCTGAACTGCCCTTCTGGACAGTGCACCGGACGACATATCTACAAAATAGAAGTAGTGACTAAGAAGCATACTAACTGCTAGTGTTTTTTGTTTGTATCAGAACATACAAAACACAAAATCGGCTTTGTTAAGCTAACAGATGGATGCCTGTTTAGGAAATATATCTCATTTTGAGTGATATACCGGCTCTTATATCACGATTTGGAGTTCAAGTGTATAGTAATTAATCACGATGGCCGAATGGCCCGAGTGATTAATTTATACACACCTGAACGAAAAAAACATTAAGGCATATCTTGCTATAAATTTGTGGTAGTTCGGGATTGCATCACCTTGTGATACACTTACAATATTCTAAACAAATATTTGCCGGGAAACATGTTTTACATAGGACATGTATTGAGAAAAGAATATATATGTAGCAAAAATGTCACCAGTAAAATCCGGTTAATGTAAGGCTTGTAGGAAAACACCATAATATTTATAAATAGGAGTATGTACTTTATAATGGTTCTCCGAGCTTTTTTTACATCGAGTAACATATACGATTAGAGTTCGAATCTATGTGTAGTGTTTCAAAAGTAATATGTAAGACGGTTGGTGCAAGGAGAAGCAGGCAATAGGTATTTGACAAGTACTAATCAGCAACTGACAAGTTCTAACTCGTCATACATGGATTAGTAGCGTGCCTGTATTACGCTGGTTCCTAATTTTCCTCATCGGATAGGAAAATATTGAAGACAATTATTTATAATATATTGGCAAACAAGCGAATTTTAAAAGAAAAACTTAAAATATTGGAATATATTATGACTTAAACATTTAGTTTATCGTTATAATATCTTTGTCTAGCATTCTGTATGCTACAGTTTGTTCACAAAGATTTCCCAACCATAGAATTTCTTTATACTTTGTATTGTGTTAGTACATACAATAACTGGTTGAAATGAAACACACACAATTATATCATCGTTTTAAAAAATAAATATTGACCTGACAATGACATGATATAAATGTCTGTAATTATCCATAAACACTAAACATCATTCACTTGCGTTTCCTCTTCAAGGAAAAAGTATATTTATCCGAAAAGGAGTACGGTGACCTATCATTATTTCTTTATTTTTTATTAAAGTGAATGGTGTTTAGTGATATAGTGTTCATTTTATTCTTTTGTTTTGTTTTTTAGGTTTAAGGCAAAACTGCCTTTGATGTAATTGGTCATGTCATTGACAGGCCAATATTATTTTTTAGATCGATGACATTTTTTTTTTTTTTTCAAACAGTTATTGTATGTACTAAAAAATACAAAGAATAAGGAAATTCAATGGTTGTCGATTCTTTTGGGAAAAACTGTAGCATACGCCTTTTAAAGGTCACGGTTAAATACAATATAATAAAGACCAGTGTTTGATCACATCGCGCAATAATGCTACCCATGACAGAACTCCTTACCTGTGTTGTGTTATTCTTCTCCCCAAAACACACCTTCCTTATATCAACTGATTCTGACAATTTGAAATCTTTTCTAAATTCCTCGTCTAAAAGAACTATGAGGGACGAGTTGTGGGTAACGCGTTGAGACCAGGCAACTGGACACATAGTGTAATATCTCTTCCATGTGCTGGCTTCTTGGGTGTAATTATCATAACACTTATTACAAAAATAGCAAAACACATTTTGGTAATATATTGTCGATGTGCGAAACAAGGCTCTCAAACCTCCACACAAGTATCTCATTCGCCTGTAATAAGTGGTGTCGTTGGTGCATTTGCAATCGCTGACCACATACTTATGACATATTTGAGACGAAATGTCAATACTAGGTGGCACTAAAAATTGCAAAAAGCAAGTTTCTTCAGATTGTTCAACATCCTTTAGAGTGTTTGAAGCTATTTCTGAAAGAGGGCCTTGAAATGAAAGGCAAACGAGGCTTGGTATAAGTTTGACAACGTCTGTCTGATTATTACATGTAGCACAATATTCATTGTGATAAATAAACCCGTCAGAACGCGAATATACAGGTGAGTAACTTCCCCAAGATGATATATTCATCGATGAACAGGTATCTTCTTTCCCTGGACATTTCTTAACGACAAAATATGTTACGTGTTTTCCGTGTGAGTTCGTTTTTGTATTTAGCGATTTACAAACGGCTCCCAATGTCTCGACTAGTTTGTATTGGTCCAATTCTGTTGTGCAACATGTTCTGTTTAGCCCGCAATCAGGAGCACACGAACATGATGTACAATATGGCTCGTATTGGAGTTTACTCCATTCAAATGGCGGGGACGAGTTGGTGGATTGAACATCATAAAAATCACTATGGGGACAAAACCTTGTGATCTCTTCTGGAATTTCAATTAATGAAGAAGTAGTATAAACAAGGCAAATTTGAAGAACATCGTTATCTGTTAAAAGAAAGATGAAACATAAATTCATGTTGCGTTATGTTTATATAATCTATAGATGCTAATAATCTAACAAATGGCACGTCGCAAAATAAATCTGATTTCTTACATTCCCGTTAACACTTCACAGGAAAATAAATGCTCTTATTTTATATAAATAAAGTATCGCTCTTGTTATGATTATATAAGTTTATTCATATAACCAGAGGCAATGTTACAAAACATACAAACATGACAAACATACAATATACAATATATTGCATGTCAAACATGGCTCTACATGCATGTCATTATTTTTAAATATAGATCATATAACATTTGATGAACAAATATAATGATTCGTAAAAATATTTATATATTGATTATAATGTATATGAGTAGCAAGCGTTAGTAGCAAACATGAGTAACAAACATAAGAATATTGGTGTTTTTTTTATGGCAATGATGTATGACATAAGACAATAAGGATATACCCAACATGGTAACATGTATCCGAAAGCAAAGCGATGATGGCAACTTTTATCGGTTGAAAAAAGATTTTTTTACATTATATCATTTGCACAACACACGTTTAATCATAAAGCAGATACATGGAACATTCACGCTCTTAAAGTAAAGGCCTATCACATCTGTTTATCTTGTTCTATAAACGTAGAACAAGACAAGCAGGTGAATAATATTATATTCTAGGGTCTTAATCCAGATGGGTCTATCTTGCTTGAAACGAAGTAACAAGAAGGACATGAGGATTGACATTTAGTTTTAAAAGATTGCTTCTCAGTGAAGATATATGAAACAGAATTTGTGATTTAATTATGATTTCCAAAAACATATGAGTGCCATATTACCATATTTAAAAACATTATTTTACTGTATTAAGTTCGAGACAAAACACATTAAGATGATGGAACAGTACTTGTTGAAAGGCTATGCTTTACTAAGGTTGATAATGATTGGCATTTTTGATTTTTGATTTTGGAGTATTTGAAAATATAAACACTAAGATTGTTCAAAATAGTTTCATTTTCAAGTATACAAGCTACATTCTAAAGCGAAAATGAAACCATCCTCCAGAGAATTACAAATGCTACAAATCCTTAAATGCAATAGAATACTATTTGATTTTTCCTATCTATCTGTTTCTATAGCCAATCTATGTGATAATAGTCTTATATTTGTAAGTGAAATTCGAAATGTTTGATTATGTTTTAATAAACACACTTTGTATATAGACATTTGTTTCAATTTCAGTGATTTTCAGATAAACTGATTCTCCATTCAATGATGTACATCAACGCGTGTGCAATTCCGATTCCGCGATGTACTAATAAAAGTCAAAGAAGAATCGTTAAAAATAGAACGAAATATATGTGTTAACATATGCGTTATATAATCAACTGTAAGTATGATTATCCTTGTTGACTTATAGAGAATTTTGTTTAACGCTTCCATAGGAAGAAAGGATACTCTCTGTCAAACGTGTTGTGATTTGAGGTTTAATATAGAAACATCGGAAGTAGTTACATGTTTCACTTGGTTTGGTCATTCTATACTAAATTTAGGTTGGAGTTTGGTAACAGTCAGTTTACGTTTAGGACGATTTGTTTTTCTTTCGAATGTAGTAATTTTAAGTTCTTTACACTCCATGATACGATCCCCGTTGTGTGAGTATCAAAGTAGAGTTTCTTCTTCCATCAAATGCCAAAACAACCTAGGATCGGGCTACTTTTGGACCTTTGCGAGGCGGAACGAAAGTGGAATACGCACATCTGCGATCCATTTCGGTATCACACTGGTGTACTTTCTCCTAAATGCAAGTTTATCTATATAACTAAGTTGAATCTCTTAATGGCCATGCAGATGATCCTGGCAGGTTATACCTTTTTTTCTTCAATGATGTGTTATGCTACTTTCCAAACTACTACAGGTTAGCGTGTTGCTTCTCAATGGTGTTTCCTGTCACTTTCGACACTGTTTCCGTCATATCACTGTGTCAGAACAGAACAGAACAGAATATAAGCTGAAAAATATTTACATTATACATGTGTATACGAAATATATCAGACGATGACAATTGGTTTAATGCTAAACCTCTGTCTGGGTTTATGTGAACTAGAATAGAACAGAACAGAACAGAACAGAACAGAACCGTTTAATCATACTATAATATACAAATGCATAGGGCATAGGGCATACACAAACTATATGCCAAACGATGCTAATATTGATGTTAGGTGTAGTAGCTGTCAGTGTTGGTGTGACTTAGCATACCTTTATTCATTCATATGAGATTGATCTTCAGCAGATTGACAATATACATGTGTATACGAAAACTTCACCCACCCTCTCTCTCTATCTCTATCTATCTCTTTTTTATTTCTCTATCTCCGCTCCCTCTCTCTTTCTCTGTCTAACTATGTAACTGTTAATATGCCTGTATGCATGTGTATGTTTATCTGTATATGTGTGTGTGTGTGTGTGTGTGTGTGTGTGTGTGTGTGTGTGTGTGTGTGTGTGTGTGTTTGTGTGTGTGTGTGTGTGTGTGTGTGTGTGTGTGTGTGTGTGTGTGTGTGTGTGTGTGTGTGTGTGTGTGTGTGTGTGTGTGTGTGTGTGCATGTCTATCATCATGTGTGTCTACCATTATGTTTGTCTATCACTATGTATGTATATATATGTGTTTATGCATGTGTCTCTGAATTTATGCATATCTGAGTGTATGTCTATCTGTATCTATGACTTTATGTTTATGTATATATGTATGTCCGGCTATCTCTCCGTCTATCTGTTGCTGTTACTATCAATTATGCCTGTATGTTTAATATATATACGAGTACATGCCTGTATATGTGTGCGCGTGTGTGGGAGTGTGTCTGTCTGAATTTACGCCTATCTAAATTTATTTCGATCTGAGTTTATGCCTATCTGTATCTAAGTCTTTATGTTTATGTATATATGTATGTTGTCCGTCTATCTGTTGGTGTAAATGTGTTTCTATCATTATGTGTGTATATCACTATGTATATATATATATATATACATATATCTGTGTTTATGCATTTGTCTATGCCTTTCTGCATTTATGTCTATCTGAGTGAATGTTCATCTGTAGATATGTCAAGCTTGATGTTTATGTATATATCTCTCCGTCTGTCCCTTAGTGTAACTCTCATTCTGACTGTATGTCTATATGCATGTATATACGTCTGTATGTCAACCTGTATGTTTAGCCGTCTATGCGTTTGTATGTCTATCCGTCTATGTATTTGTATTCCCCTCATTATGTATGTCCATCATCATGAATGTATGTCTAAAATCATGTGTGTCTATCATATTGTATGTCTATCACTATGTATGTATATCTGTGTTTATGCGTGTGTCTATGCATGTATGCCTATCTAAATGTATGTCTATCTGAGTTTATGTCTATCTTAGTGTATGTCTATATAATCCGATATGTATGTGTATGTATATCTGTCTATATATGTCTATGTTTGTCACTGTATAAGTGTATCTGTATGTATTCATGTCTCTCTGAAGGTATGCCTATCTGAATGTCTGTCTATCCGAGGGTATGTCTTCCTGTATTACTATATTTCTGTAAACTAAGCCGGTCTCTTAAGTCATGGATGTAGTATGTGAATATTGTAAATCGTGTAGATCAGACAGTGTAGTTACAATATTGCAATAATTTAACTTCTAAGTATATATTACATATAAGACAAGTATAAGTTACGGGAGGGGGGGGGGGTGTCTGCCTGCCTGCCTGCCCGTATGTCTGTCTGTCTGTCTGTCTGTCTGTCTGTGCATGGGTGCCTGTCTGTGTATGTCCGTGTGTGTGTGAGAGAGTTCATCCTACAAATGTAGCACATGCACTTGAATATCACTCACGCATGTAGCACGCAAATTGTGTGTAGCACCCGCAGTGAGTGCTACATATGTTCTCACCATTTATTCAACAAACCTGCAGAGATTCAATTCAACCCCATTTTTCTTCTGTTTTATTAGAGTGACCTTCGGCACACCAATACGTTTTTGTAACGCAAAAGCCAAAACAAATACCTACGATGTTCAACAGTGCTACATAGAAATGTGTGTTTGAACACACATGCATGCAGATCGCCTGTTATGTATCACATTGTAAACATCGTTTTATCAACATTTCAATGTATGCAGAAAGGAAGGTACAAGTACATACGTATCATTAATTTGTGTCAGTGTTTACCTGTTTGTCAAACTTTTATGTTACGACCATTTTTGTAATACACACTGTGCTACATTGTAATGTGGAGTACAACAAAAGAGTGCTACAAAGGTTGATTTGAAGCACAAAGAGCTACATTGCTCAGTGATAAACGACTCACTGTGTGTTTCTAAATATCGAGTGTATGGGAGTGTATTTATTGCAGTCAATATATAAAGTGCAGTTACTGTCGCTACACTTTCACGAAAGTCATTAAAGCGCCTTATTTACAGTATCAGTAATATTATTAGGTTCCAGCTATCAAAGTGTTCATAACATCTTTAATGTAATTCTTATCTGTTTTTACACCAATGTTTTAAAAGGCATTTAGTTTAAAGAAGATTATTTTACACACAATCTTTAATGTGAAAACCGGTTATTTTGAGTGCGAAATTTATTGTATTATAATTCAAGGACGGCATAGCACTTTAATGATTATTTGTTTAATCATCTACAATAAAATGTACTGAGTTAAACTTCAAGGTAGATCCATTAAATATCCCCATAGTGCATGTATGTACTTTGAAAAAAAGACTTAGTTGTAATAATAGTATTTTTTATCAAAACCTCATTACAAACCGTCAGCATATTATTGTTGTTGCGTTTTTCTTCTTGCATAAATCAAAAACTACATAAAAATAAAAGTAAAATGTAAACAAAATACCTCAACTTTCCCAAGCTTTCATAAATATGTAGGTAACATATAAGATTAGATACATCAACTGAACATCAATATAGGTCGCCCGTCAAATGCTATTAGGTATTGTTATGCATGTTTTTATATACGTGTGTAGTACTATGATTGGCAGCTAGGGAGTGACACAAACTACATGTTCATTTCGGAACAAATTAATTTTTAACTTTGATGTTGTTTTCCCCTTTAAAAGAATGATTGAATTACCTGGAGAAACGTGATATGATTAAGTCGTAAAAAAAAAGGAAAGAAAGAAAACATTCAGTTAGAGCCAATCTTGGGACACAGTGAGCTGTCGTGTGTTCGCGTATAATTCAAGGTCTTGGTTTTGCGAAATAATTGATTATCATTTCTGCTTCGTTGGTTTTCTAGACATTTGTGTACAGTGCTATGTATACAAAAGAACTTACTTATTAATTAAATTAATTGCCGTCAAATTATCGATTTACAAAGATCAATGGTGTACTTGGAAATGAAAGAATATGACTTCATTTATTTCAAAATACCCTGACTTCAGGAGATAAGCAACGGAATATATATATATGTCTTTCAAAGGACTTACTGCGGTTAGAAATATCACACAAAATGAACCACAGTAGTGATCTAAATATTGCAATGTAGGATTGAAATGTTTTATTTGAATTCTGTTCATATTTAGAGGTTCTTACAATTCATCTAATTTCCAATGCATACAGTTTGCACATCTAACAGCTGATTATTAATAGAGACTACTGCATTCCTTCCCCTATAGGTATCTATTGTTGTTATGAGCCATTTTTCATGTTTCTTATACTTTATGCGGAGGCGGAATATGGTAATAAGATAAAAGCACGGCAAATCGAATATTATGTGAGTATTATTTGAGCTATGTGAATATCTTCGAACTTATAGTCTATTCTTTTTTATAATAAAAGTCAATAAACGATATATATACACCTGCCGTCGACTAACCTTAGAAGAATCATGTTACTTCAACTGTCTACATACACCAATGCACGTGAATGTATGATAAGAAATAATAAATCAGAGTCAAATATTAAGACGTCTTTTCTAAAGAAAAATGTAAGGGGAACCATCGTGGCTACTATTATTGTGTTTCGCAAGAAGACACTTCGTTAGCTTCTCTAACTGTAGGCGGGATATACTGGTTCTATGGTTGCTCCAAGATACCGATATACTGTCTGATCATTCCATAAAGCATTGGCAGTCGGCATAGAAAAAAATGAAAGTCGTGAATGTAATACTCAAGCGAAACCATTGGATGAATTTTACATTGGTAGGATAGGGATTTAAGTGTGTGAACTGCTGCCCATACTATGATATATAAGAAATCTTGGTGTTTATACTATTTGATACTTAGAACAAAATACAAGCGGGAGCGAATATTTGGCCCAAAAACCTTAGTTGTCGACACTATTCATTCAAATATAATTTAATAGGTATTTTATGAATACTGGCAATCACTCGCATTGCCTATTAAAATGTTATAAAAATGCACTTTGGGAGACATGCAGAATTGCGGAGGTCATTAAAACTGAAAGAATGTGTTTTTTATATTCTCCTATTATTTAGTCGATTTTCAAATTACTTCACTATATATGCAATATTCCTTATTGATTCATTCATGCCATATTGATTGATAACAACTCAAAGCCTAAATGAAGCGGAGTTATTTGGCCTTACATTGCTATAGGTCAAAACAAACCAAATACGTTTTCTTCCTTATTTCAATGCAATTCGACAATTACACTCATTTACACTTAAAACAATACTATTATGACAAGTGGCACGTATAAATCCATAAAAATTCTACCGGTCAGTTAGAAACAACAATAACAAAGGGTTTATGTACGATTCAAGAAAGAGCGTTACAAATAAAGTGAAAACGTCTTTATAGCAAGCTGTCAAGTTATATCTCTACTTTAGTTTTGCAGATGCATTTGGTAACATTTTACATTTTATGAGGAAAAGCATCTCCTCCTAAAATACTGGTCGTTTTTTCAAACCATGTTTAACTCCACTGACTGAAAGAAAGCCATTCATGCTTATATCATTGCGAAGTGTCCGTATTGCATGCTTGCGTCAACTTCGGGCTTCAAACAACTTCTCCTTTGTAACCTCTTGGCCAATTGGGATGAAACTTCATAGGTATCATCTTGTCATTGTCCTCTCATAAATGCCTTCAACATTTTTTGATCCCTGCAACTATATGGCAACCGAAAGAAAAATCTTTAATAATTCTCCTCCAAAACTGATTGACCGATTTTTATAATAATTCTGTAGATATTTCCCTTGCGTATCCCTGTATCAGATCCCGTCAATCCATGTTCATTCGTAAAAGGTATGGCAACCAGGGGCGGGGCTTGTTTTTGCCTTATTTGGCTAAAGTGAAAACTGAAAAGATAGTCTTCTAAAAAAATATCAAGCCGTGTTATGAGAAAAGGTGTAGAAATGTTCCTTGAGTGACACTGTATAAGGTACTTTCTAGCCATGTTGAGTGGTTAAAACATATGGCCGTCATGGTACGGGTCTATTTCAAGTGCTTAAGTATATTGCTTAAGTGCAAAGTCTTCTCCTCAAAAAGTATGAAGCCGATTTTCACATTATTTTGTAGAAATGTCCCTTGGGTTTGCATCTATCAGATTGTTTCAAGCCATGCTTATTAATGAAAGACATTGCATATAGGGTCGCGGCTGTTTTGCCTTATATGGGTGTAGTGAAAACCTTAGAAATCTTCTACAACGAAAGTATGAAGCCTATTTTCAATAATGTTGCGCTTTTTGTTTTTTTGCTTGAATCTGTATGAGATTCCTTCATGCCATGCTGAGTGTTCGAAAATATGGGCGCCATTGGGCTGGGCTGTTTTGCCTCATGGTTATAATGAGTTTTGGGGTTGATGAGAGCGTTACTGGCAATCTTGGGCCTCTTATTTAGAAATGACGTGTTGTTAGGAAAGTTATGGCTATAATGTGTTCTGGGGTTAATGACAGCGATACTGGCAATCTTGGTCCTCTTATTTGAAAAATGACATTTTGTAAGGAAAGTTATGGTTATAGTAAGGTTTGGGGTTAATGACAGTGATACTAGCAATCTTGGGCCTCTTATTTAGAAAGGTTATAGTGAATTTTGTGGTTAATGACAGTGATACTGGCAACCAGGGATTGGAGATTTATATGACCCAAAAATTGAAAGAATTTATAAAATCTGGTGTTCATTTAACGCGTTTATGAAATACATCGGTGAACGAAAATATATTTTAATAAAGTACAGCTTTGATTAAATGCTGTTTGAATAATCTTGATATATGTATAAACTGTTTTTGAGGGCATTTTAAAAATCCCTATTATATAGAAGAAGCGTATGTTATAGTTATTGAATTTCAAATGATGTATTGCATTAGATCTTCTAGACCACCTATATATAATAAATTACCTCCATTTAACAAAAGATAAAAAATAAAATAACGAAGACATGAATTGCAAAACAGAACATTAACGAAAGAGTGTTCTTTCATCGTTTCAATGTTTGTTCCCTGAATGAAACATCAAACTTATTAGCACTCCAATCATATTTCTATATTAATTCGGCACAGATAAATAGTTGCGACACAGTTAGGATGAATACTTAGCTAGCACAAAATACACTTATTAAACATTCGCATAAATGTATTGCAGATAGAACCCCTAGTGTTCTAGTTTAGCGCGAACAGTGGATGCTCAGCTTGGTCTGCATACGCACACGCTTACCTAAGCCTGCTCTATCCATATATACATGTACTAAGAATCGTCATGTATTATATACAACGTAAACATTCGTTCACTTATCATTATAAGGTGAGATCGTTGGTTGGATCCCCGGCTGAGTCATACCAACTAGAAGTAATGACTGTCCTCCTTGACGCTCAGGATTTGGGATAAACATCAAGACTGACTCGCTGATATCAGGCTAAATAGACATCAATGCATTACAGAAACATTGTACGATTATAAGGCCGAACGTACAACGATATGGCTAAATCAGGCATAGGTTGTGTCGTACGACAATCGCAAATAGTACCACGATTGATAAAACAGGACGATGTAGAGTAGTCAAATCACTTTTAAAATCCAGACAAAATAGTTTTGTATTGATTTACCAGAAGTTTTTGAACAACCTTTATAGACAATGTCAGTCAAGCACAAAGACTTATATATTGCTTTAGTGACCTCAAATGGTTGTTTTCAATCGTTCGGGGGAAACATATTTAAGATTATGGTATTGTTCCATCGTTTGATGGCATATGTTTATATGAACCGACATACACTGTATCTGTTCTTGTAACAGTCAAGCATATGTCTCGGCTTTGACGTGTATACGTTCCTTAGAGATACCAGCATATACTTATGACATTCTGACAAACATCCTATATTCCATTATATTTGATGTGGATGTTGTATATGTTTGTATGTAGTATGTTGATTTTGTTTGTTTACATCGAAAGGAAACGTTTGTATTTTGTATACTTTAATGCGTTAATTATATTAGACATATTGTTCGGATATTGTGAAATTCGGGGATAAGTAAATCAATGGTATAAAAAGTATAAGATATTGATGTAAAAATACACTAAGTGCGTTCAGAAATATTCCGTTGGTAGTCTTAGGTACTATAGGTTTTCACCCAACCACTACAATTCGGATAAGCTCGGTAGGTTATTCAAGATGGCTTCCGAAGATTGAAATTGCATGCATACTTGATGAAAGTGAGGGATGTACAAAACAACCTGATTGTGGTGCAGTCAGCATTTGCATATATAGCAGAAGAAAGTGTGTATTTGCTTCCCTTTTTTTAAAGCAAATCTTTAATGCCTTATCTATTTCATATTATAATTAAAAGTGTCCGTATAGCGTTAATGTTTACGTTTATTGCATCGCCATAATGAGCTAAGTGTACATTTAAAGTAGTTTTCAACTATTGGCACGGAATGTCGACGTCGTTTTCGAGAAAGCAACAACATGTCTATCACTGTTAAAGTGTAAGCCTTGAGTTTGACAGACATTTCTGTAGAATAACAAACAGAGACATACCATCGGTGGAGAAGACCAAATCCTACAAAGATCCTTTCGTTGTTATTCCAACCAATGTTAAGCGAAGTTGGCCAACGTTTATCCATCGGTACATACGGAAATAACTAACTGAAGACTCAAATGTAACCGGTCTCAGAAAACTTCATTGGGGTATTGTTGAAATCAATTGACCATGGAATCGGAATACAAAAGTTGATCCACTGTACTAGAAAACAAGGTTGACATGGCACCTTTGTGAATGTGCGTTGTACCTAGCCTCCCTTTGCGAAGAAACCAATAAAAGTTCACGAAAATATAGTATGTTCTTATGGTTTTAGTACATTGGACCAACTGATGATTTCCAAATCCGCAGAAAAGTACCATACATTGTTAATTGACAAACCGAGGGCTTGGCGTGAAATGGTTGTAACTAAAAACCTTTTTTGAAAACCCTGGTTTGGGGGCAATTTTGACCCCATTGTAAACAATGCAAATTTAGATGCCATTGCTCAGAACGAGCAATGGCACCTACATTTCCATTGTTTACCAAGACAAATGATTTAACGCTTATAAAGGCTTTATGGCGAGGTGATTAACCTTGGTAAAAAAATACGAATTTTAGTTACAACCGTTTCACGCCAGGCCCTCGAAACGTTCAACATTTGATGGTGACTGGAAATATCATTATGTCATACTTAAACGTCACTGTTATGTTATGAAGAAGGAATCAGTACATCATGTCCGTTCGAACTTCTAAATAAGAAAGATAAGCCCGGGGTTTGTTTGTGAAACATAATGTCAAATTAAAACGTATGCTTATCGCGAAGAAAATGAATAAGAGGCCTGTCATAATTTTAACTTGGAGTCAGATATATATTTACACTTGTCCAAATCATGTTAGGTTTGACAGCTTGTCTTCTCGTGCCAGAGTTAGTTCAGCTTCAGAATGAACGCAATGTCCGAAACGAATATGCAAAAAAATAGATTTAATTGGAATATCAATAATAATATTTGCCACAATAGCGATATATTTCAAAACGTAGAGAGATTAAAAATGTCTACGAATTTTACCAAATACCAAACATTTATTTGTAGTTCATATGTTAACGTCGACTTGATATTGGCATACTTCCTAAGATTGTTAGATAAAGCCAAGCCACTTAATACAATTAATACAGAAATGGTACATCGTAGTCCACCATAACGGCAATTGTATT
Source organism: Serripes groenlandicus (assembly GCA_031761405.1). Lineage (NCBI taxonomy): Eukaryota > Metazoa > Mollusca > Bivalvia > Cardiida > Cardiidae > Serripes > Serripes groenlandicus. Next base: position 99,701,736 of record JASEVX010000004.1, read on the forward strand.
AGCAAGGGGCTCGTTAGAGCCAATTGCTATAGTAGGCGAAATCCGATGACACTCATCGTTTTGAGAATGGAATCTAGACTAGTGTTTTACTATATCGGCATTAAATTACTTCACATCTGTCTTTCACTCTCCGTTTCTGAAGACCATCTCGGGTTCATTGAGATGTCGTGGTAGTTACAGATCGTATATAATGTCAATGAACGCGGATGATCTGTGGAATATTTTTTAAAAATGAATGGACTGTTGCCAGCTAATACCCATGTTGTACCTTCCGAACCGCCACATAGCGGTAACTTGTTGGTATATCAGCCGGAAAATGGATTAAATTCGACATCACTTACCGAAAAGAAAGAACTCGAAAGAAACTTTATGTTAAAATATATGAAATACACGATTACAAAATAAAATGTATTTCTACACTGTCAACATGACTTGATCACGCGAAATATGCATGGACAAATTAAAGCAGTATGTGCATATTTTCTCCAGGTGTCATTCTCACAATGAACACATTAAAGCAGTATGTGCATACTTTCCGCTGGTGTAATTATGATTGCGTTTTCAAAATTGAATATTTGAATTGATGACTTTACATTTGAAAGGGGAGACTGCTGTGTACATTGTCTTAACTAATTAACTCATGAATGAAAGTGTATCCACTCAAAACCACGCCTCTTAGTGTAACATATTTATATATAACCCATGTATTCCATGTTAATCCTTCGATGACCCGGAACTGTCGAGTTCACAGTAACCAGAACATATAGCTACAGATAGTTTATTTTTTGCTTTGATATTTTAAGTTTAATTTCAATATAGCGTTCATTGTTATGCAGCGATCTTTCGCTTGTGATATAGCATGCATTGCGATTAATGCATCAATGAGTGTGTAAACTATGCAACGACCTCTGTGAAATACCGCCAGTGAAATAAATGTTTTTACGATAGACCCCCATTCTGTGTATACAATATTGTGCATTCAACTCAAATATTATTAAATTAACGGACATAACAAGGTCTTCTTGTGAAGTGTATGGGATAAAAATATTTGATCGGTAAATCATTGTCCTTAATGTATTCCGTGATCTGCAGTTAGCCACTTGCTGTAAGCACTTTGAGTGCTTTGATTATCAGTTCATATGAACGCAATACATATCTTATATAACACGTGGAGCCGTCATAGTTGAGTCGGTAACGACGAGATGTCGTATTGAGGGTCGTTAATTCGAATCTCGACTGCGCAATACAGTTTTTGCGATGATTGCTAAGTTTCACTTGTAATACGGCATTCGTCTTCCACCTGTCCATCCATATAGTCAGATAAGCTTTAATGTAATCAATGCAATCAATATTCATATATACCATAGTCATATATAACTTCTCACCTCGATATATTTTATAAAATCGAATTTCGGTATAACAGTATCATGCACATTATACAAAGAACAAGAACAGGTGGTATCAAATGCATGAGTTGACATGCACATTCTCCGGTCATTACTACACGTAACATATCTGGGGGGTTTGAACAAAGAAAATCAGTCACTAGGAGATTATACCAGCGAAGGTAAAATGCGCTAAAACAAATAAATACTCCAAACATCTAGAAATGATTACCTTCATTATTAATTTGACATATCGGACTTTAAGCAGAAAATGCAAACAGTAACAGAAAAAATAAATATCCCTATACTGCAGCCAGGAAGTAAAGTGGTAGTCCAGCAAACACATCCATGCAAATTAAAGCTAACAATTGAGAGGCAACCCCTTGAACAGAAGATTCGTTAGAACGGGGGAAGGAACATTTTCAGGAAGTATAAAACAAATCCTCCTGATTTGTCAAGCATAGGGATAGGGCCAATAAGCAACATTATTATCGAATATATGTAACAAGAACAAACGTCAACATGGCAAGAAAACAGTACAACAATTGGAATGAAAGGAGGCGCTGACAAATTTCCTTTCCCGTTATTAAGGCCAGTATTTACAACCCTGTCGATATGTTCTACCAATTAATCAACAGGATCTGGAATTACAAATGCAAACCAGACGACTGGCGGTAAGGAATCATTAAAAATCTACCAGATATAAGAGATGAATATCTGTGTAACAACTAAAAAGCTGCTTCCCTACTTTCAATGCCCTGCAACATGGTATTCATTATCATATTACAAGAATGGCAATAAAATAGACAAGACACTGTGAAGTGAACAGGGCAGGCTTAAAGTAAGAACGTTCATGTGGTGAACAGAAATATACTCTGGGCATCATTATCGTACTCACATATAAATGAAAAATTTCAAGTTACTGGACTTTCATATAATTTGAAAAGGCCTGTAGAATTGTCCATTTATTACTGTGTAAAATCTTCAGATAGCTTGGAATATCACCTTATATTACATATATTCATCAACAACAAAAATGTTTCACCTTCAAAGTCATCCCACGTTTGAATCCTTACAGAAACCCGAAAAGGTAACAACATGGACATTGTAGTCCTATCTGTAATATATCGGCTTTGCCATTGACATCTTCCAGCTATCCAACCTTTACTATGATTCACAACATCAAGGCATCATCCTTGCGACAACGACCATACCTCGTCATAAATGTTCAACGAAAGGTGCACTTGTCCAATAAGGTGCTAAATATCCCTAGGTGACCAGGACTGAAAGAAAAACTTGCTGAAATATTTCACTTTATGACGGCAGTTCTATAAACTGGCATGTTCTTCGTGCGCGTCACATTAAATTTTCGTTAGTTTTGATGCAGTCTAACCTATTTGTTAGAGTCTAACCTAGAACGTTACAAATGTGTTGACACCATGTTGCCTAAAAAGTTATTAACCTTCATAACACCGCGCGACAGTCTTGAGAGTCTATTAGATTATTACGAGATCCGCCATTTTAGCTCAGCTGTGCACGAAGTGCTAAGCTATATTGTGATCACATTTTGTCCGGCGTCCGTCGTTCGGCATCCGTCCGGCGTCCGGTTGTCAGCCGTCGTGCGTCGACAACAATTGCCGTGTTAACACACTACAGGCTACATTTTGCATCCTATATTCATGAACAATTAATTATCATAACATTCATCTCCATCAAATATTGGATAAGTTTGAAGCTGGGCCAAATGAGGTCATAAATTAAGTAACTATGTCAAATTGAAAAAAAATCTTGTTAACACTCTTGAGGCCGCATTTCTAACTAGAGCAAGTTGAAACTTTATCAGAATGTTTGACTTCATGATATGTAGGTCAAATCCGAATATGGGTCATGTCGGGTTAAAAAGTAGGTCACTAGACTAAATTGAGGGGAAATCTTGTTAACACTCCAGAGGCCACAAGTATTGTTTGAGCAGCTTGAAAGTCTGTCGGAAAGTATGTCTTACTGATTTATAGCTCGAGTTTGAATATGGGTAATATTGGGTCGGAAACTAGGTCTCTAGGCCAAATTGAAGGGAAATCTTGTTATTAATCTGGATGCTGCATTTTCAACTTGAGCATGTTGAAACGTTATCAGAATGTTTGTCTTGATGAAATGTAGGCCAAGTTTGAATATTGTTCATGTCTGTTTCAAAACTAAGTCACTAGGCCAATTTGAAGGGAAATCTTGTTCTCACTGTAGAAGCCGCTGCAGCATCTTCAAAATCAGAATGTTTATCTTAATGATATCTAGGTCAAGTTCAAATATTGGTCATATTGGGTTATAAACTAGGTCACTAGGCCATTTTGAAGGAAATTATTGTTACCGCATTTCTACTTTGAGCAAGTTGAAACTTTGTCCGAATGTTTGTCTTGATGATATCTAGTCCATGTTCGAATAGGGGTCATATCAGATAAAACAAATAGGTCACTAGGCCAAATGAAGGAAAATCTTGTTAACACTGGAGATTGCATTTTGAATCTTTTTTCAGAATAATCGCTTAATGTGTTTTGCATTAGAAATCACATTGCATAATTCAGGTCATCATGACACTCTGGTTTATTATTATGCTGCGTTATATGATATTCAAACATTCGGTTAACTTAATATATTGTATGCATTTTTAGTGATACAGTGCATTCATCTTGTAATGTTGTCGATTTCAGTTCACCGGAGGTGCGACGAAAAAAGGTATTTTGTCAAATTATCAATGCTGGTATTTTTTAGAAGCGTTTACACACATATTGTATTTGTCTTAGTCGTTGCTTCAAAGAAACTATATACGCATGCTAATAATAATGGGAAGATATGGTTTCAATTAAAACAAATGTACTTGATATTGATTGCTAAAACAAGCTTTCATGATGGAATAACAACAGCATGTGTTCACGAAATAAAATTAATCAAAGATGTCACCACGCCTGTATAATATTTCATATAAATCAATCATTAATATGTCTAGAATTTCAATCTTGTGATTTCTGGGTCTTTTTTGTTACCATATGTGACATTAATTACGCAAATCTGACATATTCGTTGCTAATTTAAGGTGTTTATCTTGATTCGTACATAGTTTGGTGATGGCAAACCTTGTGAAAATCAAGCGGTACCTGCTTGCATATGAGTCGCCTGTGGCGATTTGGGGTATTAATGCCTCTGCGAACAATTAACACGCAGACACGCATGTTTCATCTTCTTACAAAAATGGAGGTGTAGCCAGACTAGTTTATGTTAATAACACTTTAAATGAAATTTAGACCCAACATCGCTAGAGGCGGCTCATTCGCATCAAACACTAGACAATTGCCATATAAAGTGCTTACTACAATAAGTTAAAAACGTCGTCGAGGTGATACAAGGATCCACAGGTACGTACGTACGTGTTATACTACGTCTGTATGAAAATATTTCATCGCTCTAGCACTTTAAATTGTGGACGGACTTCCGTCATACTTCATACACACGTTATATGTCAGAAATCTTGCCAGGTCACAGTGACTATACTTCATCTGTACAAAACGACACTGCAAGGGGATGTGTATCGTGTTAAAATCATTATTTTGTTTCGTTACAATAATTCTAAGTTTCTGTATTGTGCTTTCAGAAGTGTTTCTTGCACATTTTCATTAGCCTGTTTGAATTATATTTCGTATTTCAGAAACTGTTTTTGTTTGGTAACTGTTTTCGGTTTTTAATTTTATGATTTTGTAGCGAGGAAGTCTAATTAAAGGACAAAGAGCCGACTTATTCATCATTATTTTTAAATACAAAAGACAGTTTTAATCAATCATTATTTTCATGCAAGGAGAAACAGATTAAGTTCAAAATAAACAGTTTCGTGGTAATAAAAGTTGTCGTTTATTAGTGTAAACTTAATTGGACCGAGCCAAACGAAAACCGATTTTCTGGTCTTGGTAACCCGTACAGATTCCGATAAGCACTTACATCAGCACAGTTAGATCATGATGTTCCCTATTCGCTACCTAATCATACAGTTATTCGGTGTTTCAAGGCTATGGTCAAATGGCGTAAGTATGCAATTAGTAATTTATCTTAAAACCTCTGAATGTCGGATTCGCTTGCCCTGGCTCAACTTTTATATAAGCAACCCATTACCTGATGTGTTGGATGTTTACTCTTTCTTTCTGAAGACATACGCTAAAATAATTGAACATTGTTTCAAGTAAAAGAATACATGATTTTGTTAATGTTGTGCTCATAAGAATATATGCGGACACCAACAAAATGTTAGCGTTGTTGACGGTAGAGTGCGTGTTTTTAGAGGAAGAGAGGCACGTTTTGCTCCTATATGTTTAATAGAGCGAAATCGTTTTGGAGAGGATAGTACGATACTCTAGGGAGGAATCATATGAGGTAGAAATCGGACATTGTTGTATTTCATGGACATGTGTATTGTATCGTTATGTTGACTATGTTTTACGTCCAGTGGTTGTTCCCTTTCTATTAAACAACCCTGGTATGTTTATGTATGACATCGCAAGGTCACACACTGCTCATATCAGGAATGACCTCGCTACACATAACGGTAACGTCTCGCAGTGGCCAGCTTGCTCTCCGAACATGAGCCCACTGGACACTTGTTTGACTTGCTGTGTCGGAGAGCAAGGAAGGCCACGCCAGCAGCAATATTAATGATTTGCCTTAATGCACCAGTGAAATGCCATCCCCACCGACGTGATAAGACGTTACGTCAGGTCAACGCTGTCTAGAATACTTGTGCTGATCCGTAGGAGAGGAAGACATAACAGGTACTTACCATATATACTATAGAATATCAGAGGGCAAACACATTTAGAATGAAAATAAATATGTGCAACTTTTACTTTTCGCCCGTATGTCATTCAAGCGTATATAATTATACTGAGAATTACTTTTTTAAGACAACCCTCATAGTTGTGTCCCATGTGTTTACGCACATTTGCTGCCTTCTGTTTGTTATATAAATATAAATATAGTTTTTTGACCAGAGACTTGAATTTGACCTTTTCAATGAAAAAGGAAATACTGATGTTTAGCAAACAATAACGATTCAGCTCATAGTGATCTGTCTCAGTTAAAATCGGCATTTTGTGCCTTTTAGTTATCAAATTATTCAAAAACTCTTGTTACATGAAATATGGATTCTCCTGATATTAATTATGAAATTGTCTACTTTTTCGGCGCTAAAATAATTAATCGTCTAAACTGAATTGAATCATTGCTTCAAAGGGAAAGTTTCAACTTTGTTAAAACAAGTTATCTAGATATAAAAGATATCGGAATATTTGCTAAATTACATGTGGCGTAACGTGTTCTAAAATGATATGGAATTATATATTAATTTCTGAATTAAAGTGTAACAGACATGCTATCGCCGGGTTTTACCATCTTTATTCCAAATGAAGATTTTACCAGTTCACCTAGTTAACATTTGCCATTCTATACAATTCCGGCCAATATTCTTTTCGATGTTTGATAAAACTCAAATGCAATTTATCACTCGTCTTCCGCCCATGGACTATTTGGAAAAGCAGCAAGTTGCGTGTGTTGATAACTGGTTAAGAGCCATGAAACACCTGGGTAGATGAACCGGCCGCCGTGGTATGAGTTAAATATTGTTGAAAACGGCGTTACGCCCGAATCATTCGATATGTTTACAAAAGACCTGATGACACTTTCGGACAGTTTGTCACGGAATCAATACAATCATGTACAATAAATAGCGATGAGAACATACTCCTATTGTGTATATGAGCCGTCCCACGAGAATACCAACATTGTGGACTCTGCGTAAAGTATCGACACGGATCAGTCTAAGCATGTCGCACAGGCTAATCATGACAAACACCTTTTGCCTCCTATGGATTTTCTGTTTCATGAATCATTATTGTATACCTTTATATCCCTGAGACGGAATGTGTCGGCCCGGATAAGAATGCACGAATTACGCATGCTGATCTGGGTCGATACATTACGCAGAGTCCATAATGTTGGTTTTTCTCGTGGAACAGCTCATATATAATTGTTATTGTCATCGTCTTTACCAACTATGAAACTATGAGACGTTTTATATCAGGATCCAGTACTATGGTGCATCCGAATGAGTAGTCATATACTGTCCAATTGAGTGGACTCCAAAACTAAGGTTCGTGAATAGTATGATATCCTGAAACTGGCCGACATTAAAGGTTTCATGGTGTGTGTCATCTATATTTAAATTAACTCAGGTATGTTACTTTAAAATCACTTGTGTTGACATACTTCAGTCTTGTACATGTTAATCATCTTATGGAATATAACCCGGTATAGTGTAATTAATATCATACCTTCCGGTGAAAGTTATTGATGGATTTTAATGAAGAGTGATAAATAGAGTCTAATCTTTCAATCAAACCTACGCAAAGCTTAAAAAACAAAAACATGTGTGTCATAATTGGTTAGTTTATCATAATTATGTAAGGTTAGCAATACTTTAAACTATCATTCCTACCATTGAACTTTATGTATTGTATATATTATTGCGTATGAGCCGGTGGCCTGACATACGGAAATAAAGAATTGATATTATTATAATTGTACCAACCTACTGATAGCAACTAGTTATGAGTGAAATGTCGAATTGTATATCCAAATTACTCCAAATTACTCGATATAAAAGTGCATAAAGTTCAATCAGGTACTTCATATCGGAATGTGTGACGCTTTATTTTGTTATGTTGGCTGAAATCAATAATTTTCATCTCTCAACCACGATGTAAATTTGCCAATAAGTCATTTTTGGCACAGAACAATGTCTCTATCGCCCTATAATGTTTTTTACTCTTGTAAACAGGAATTTATTTCACAGACAACTCCTTTGGAATGTATAAGGTAAGTAGTGTACGTGCATACAAAAAAATACAATCTAAAAGATCTAAAAGAACGCAAGAAGCCAAAATCAATAGAGCCGTTTTGCTTTCTTCGTGAATACTGTTTCCTCTCCGAAGACTTTACAACCACAAATTGGAAATCTTTGTAAATACAATTCGAATAAACAACAGAACTATTTCTTATTAAATCAATTGGGCAACTTCACAGGATAATTAACCTACGGGACTTTGCGATCCGTGGAGATCAAGCGTATACATATTCCTATTAGGCCACATTTTAGTACACTTGTTAGTATTGATTAAAAACATTTTGGTAAAGAAACGACTGTGCACCTAAACGTTATTGCCAATAATTGCAAAAATATGGTTTTCTTGGGACATAGCTCTATTTATCAAAGAGTTGATACATTTTCCATATACAACAGACGACTTACAAAGATACATGCAAAAAATAAGAAATATCTCAGCAAATGAAAGTTTAATTATCTAATAGAGTGACAGACGTTGTGGCAAAAGGAGATCGATCATTATGTGTAATTTATCCCTTCATCCCAATTTATTCAAAGGTCGTCCGCTGCAAATGCGTCTGTAAATGGGAAACGGTTAATTAGTGTTCAAATGTATACTGACTTCTGTTTTAAATATTTCAATCTCGTTTCTAAACGTTTTTGTTTATCTCTTTTCCTTACTCATTACTACTACCCATATACATCAGAATTGCGTTATGCATCAAATAGAGTTGGTTGGTGATTATTCATTGGTGAAATTCAAGCATGCATAACCGTGTCCGAACATGGGTTTCCTGCTTGTTCCTTGAAAGTTATTGAGGAAACTTAACACTTTCCCTCATACGAAATTTCTGCAGCAGACGACTTTGAACATATTTTGTCAAAAAATAGAAAATCTCTATAATTGAAAGGATAACCTATGACTAAATGTAAAAAACATTGTGGCAAAAGGAGAAATTGCTTGTTTTGAACAATTTCTTCTTTTGTCAAAATGTTTTCAAAAAGCAATGGTAGTTCAAAACAGATCTACAAAAGCATGATATCGTTCTTGAAGAAGAGAACACTTTAGATCCTGATAAGTTTATAGCTAGACTTGCGTGGATATATTTCTACTGTTGTTAAAAAGGTCAAAGAGGTTTCCGTTTTATCTTTAGGTTCACGTTTCATTCCGATATACATGTATACATACGTGATTGTTTAATTTACCGATATCATATCCCCCTTTGTAGAGAGATACTATTCGGTTTGATAACATAGTTCGGACAAAAGAATCGAAGAGCATCCTGATATTAACACAGGAATAATATATAACTCGATTATATATAAAATACAACACAAATAGAAAAAAGAATCATTGCATATAACTATTGTAATATATTAATGATTTTACAACGTCGAAAGTTCTTGATAATAGTAATGGCGTGAAGAAAAAGACGGCATAAATGAGGTATTTGGTTTTGTAGCGAAACTTTTAAAACTCAAGAAAAAATATATTTAACGCGTCTTTCTCAATACTGCTGTAATAGACTTTACTATAAAATATGACAATATTATACAGGATTTGTATGCGACACGAGAAAACTATAACGTAAGCGATGTCTTCGTTTCTTATATTATCTACTCTGTCTCAAAATATTCTTCTTTACAAACAGAAGAGTTACGAGTAACTAGGGATATATTAAAACAATGATTAAATAAATCCATGGTCATAGAAATATTGATTCCTCTTACTAACCTCACGCCCCAACACTTATAGACAAAAAATGTATACATTTCAGGATATACTATTCACGAACCTTAGTTTTGGAGTCCACTAAATTGGACAGTATATGACTACTCATTCGGATGCACCATAAATCTCAGTATTGGATCCTGATAAAAAAGTCTCATAGTTTCATAGTTGGTAAAGACGATGACAATGACAATAGTATATACACAATAGGATTTTTTTATAGTAATGTTCTCATCGCTATTTATTGTACATGATTGTATTGATTCCGTGACAATCTGTCCGAAAGTGTCATCAGGTCTTTTGTAAACATATCGAATGATTCGGGCATAACGCCGTTTTCAACAATATTTAACTCATACCACGGCGGCCAGTTTATCTTCCCAGGTGTTTCATGGCTCTTAACCAGTTATCAACACACGCAACTTACTGCTTTTCCAAATAGTTCATTGGCGGAAGACGAGTGATAAGTGGAATTTGAGTTTTGTCAAACATCGAAAAGAATATTGGCCAGAATTTTATAGCATGGCATATATTAACTAGGTGAACTGGTAAAATCTTCATTTGGAATAAAGATGGTAAAACCCGGCGAAAGCATGTCTGTTACACTTTAATTCAGAAATTAATATATAATTCCATATCATTTTAGAACACGTTACGCCACATGAAATTTAGCAAAGCTATTCTTTGTAAATAGGTTGATTTATATAAGGAAAGGTAAAGGCTTTGAAATTTTCCGATAACTTTTTTATCTAGATAACTTGTTTTAACAAAATTGAAACCTTCCCTTGGAAGCAATGATTAACTTCAGTTTAGACGCATCTACCCATTCTGAGTATTAACTCTTTTAGCGTCGAAAAAGTAGACTATTCCATGTTTAATATCAGGAGAATCCATATTTCATGTAATAAGAGCTTTTGAATAATTTAAATGAATGGCAAAAAATGCCGATTTTAGGTGGGACAGATTAATATGATCTGTCTCGCCTGAATTGTTATTGTTTGCTAAACATCAGTATTGCCTATTTCATTGAAAGATTTAATAACACTCAAATTCTAGTCTTTGGTCAAAAACTATATTTATATGTTTATAACAAACAGAAGGCAGCGATGAATCTGATAAGATTGTGCGTATACACATGGAACACAACTATGAGGGTTGTTTTAAAATAGTAATTCTCAGTATAATTATTTACGCTTGAATGACATACGGGTGAAAAGTAAAAGTTGCACATCTTTATTTTCATCCTAAATGTGTTTTCCCTCTGATATTCTATAGTATATATGGTCAGTACCTGTTATGTCTTCCTTTTCTACGTCGAGTCCCGGTAGCTCTGTCGGTAACGACGCGGGCTGTCAATCCAGGGGTTGTGAGTTCGAATCCCGATTCGGCCAACTTTCTTTCCGATGTTTGACAAAAGTCATTGCGACATGCGTCATTTGTCTTCCACCAATGGGCTAAGTCTATGAGGAAAAGCAGCCAGTTGCTTGGGAAGATGGTTGTGTGGAGTACTGGTGTGAGAAAACCAGGAAACACATGAGTAGGTGAACTGGCCGCCGTGATATGACTGAGAAATTGTTAAAAACGACGTTACACCCCAATCAATCAATTCCTCTCCTACATATCAGCACAAGTATTCTAGACCGCGTTGACCGGACGTAACGTCTTATCACGTCGGTGGGGATGGCATTTCACTCGTGCATTAAGGCAAATCATTGATATTGCTGCTGGCGTGGCCTTTCCTTGCTCTCCGACACAGCAAGTTAAACAAGTGTCCAGTGGGCTCATGTTCGGAGAGCAAGCTGGCCACTGCAAGACGTTACCGTTATATGTAGCGAGGTGATATGTGCAGCAGTGTGTGGCCTTGCGATGTCATACATAACAAGAGGGCCAATATGGCCCTAAATCGATCACCTGAATGATAGTAAAATAGAAGCAAATATTTAACTGCAAATATCTATGAAAATTTGATCAAGAGTTCAAATGAAACTTCAAGGAGTGGACACTCAGTTAAAGAAATAGTTTATCAGTAAAAGCCATTTGTATCTTGAAATCTAACAAGAAAGTTAATAAGAATCGTCATTTTGAACCTTTCCTGATGCCACTTTGCTGCCCTGTTTGTCAACGAAATCAATATGGCTTGAACAGTTTTTGTAGAGAGTCACTCAAAGAATATTTATGCCAAATTATCTCGGAATCTGACAAATGGATTATGGAGATGGAGGTTTTTAAAGTTTGGGTATTTTTCTCAATTTCTGATGCCGCAGCAACAAAAGTTCTACACAGAATGTAAGACTTTGAACAATTTCGAAAGAGGACCATCAAAGGAACATTCCTGTGAAGTAACGTTGAAATTGGTCAAGTGGAATGGTAGGAGTTGTAATTTGTAGCTAAAAGTTCAATTTACCCCTTTTGTGATGACGCGAGGTTGCTATGACTGTTTACCAATCAATATGGCTTGAACAAATTAAGTAGATGATCACTGAAGTAAGATTCCTATTAATTTATTTTAATATCAGACAAGGACTTGTCATTTTGCCCCTTTTCTGATGCCTCCTGACTGCCATGTTTTTCAACCAAACAGTATGCCTTGAACAATCTTTGTAGAGGGTCACCAAAGGAACATTTCTACTAAACTATATTGGAATCTGACATGCAGATTCAGAGGAGAAGATTTTTAAAGTTTGGACATTTTGCCCCCTTTCTGATGCCGCAGCAAAAGTTCTCCATGGAATTTAAATATTTGAACAATTTTGAAAGAGGGCCACCAAAGGAACATTCCTGTGAAGTTTGGATGAAATTAGTCCTTTGGTTTAGGAGGAGATGATGTTTACAGCTAAAAGTTAACAACGGACGATTTTGCCCCTTTTTGATGCCTCCTGACTGCCATGTTTTCAACCAAACAGTATGCCTTGAACACTCTTTGTAGAGGGTCACCCAAGGAACATTTCTACCAAACTATATTGGAATCTGACATGCAGATTCAGAGGAGAAGATTTTTAAAGTTCGGACATTTTGCCCCTTTTCTGATGCCGCAGCAACCAAAGTTCTCAATGGAATTTAAATCTTTGAACAATTTTGAAAGAAGGCCACCAAAGGAACATTCCTGTGAAGTTTGGATGAAATTGGTACTGTGGTTTAGGAGGAGATGATGTTTAAAGCTAAAAGTTAACGACGGACGACGACGGACGACGGACAAAAAGTGATCAGAATAGCTCACCTTGAGCATTTGGCTCTAGGTGATCTAAAAATACCAGGGTTGTGTTATAGGAAAGGAACAACCACTGGACGTAAAACATAGTCAACATAACGATACAATACACATGTCCATGAAATACAACAATGTCCGATTTCTACCTCATATGATTTCTCCCTAGAGTATCGTACTATCCTCTCCAAAACGATTTCGCTCTATTAAACATACAGGAGCAACACGTGCCTCTCTTCCTCTAAAAACACGCACTCTACCGTCAACAACGCTAACATTTTTTTGGTGTCCGCATATATTCTTGTGCGCACAACATTAACAAAATCATTTTTTCTTTTTCTTGAAACAATGTTCAATTATTTTAGCGTATGTCTTCAGAAAGTAATAGTAAACATCCAACACATCAGGTAATGGGTTGCGGATATAAAAGTTGAGCCAGGGCAAGCGAAACCGACATTTAGAGGTTTTAAGATAAATTACTATAACGATCAAATTGCATACTTACGCCATTTGACCATAGCCTTGAAACACCGAATAACTGTATGATTAGGTAGCGAATAGGGAACATCATGATCTGACAGTGCTGATGTAAGTGCTTATCGAAATCTGTACCGGTCACCAAGACCAGAAAACCGGTTTTCGTTTGGCTCGGTCCAATTAAGTTTACAATAATAAACGACAACTTTTATTTCCACGAAACTGTTTATTTTGAACTTAATCTGTTTCTCCTTGCATGAGAATACTGATCGATTAAAACTGTATTTTGTATTTAAAAAAAGAATTAGTCGGTCCTTTGTTCTTTAATTATAATTCCTCGCTACAAAATTATAAACTTACTAAACGAAAACAGTTACCTAACCAAAACCGTTTCTGAAATACGAAATATAATTCAAACAGGCTAATGAAAAGGTGCAAGAAACACTTCTGAAAGCACAATACAGAAACTAAGAATTATTGTAACGAAACAAAATAATGATTGTATCGTTACACATCCCCTTGCAGTGTCATTCTGTACAGATGAAGTATAGTCAATTACCTGGCAAGATTTCTGACATCTAACGTGTGTATGAAGTATGACGGAATTCCGTCCACAATTTAAAGTGCTAGAGCGATGAAATATTTTCATACAGACATAGTATTACACGTACGTACGTACCTGTGGGTCCTACGTTTTTAACTTATTGTAGTAAGCACTTTATATGGCAATTGTCTAGTGTTTGTTTAACATGTATATAAAACAGAACAGAAACTACTATTATTATGAACGATCGTCTTAACCAATGCTCATTTTACAGTTTTAAAGTTAATTTGATGTAAATGAGCCGCCTTTAGCGATGTTGGGTCTAAATGGCACAACATTTTCATTTCATTTAAAGTTTTATTAACATAAATTAGTCTGGCTACCCATTCATTTTTGTAAGAAGATGAAACGAGGTAAATATAACATACCCGGACGATGAGGACAAGACATTGTACATGCGTGTCTGCGTGTTAATTGTTCGCAGATGCATTAATACCCCAAATCGCCACAGGCGACTCATATGCAAGCAGGTAACACTTGATTATCTCAAGGTTTGCCATCACCAAACTATGTACGAATCAAGATAAACACCTTAAATTAGCAACGAATCTGTCAGATTTGCGTAATTAATGTCACATATCGAGGGCTTGGCGTGAAACGGTTGTAACTAAAATTGCTATTTTTTAACCAAGGTTTATCACCTTGCCATAAAGTCTTTATAAGCGTTAACTCATTTTTCTTGGTAAACAATGGAAATTTAGGTGCCATTGCTCGTTCTGAGCAATGGCATCTAAATTTGCATTGTTTACAAAGGGGTCAAAATTACCCCTAAACAAGGGTTTTCAAAATAGGTTTTTAGTTACAACCGTTTCACGCCAAGCCCTCGATATGGTAACAAAAAACCCCGGAAATCACAAGATTGAAATTCTAGACATATTAATGATTGATTTATATGAAATATTATACAGGCGTGGTGACATCTTTGATTAATTTTATTTTGTGAACACATGCTGTTGTTATTCCACCATGAAAGATTGTTTCGCAATCAATATCAAGTACATTTGTTTTAATTGAAACCAAAATATCTTCCCATTATTATTAGCATGCGTATATAGTTTCTTTGAAGCAACGGCTAAGACAAATACAATATGTGTGTAAACGCTTCTAAAAAACAACAAGCATTGATAATTTGACAAAATACTTTTTTTCGTCGCATCTCCGGTGAACTGAAATCGACAACATTACAAGATGAATGCACCGTATCATTAAAAATGCATACAATATATTAAGTTAACCGAATGTTTGAATATCATATAACGCAGCATAAAAATAAACCAGAGTGCCATTATGACCTGAATTATGCAATATGATTTCTAATGCAAAACACATCAAAATGACCCCTATTCGAACATTGACTAGATATCATCTAGACAAACATTCGGACAAAGTTTCAACTTGCTCAAAGTAGACATGCGGTAACAATAATTTCCTTCAAAATGGCCTAGTGACCGAGTTTATAACCAAATATGACCAATATTTGAACTTGGCCTAGATATCATTAAGATAAACATTCTGACCAAATGAAGATGCTGAAGCGGCTACTACAGTGTTAACAAGTTTCCCTTCAAATTGGCTGACGTAGTTTTTGAACAAACATGACCAATATTCAAACTTGGCCTACATTTCATCAAGTCAAACATTCTGATAACGTTTCAACAGGCTCAAGTTGAAAATTGCAGCATCCAGATTGATAACAAGATTTCCCTTTCAAACTCTACCTAGATATCATTAAGTCAAACTTTCTGACATAATTTTAAGCTGCTAAAACAATACTTGTGGCCTCTGGAGTGTTAACAAGATTTCCCCTCAATTTGATATAGTGACCTGATTTGACCTACATATCATCAAGACAAACATTCTGATAAAGTTTCAAGTTGCTCTAGTTAAAAATGCGGCCTCAAGAGTGTTAACAAGAAATTTTTCAATTTGACATTGTAGCCTGTAGTGTGTTAACAGGGCAATTGTTGACGACGCACGACGGATGACATCCGGACGCCGGACGGATGCCGGACAAAATGTGATCACAATACAGCGTACCTTTAGCACTTCGTGCACAGGTGTAAAACGGCAGATCTCATGATAATCTAATAAACTCTCAAGACTGTCGCGCGGTGTTTTGAAGGTTAAGGTGGCAGGGGACACATTCGTATTTGGCCCCTGTCGATATTTCATATATTTGGAGTGTTTGAAAATGAATTGATTTCTTAACTATATAACAATATATGGCATTGATTTCTTTATTGACTTCTATCAATTGATGCATACACAGTGTGGAGAAAATACGAACATTTGTGTATATGCTAGCTCATATCATGTTGAAGAGCTTTTCAAGGGGAGGTCAATCTAAATATCATTTGAGAAGCTGTTTTGGGATGAAAATTCAGATATTTCAAATAAGATTTTCTACTAGAAGAATACTGATGACATGGTATTTTGTATACATTTCCTGGTTATGCATTGCTTGATTATTAAGTACGTGTGCTTCAATTATCTCCTGCATGTTTCCAGGAAGTAAGGACATGATTAGAAAATCTGCCGAAATAGTGTCATTTTAGCCCGCATTTTGAAGAGCTTTTCAAGGGGAGGTCAATCTAAATATCATTTGAGAAGCTGTTTTGGGATGAAAATTCAGGTATTTCAAATAAGATTTTCTACTAGAAGAATACTGATGACATGGTATTGTGTATACATTTCCTGGTTATGCATTGCTTGATTATTAAGTACGTGTGCTTCAATTTTCTCCTGCATGTTTCCAGGAAGTAAGGACATGATTAGAAAATCTGCCGAAATAGTGTCATTTTAGCCCGCATTTTGGTTAGGTGGGATAGAATACACAGGGTTTTATTTTTTTTTCTGTTCTGTTGAGTTGCTGAAATATTACATGAGTATGAAATATTGTTATAATGCCATATATTGAGATATAGTTTTTACATTATGATGGATGTTGTTTTTGAGAATCTTTCAAATAACATTTATTGGTGCGGAC
Organism: Serripes groenlandicus; assembly: GCA_031761405.1. NCBI lineage: Eukaryota > Metazoa > Mollusca > Bivalvia > Cardiida > Cardiidae > Serripes > Serripes groenlandicus. The sequence goes on from JASEVX010000004.1 coordinate 99,719,038, forward strand.
AAGCTTAAATGTTGCACATTTAGGGGTCCCCTTCCACCTTAAGGGGAAAATTGTCAACTTTGAAATGCCTGAAAGATAATTTTTTCAAGTTTAATCATGTTTCTTTATTTATATGGCAAACAAAATGTACAAAATGAGCCACCTCTGCATTGAATTTGCATCTGATATTCACAAATAGACAAGGGAGATAATAATATAAGAAAAAAGCTGAAAATGACGGAAAGGGGTAGTTCTTACTTCATTGATTTTTGTTCACATATTTGGTATACAAAAAACTTAATTACAGCTTTTTCTACAAACATTTATCAAAATATTCATTAAATGGATCAATTGTGTTAAAAATCTTTCATGTTAATGCTTAATTATCGAGAAATACATCAATATTTATTTTGTTCTCTTATTTCAAGCATAATGGCTGCAATTTTCAAAACATATGATATTACACATGAAGAATGACACTTTATAAGCTCTGCTATTAGTAAACGAACTAAGTTTGAGGAAAACTGTAAAATTTGGGCAGGTCTGTGCATCTCCGATGGATACGGTTTACTCCGAATAATGTTTCGGGGTAAACGTATTAAAGTGAAAGTACACCGAATGGTATTCTTTATGTCAAATTCACATTAGCTTACTCCACAAATGCAATTGTCACATCTTTGTCATAATAGGTTATGTCTCTCCCTTCATCACCTTTCATATGAGCCACCGCGTGTAAATAATAGTCGGTTAACGTGTAAAAATGAAAGAGAATGTTGCGGCCATCATTATGCAAATGCTAGGTGCCTACTGTAAGGTATGATAACACTGTTCCATATAATTATGGTTCCATTTCCTATTCCAACTGTTTCGATACATATTTTGTTTCCGTTCGTTTTCATTTTTTGAAATTCCACACTGCGAATGAAACGGTACACATTGAATTTTGTGAACATTGCAGAACCAGATCAGCCTGTACATCTGGTCACAAAGTACTAACATAATTACGCCTGTCAGGGCGAACTGGTACAAGTTTGTGTCACTGTTCAAGAAATAATTGAGCAAAAATGCACACATTTACTTTCGTGAACAGTGTAGAACCAGACCAGATCAGCCTGTACATCCGCACATGCTGATCTGGTCCTACAGTGTTAACAAAATCTACACTGTTCACGTATAACTTGCGTTAATTGAGCCTGTTCGTGTGAAAATATACAAGTTTGCTTTTGTGAACAGTGTAGACCGAGATCAGCATGTGCGGATGTACAGGCTTATCTTCGCCTACACTGTTCAGAAATGCAAACTGTATAATTATTACCCTAAATTAATACCATAAGAGTGATCTACATTTGCAACGGTTAGTGATTTGTTTAGAGAGTGTTTGAAACGTTCTTTATTTGCAATTCGACGTCGTTTCGAGTATCTCATACTTTTGTATTGAAAATACTCTGTGAGGGAGTTGCATTTTCTTTGCAGTCCTCGGTTGTCTCGTGCTTGAATATTTAGGCAGGCAAGCATAAGCTGAATGACACTTATCCCCAATTTTGAACCGAGGACTGGTAGAACAAGACTGTTGTTCAGGAACCCTGTGGTCTATCCCTAATGCTTTACACTATGAAATAGTGGCAGTTCATGCGAAACAAAGTTTGCAATTCTGGCATTTCAGTTGTAGTGTTATGCAAAGGCCTTTCAGGTTGAGCACACTCACTCAGTTTCAGTCTAGCGTTGTCACATTTATGTCCATTAATGCTAAATTAAATACATTTTCAAGCATTTGCAAATTCACAATGGTATTTTCATTTTTGACTGATGTACTGTCACTGACTTTCGACGAAGAATTTGTATTCTCTACAGTGCCTGTTGATGGTCTCAGCTTAAATGGTACAGTTGGTCCAGTCTAAACCACTAGCATAAACTAAAGCTTGTTCAAGATGCATGATGCATGATGCAAGATGCAAGATACATGAAGTCTCCTTAGTGAAGTTACATCCTCAGACTCAGTCGGTGTATGTGAATGTTCATCAGAAGGTCCAGGAATACTGTCGGATTCAGCAGAAGTGTCACTAAAACTACTCTACCTTTTCAAAGCATAGGTATTTCCCTTTTTAAAATATGTATATTTCCTCGTTTGTATTCATAAGATAACTATGGTTTTACATGCTTGGGACAGCTGGTTATTTTCATGCAGTTTGGCTATATTTGGATTATTTCCCTTGTATTGTGTTACTTTTAGAAAAGGGTCATATTGCTAATGGAAACAGTTTTCTTTCTTATTTTTTCTTTATTGTGTGTAAAATACATTAAATGATAAAATCACAGATGCACTAGTTATAGTTATGCTGAAAATAAAAACTTTAAGGTGGCAGGGGACACATTCGTATTTGGCCCCTGTCGATATTTCATATATTTGGAGTGTTTGAAAATGAATTGATTTCTTAACTATATAACAATATATGGCATTGATTTCTTTATTGACTTCTATCAATTGATGCATACACAGTGTGGAGAAAATACGAACATTTGTATGTATGCTAGCTCATATCATGTTGAACAGCTTTTCAAGGGGAGGTCAATCTAAATATCATTTGAGAAGCTGTTTTGGGATGAAAATTCAGGTATTTCAAATAAGATTTTCTACTAGAAGAATACTAATGACATGGTATTGTGTATACATTTCCTGGTTATGCATTGCTTGATTATTAAGTACGTGTGCTTCAATTTTCTCCTGCATGTTTCCAGGAAGTAAGGACATGATTAGAAAATCTGCCGAAATAGTGTCATTTTAGCCCGCATTTTGGTTAGGTGGGATAGAATACACAGGGTTTTATTTTATTTTCTGTTCTGTTGAGTTGCTGAAATATTACATGATTATGAAATATTGTTATAATGCCATATATTTTGATATAGTTTTTACATTATGATGGATGTTGTTTTTGAGAATTTTTCAAATAACATTTATTGGTGCGGACAAGCTTAAATGTTGCACATTTAGGGGTCCCCTGCCACCTTAATAACTGTTTAGGCAACTTGGTATCAACACATTTGTAACGTTCTAGGTAAGACTGCATCAAAACTAACGAAAAACATGCCAGTTTATAGAACTGCCGTCATAAAGTGAATTATTTCAGCAAGTTTTGCTTTCAGTCCTGGTCACCTAGGGATATTTAGCACCTTATTGCAAGTGCAACTTTCGTTGAACATTTATGACAAGGTATGGTCGTTGTCTCAAGGATGATGCCTTGGTGTTGTTAATCATAGTAAAGGTTGGATAGCTGGAAGATGTAAATGGCAAAGTCGATGTATTACAGATAGGACTGCGATGTCCATGTTGATACCTTTTAGGGTTTCTGTAAGGGTTCAAACGTGGACAATTTTAGAGGCCTTTTCAAATTATATGAAAGTCCAGTAACTTGACATTTGTCATTTATATGTGAGTACGATAATGATGCCCAGAGTATATTTATATTCACCACATGAACGTTCTTACTTTAAGCCTGCCCTGTTCACTTCACAGTGTCTTGTCTATTTTCTTTCCATTCTTGTAATATGATAATGAATACATTGTTGCCGGGGATTAAAAGAGGGAAGCAGCTTTTTAGTTGTTACACAGATATTCATCTCTTATATCTGGTAGATTACTAATGATTCCTTACCGCCAGTCGTCTGGTTTGCATTTGTAATTTCAGATCCTGTTGATTAATTGGTAGAACGTATCGACAGGGTTGTAAATACTGGCCTTAATAACGGGAAAGGAAATTTGTCAGCGCCTCCTTTCATTCCAATTGTTGTACTGTTTTCTTGCCATGTTGACGTTTGTTCTTGTTACATATTCGATAATAATGTTGCTTATTGGTCCTATCCCTATGCTTGACAAATCTGTAGGATTTGTTTTATACTTCCTGAAAATGTTCCTTCCCCCGTTCTAACGAATCTTCTGTTCAAGGGGTTGCTTCTCAATTGTTAGCTTTAATTTGCATGGATGTGTTTGCTGGACTACCACTTTACTTCCTGGCTGCAGTATAGGAATATTTATGTTTCCGCTACACTTTGCATTTTCTGCTTAAAGTCCAATATATCAAATTAATAATGAAGGTAATCATTTCTAGATGTTTGGAACATTTATTTGTTTTATCGCATTTTACCTTCGCTGGTATAATCTCATAGTGACTGATTTCCCTTTTTCAAAACCCCCAGATATGTTACGTGTATTAGTGACCGGAGAATGTGCATGTCAACTCATGCATTTGATACCACGTGTTCTTGTTCTTTGTATAATGTATATGATACTGTTATACCGAAATTAGATTTTATAAAATATATCGAGCTGAGAAGTTATATATGACTATTGTATAAATGAATATTGATTGCATTGATTACATTAAAGCTTATCTGACTATACGGATGGACAGGTGGAAGACGAATGACGTTTTACAAGTGAAACATAGCAATCATCGCAAAGAATGTATTGCGCAGTCGAGATTCGAATTAACGACCCGCTATAAGATATCTCGTCGCTACCGACTCAACTATGGCGGCTCAACGTTTTATATAAGATATGTTTTGTACTAAAGCTACTACGTGGTCATTGTTCGGGCGTTCATATGAAATGATAATCAAAGCACTCAAAGTGCTTCCAGCAAGTGTCTAACTGCAGATCACGGAATACATTAGGACAAGGATTTACCTATTAATTTTTTTTATCACATACACTTCACAAGAAGACCTTGTTATGTCCGTTAATTGAATAATATTTGAGTTGAATGCACAATATTGTTGTATACACAGAATGGGGGTCTATCGTAAAAACCTTTATTTGACTGGCGGTATTTCACAGAGGTCGTTGCATAGTTTACACACTCATTGATGCATTAATCACAATGCATGCTATATCAAAATCGAAAGATCGCTGCATAACATTGAACACTATATTGAAATTAAAATTAAAATATCAAAGCAAAAAATAAACTATCTGTATCTATATTTTCTGGTTACTGTGAACTCGATACTTCCGGGTCATCGAAAGATTAACATGGAATACATGGGTTATATAGAAATATGTTACACTTAGAGGCGTGGCTTTGAGAGGATACACTTTCATTCTTGAGTTAATTAGTTAAGACAATATACACAGCACTCTCCCCTTTCAAATGTAAAGTCATCAATTCAAATATTCAGTTTTGAAATCGCAATCATAATTACACCTGTGGAAAGTATGCACATACTGCTTTAATGTGTTCATTGTGTGAATGACACCTGAAGAAAATATGCACATACTGCTTTAATTTGTCCATGCATGTTTCGCGTGATCAAGTCATGTTGACAGTGTAGAAATACATTTTATTTTTGAATCATATATTTCATTTATTTTAACATAAACTTTCTTTCGAGTTCTTTCTTTTCGGTAAGTGATGTCGAATTTAATCCATTTTCCGGCTGATATACCAACAAGTTACCGCTATGTGGCGGTTCGGAAGGTACAACATGGGTATTAGCTGGCAACAGTCCATTCATTTTTAAAAAATATTCCACAGATCATCCACGTTCATTGACATTTATATACGATCTGTAACTACCACGACATCTCACTGAACCCAATATGGTGTTCAGAAACGGAGAGCTGACATAGAAAGACGGATGTGAAGTAATTTAATGCCGATATAGTAAAACACTAGTCTAGATTCCATTCTCAAAATGATGAGTGTCTTCGGATTTCGCCTACTATAGCAATTGGCTCTAACGAGCCCCTTGCTAATACAATTGTCGTTATGGTGGACTACGATGTACTATTTCTGTATTAATTGTATTAAGTGGCTTGGCTTTATATAAAAATCTTTAGGAGTATGCAAATATCACGTCGACGTTAACATATGAACTACAAATAAATATTTGGTATTTGGTAAAATTCGTAGATATTTTTAATCTCTCTACGTTTTTAAAAATATCGTTATTGTGGCAAATATTAATATTGATATATATATATATTCCAATTAAATCTAATTTTTGCATATTCACTTCTGACATTGCGTTCATACTGAAGCTGAACTATAAACTCTGGCACGAGAAGACAAGCTTACAAACCTAACATGATTTGGACAAGTGTAAATATATATCTGACTCCAAGTTAAAATTCTGACAGGCCTCTTATTCATTTTCTTCGCGATAAGCATACATTTTAATTTGACATTATTTTTCACAAACAAACCCCGGGGTTATCTTTCTTATTTAGAAATTAGAACGGAAATGACGTACCGATTCCTTCTTCATAACAAAAAAGTGACGTTTAAGTATGGCATAATGACATTTCCAGTCACCATCGAATGTTGAACGTTTCGAGGGCTTTGCGTGAAACGGTTGTAACTAAAATTTTGTATTTTTTTTACCAAGGTTAATCACCTCGCCATTTAGTCTTTATAAGCGTTAAATAATTTTTCTTGGTAAACAATGGACATGTAGGTGCCATTGCTCGTTCTGAGCAATGGCATCTAAATTTGCATTGTTTACAAAGGGGTCAAAATTGCCCCCAAACCAGGGTTTTCAAAATAGGTTTTTAGCTACAACCATTTCACGCCAAGCCCTCGGTTTGTCAATTAACAATGTATGGAATTGTTTGCAGATTCGGAAATAATCAGTCGGTCCAATGTACGAAAACCATAAGAACATACTATATTTTCGTGAAATTGTATTGGTTTCTTCGCAAAGAGAGGCTAGGTACAACGCACATTCACAAAGGTGCCATGTCTACCTTGTTTTCTAGTACAGTGGGTCAAATTTTGTATTCCGAGTCCACGGTCAATTGATTTCAACAATACCTCCATGAAGTTTTCTCAGACCGGTTACATTCGAGTCTTCAGTTGAGTAATTTCCGTATGTACCGATGGGTAAACGTTGGTTGGCCAACTTCGCTTAACATTGGTTGGAATAACAACGAAAGGATCTTTGTAGGATTTGGTCTTCTCCACCGATGGTATGTCTCTGTTTGTTATTCTACAGAAATGTTTGTCAAACTCAAGGCTTACACTTTAACATATAGAGACATGTTGTTGAAAACTACTTTAGATGTACTCTTACCTCATTATGGCGATGCAATAAACGTAAACATTAACGCTATACGGACACTTTTAATTATAATATGAAATAGATAGGTCCGTTAGGTTGACGAGTGACGAATTGACGAGTGACGAACTGTGACATTTTGTTAGGTCCGTGAAGTTAGGTTGACGAGTGACGAACTGTGACATTTTTTCTAAAAACTTTATTTCTTTCTTTTACATAATGTATCTGGACGTATTAAATGCAAATTAGGCCCAATGTCATGCTTCATGGCGATCAGTCAATCAGAAGAGCTTCGTCAACTCGTCAATTTTGTTGACGAAATTGACGAAAATAATATTTTTCTAAAACTTGATTTCTTTCCTTTAGGTAATGTATCTGGACGTATTGAATGCAAACTAGGCCGTATTTCGTGATCAGTCAATCAGAAGAGCTTCGTCAATTCGTCAACTCGTCAATTAAGTTGACGAAATTGACGAAAAATATATTTTTCTTAAAACTTTATTTCTTTCCTTTAGATAATGTATCTGGACGTATTGAATGTAAATTAGAACCTATTTCATGTTTCATGGCGATCAGTCAATCAGAAGAGCTTCGTCAAGTTCGTCAATTCGTCAAACTCGTCAATGTAGTTGACGAAATTGACGAATCAAATATTTTTCTAAAAACTTTATTTCTTTCCTTTAGATAATGTATCTGGACGTATTGAATGCAAATTATACCCTATTTCATGTTTCTTGGCCATCAGTCATTCAGAAGAGCTTCGTCAAGTTCGTCAATTCGTCAACTTGTTTTAAAATAAAGTTGACGAAATTGACGAAAAAAATATTTTTCTGAAAACATTATTTCTTTCCTTTAGATAAGTATCTGGACGTATTGAATGCAAATTAGGCCCTATTTCATGTTTCATGGCGATCAGTCAATCAGAAGAGCTTGTTCAAGTTCGTCAATTCGTCAACTTGTCAATAAAGTTGACGAAACAAATATTTTTCTAAAAACTTTATTTCTTTCCTTTAGATAAGTATCTGGACGTATTGAATGCAAATTAGGCCCTATTTCATGTTTCATGGCGATCAGTCAATCAGAAGAGCTTCTTCAAGTTCGTCATTTCGTCAACTTGTCAATAAGTTGACGAAATTGACGAAAAAACTATTTTTCTAAAAACTTTATTTCTGTCTTTAAGATAATGTATCTGGACGTATTGAATGCAAATTAAGCCCGTTTTTTAAATTTCATGGCCATCAGTCATTCAGAAGGGCTACGTCAAGTTCGTCAATTCGTCAGCACATTCTTTGTTCAGTTGAAAAGATAAATACATATACCTAGGTTTTAGTTGAGATGGCTTTCTGTAAGAGGTAAATGTATTCTGGGGCTAGTCCACGTATGAAACTATCATATATACACTCATACTGGTGAACGGAAGATAACTGAATATATTATATGAAAATCGGTCCTGATTTTGGACTTCGACATATACAGGTTCTAGTTGATGACCTTCTGCATTGGAAAAAATATTTTAAGGCGCACTCACGTATGGAATTATCACATACACACGAACTGGTGAACATACCCGTAAAGCAAATCATGCATGAAAATGAGCCCTGATGTTTTTCAAGAAATAATACGTTGACAAACATCACAGCATATTCTTCTTCAGTTAAATCCCTTCATACACAGGTTCTAACTAATAGCTTTCTGCATTGTGTGTCGATTAGAAAGGGACTGCACAGCCAAACGTTTGTTTTTATTACGTCTTAGTTTGTTTAAGAATCGGTCTTCCGATTTCGCGATTTTCCTAGTTGATATTTTTGGAAACATTGTATTAATACAAAGGTTCGTAACTACTATATAGAAGAATGGACTGTTAGAGTTTGTCTTATACAGAAAACTACAGTATCAGTTCTCTGCTAATCCAGTGTGGGACTACACTAAACGTAATCCGAATATGCTACGTGCTTGTTTTTTTATCGCCCAAATAATTGCATACACGGCATGCGCTGATTTCTCCCATTGCTCACGGTGTGGAAATAGTGATATTAAAACAAGTTTGACTGAGCATATTCTGATTAACTGTTTTTATGTATTTCTTTCAACAAATAACTTATGTCAAATTTGGTAGTAGTACTTTCAATATGCTAGATTCTTTGAATGGTAAGGAGTATGTTGAAGCTCTATTCGGTTTGAATCCGAACTTGAACAGCGTACTGCTTAAAAATTATGATATGTTTTACAAACTGTGGTACTATTTCTACATAACGTATGGAAGTACTTTGTACCGGGTTAAATAAATACTGTCAGTATTATTTTATGTCATGTTTGTTTTGTTTGTTTTTGTAATATTGTATATATTAATTGTTGAGATATGTTGATGTGGGTATATTTCTGCACGTGTTTTGCACCCCCTTCACTATGAACGCTTTTCTCTTCTCTTCGTTTCGGTCAAGCATTTATGTTGTGGGAAGCTATTATAACAAATGCATTTAGTTAAGTTCAGCTACGGTGCATCTCATATACTGACATCAATTATTATTTTTTATTTTTTTGTATTTTCTTTCACTCCGTCTGTCTGTCTGTCTGTCTCTGTCTCTCTCTGTGGCTGTCTGTCTCTTTCTCTTTCTGTGTGTGTCTGTGTGTGTGTGTGTCTCTCTCTCTCTCTCCCCCCCCCCCCTCTCTCTCTCTCTCTCTCTCTCTCTCTCTCTCTCTCTCTCTCTCTCTCTCTCTCTCTCTCTCTCTCTCTCTCTCTCTCTCTCTCATATAATGCAATAGCTCACATCCGTACAGTGTAGACGAAATTGGTATTGTTTTCATTAGTGAACCCATTGTAATAAGGTTGACATATCAAATGTTGTTTACTGCTAGTAAAGAGAACATAAAGGTCCGTCCTTTTGCTGTTAAGATGTATAAAACGTGAAGTTTGGCAAAGAGAACCCCTCCATTTGAAGAAATATAAATTTCAACTTGTTACCATTACTTAAGAGTAATTTGGTTGCAATACAATCAGCAAGCAAAGTTACAAAGGGATGTTGCGGCATGAATTAAGCTCGCTGAGGTATATAGCTATTCTGATAACTGGTCTTATTTATATTGTACTAACAATATAAAGTTTATATTGTACTAACAATATAAAGAAAGGAGCATTCCAAATATAATAAACAAGGGATTGTCTCTACAGTTTCTACTAGATTCTTCATCACAAGAGTTAGTTTTAATCATAGGACTCAGAAAACACAATCATATTTTTTTTCATCAATTCGTCAACACAAGTGATGAGTTGACGAATTGACGAATCTCTTCTGAATGACTGATAGCCATGAAATTTGAAATAAAGTCTAATTTGCATTCAATACGTCCAGATACATTATCTAAATGAAAGAAATAAAGTTTTCAGAAAAATATTTTGTTCGTCAATTTCGTCAACAAAATTGACGAGTTGACGAATTGACGAACTTGAAGAAGGTCTTCTGAATGACTGATGGTCAAGAATTTTAAAATAGGGCCTAATTTGCATTCAATACGTCCAGATACTTATCTAAAGGAAAGAAATAAAGTTTTTAGAAAAATATTTTTTTCATCAGTTTCGTCAACATTATTGACAAGTTGACGATTTGAAGAAGCTCTTCTAATTGACTAATCGCCATGAAACATGAAAAAGGGCCTATTTTGCATTCAATACGTCCAGATACTTATCTAAAGGAAAGAAATAAAGTTTTTAGAGGAATCTTTTTTTCGTCAATTTCGTCAACTTTATTGACAAGTTGACGAATTGACGAACTTGAACAAGCTCTTCTGATTGACTGATCGCCATGAAACATGAAATAGGGCCTAATTTGCATTCAATACGTCCAGATATTTATCTAAAGGAAAGAAATAAAGCTTTTAGAAAAATATTTTTTCCGTCAATTTCGTCAACTTTATTGACAAGTTGACGAATTGACGAACTTGACGAAGCTCTTCTGAATGACTGATGGCCATGAAACATCAAATTGGGCCTAATTTGCATTCAATACGTCCAGATACTTATCTAAAGGAAAGAAATAAAGTTTTTAGAAAAATATTTTTTTCGTCAGTTTCGTCAACATTATTGACAAGTTGAAAAAGTTCTTCTGATTGACTAATCGCCATGAAACATGAAATAGGGCCTATTTTGCATTCAATACTTATCTAAAGGAAAGAAAAACAGTTTTTAGAAAAATATTTTTTTCGTCAATTTCGTCAACTTTATTGAAAAGTTGACGAACTTGACGAAGCTCTTCTGAATGACTGATGGCCATGAAACATGAAATATGGCATAATTTGCATCCAATACGTCCAGATACATTATCTAAAGGAAAGAAATCAAGATTTTAGAAAAAATGTCACAGTTCGTCACTCGTCAATTCGTCACTCGTCAACCTAACTTCACGGACCTAAATAAATGTCACAGTTCGTCACTCGTCAATTCGTCACTCGTCAACCTAACTTCACGGACCTGAAATAGATAAGGCTTTTAAAAAATAACATTTCTTCTGCAATATATGCTGACTGCACCACGATCACGATGTTTTGTACATCCCTCACTTTCATCAAGTATGCATGAAATTTTAATCTTCGGAAGCCATCTTGAATAACCTACCGAGCTTATCCGAATTGTAGTGGTTGGGTGAAAACCTATGGTACCTAAGACTACCAACGGAATATTTCTGAACGCACTTAGTGTATTTTTACATCAATACCATATAATTCTCATACCATTTGTTTTAGTTTTTCTACGTGATCTACTTATCCCCGAATTTCACAATATCCGAACAATATGTCTGGTATAATTAACGCATTAAAGTATACAAAATACAAACGTTTCCTTTCGATGAAAACAAACAAAATGAACATACTACATACAAAATAATACAACATCCACATCAAATATAATGGAATATAGGATGTTTCGAAAGTGTCAGAATGTCATAAATATATGCTGGTATCTCTAAGGAACGTATAAACGTCAAAGTATTAGCCGAGACATACGCTTGAATGTTACAAGAACAGATACAATGTATGTCGGTTCATATAAACATATGACATCAAACGATGGAACAATACCATAATCTTAAGTGTGTTTCCCCCGAACGATTTAAAAAAAAAAGCAATTTTTATGTATATAAATCTATTTCGAAGATTAAAATAGTGAAGAAAACATTATAGTATAGAAATGCCTTATTTTTGAGAAACACAAAACATAAGCCATGCGGCCACTTAAGATGTCGTGCCTTTATTTCTCGAATTGCTGTCCTTGCTGTCTATCGTCAGGAAATTTAACATTTGAGGTCACTAAAGCAATACATAAGTCTTTGTACTTGACTGACATTGTCTATAAAGGTTGTTCAAAAACTTCTGGTAAATCAATACAAAACTATTTTGTCTGGATTTTAAAAGTGATTTGACTACTCTCCATCGTCCTATTTTATCGATCGTGGTACGATTTGCGATTGTCGTACGACAAAACCTATGCCTGTTTTAGCCACACCGTTGTACGTTCGGCCTTATAATCGTACACTGTTTCTGTAATGCATTGATGTCTATTTAGCCTGATATCATCGAGTCAGTCTTAATGTTTATCCCAAATCCTGAGCGTCAAGGAGGACAGTCATTACATCTCGTTGGTATGACTCAGCCGGGGATCGAACGAACGATCTCACCTTATAATGATAAGTGAACGAATGTTTACGTTGTATATAATACATGACGCTTCTTAATACATGTATGTATGGATAGAGCAGGCTTAGGTAAGAGTGTGCGTATGCAGACCAAGCTGAGCATCCACTGTTCGCGCTAAACTAGAACACTAGGGGTTATATCTGCAATACATGTATGCGAATGTTTAATAAGTGTATTTTGTGCTCGCTAAGTATTCATCATAACTGTGTCGCAACTATTTATCTGTGCCCAATTAATATAGAAATATGATTGGAGTGCTAATAAGTTTGTGATGTTTCATTCAGGGAACACACATTGAAACGATGAAAGAACACTACTCTTAATTCATTTCTTCGCTATTTTTTTTTATCTTTTGTTAAATGGAGGTAATTTATTATATATTGGTGGTCTAGAAGATCTAAAGCAATACATCATATGAAATTCAATAACTATAACATACGCTTCTTCTATATGATAGGGATTGTTAAAATGCCCTCAAAAACAGTTTATACATATATCAAGATTATTCAAACAGCATTTAATCAAAGCTGTACTTTATTAAAATATATTTTCGTTCACCGATGTATTTCATAAACGCGTTAAATGAACACCATTCCCTAGACAGATTTAATTAATTCATTCGATTTTTGGGTCATAAAAATCTCCAATCCCTGGTTGCCAGTATCACTTAACCCCAAAACTCACTATAACCTTTCTAAATAAGAGGCCCAAGATTGCTAGTATCGCTGTCATTAACCCCAAAACTCACTATAACCATAACTTTCCTTACAAAATGTCATTTTTTAAATAAGAGGACCAAGATTGCCAGTATCGCTGTCATTAACCCCAACACTCACTATAACCTTTCTAAATAAGAGGCCCAAGATTGCCAGTATCGCTGTCATTAACCCCAAAACTCACTATAACCTTTCTAAATAAGAGGCCCAAGATTGCCAGTATCGCTGTCATTAACCCCAACACTCACTATAACCATAACTTTCCTAACAACACGTCATTTCTAAATAAGAGGACCAAGATTGCCAGTATAGCTGTCATTAACCCAAAAACTTACTATAACCTTAACTTTCATAACAAAATGTCATTTCTAAATAAGAGTCCCAGGATTGCCAGTATCGCTGTCATTAACCAAAAAAATCACTATAACCATAACTCTCCTAACCAGATGTCATTTCTAGAAACGAGGCCCAAGATTGCCAGTATCGCTGTCATTAACCCAAAAAAACTCACTATATCCATAACTGTCCTAACCAAATGTCATTTCTAAATACGAGGCCCAAGATTGCCAGTATCGCTGTCATTAACCAAAAAACTCACTATAATCATAACTTTCCTAACCAGATGTCATTTCTAGAAACGAGGCCCAAGATTGCCAGTATCGCTGTCATTAACCCAAAAAACTCACTATATCCATAACTGTCCTAACCAAATGTCATTTCTAAATAAGAGGCCCAAGATTGCCAGTATCGCTCTCATTAATTCAAAAACTCATCAAAACCATGATGCAAAACAGCCCAACCCAATGGCGCCCATATTTTCGAACACTCAGCATGGCATGAAGGAATCTCATACAGATTCACGGAAAAAAACAAAAAACGCAACATTAGTTGAAAATAGGCTTCATACTTTCGTTGTAGAAGATTTCTAAGGTTTTCACTACACCCATATAAGGCAAAACAGCCGCGACCCTAGATGCAATGTTTTTCATTAATAAGCATGGCTTGAAACAATTTGATAGAGGGAAACCCAAGGGACATTTCTACAAAATAATGTGAAAATCGGCTTCATATTTCTGAGGAGAAGACTTTTCACTTAAGCACTTAAAATAGCCCCGTACCATGACGGCCATATGTTTTAACCAATCAACATGGCTAGAAAGTACCTTATACAGTGTCACTCAAGGAACATTTCTTCACCTTTTCTCATAACACGGCTTGATATTTTTTTAGAAGACTATCTTTTCAGTTGTGACTATAGCTAAATAAGGCAAAAACAAGCCCCGCCCCTGGTTGCCATACCTTTTACGAATGAACATGGATTGACGGGATCTGATACAGGGATACGCAAGGGAAATATCTACAGAATTATTATAAAAATCGGTCAACCAGTTTGGGAGGAGAATTATTAAAGATTTTTCTTTCGGTTGTCATATAAACCAGAATTTTGCAAGGATCAAAAGATGTTGAGGGTATTTTATGAGAGGACAATGACAAGATGATACCTATGAAATTTCATCCCAATTGGCTCAGAGGTTAAGTCGTTTGAAGCCCAAAGTTGACGCAAGCATGCAATACGAACACTTCGCAATGATATAAGCTTGAATGGCTTTCTTTCGGTCAGTGGAGCTAAATATGGTTTAAAAAATACGACCAGTATTTTAGGAGGAGATGCTTTTCATCATAAAATGTAAAATATTACCAAATGCATCTGCAAAACGAAAGTAGAGATATAACATGACAGCTTGCTATAAAGAGGTTTTCTTTCTTGAATCGTACATAAACCCTTTGTTATTGTTGTTTTTAACTGACCGGTAGCATTTGTAGGGATGTATACGTGTCACTTGTCATAATATTATTGTTTTAAGTGTAAATGAGTGTAATTGTCGAATTGCATTGAAATAAGGAAGAAAACGTATTTGGTTTGTTTTGACCAATAGCAATGCAAGGCCAAAAAGCTCCGCTTCATTAAGGCTTTGAGTTGTTATTAATCAATATGGCATGCATGAATCAATTAGGAATATTGCATATATAGTGAAGTAATTTGAACATCGACTAAATAGTTTCGGAAGAGAATATAAAAACCACATTCTTTCAGTTTTAATGACATCCGCAATTCTGCATGTCTACCAAAGTGCATTTTGATAACATTTTAATAGCCAATGCCAGTGATTGCCATATTCACAAAATATCTATTAAATTATATTTGAATAAAAAGTGTTTTAAGGCCCGTCGACAACTAAGGTAATTTTGGGCCAAATTTTCGCTCTCGCTTGTATTTTGTCCCAAGTATCAAATTGTATAAACACCAATGATTTCTTATATATCATAGTATGGGTAGCAGTTCACACACTTAAATTCCTATCCTACCAATGTAAAATTCGTCAAATGGTTTCGCTTGATTATTACATTCACGACATTCATTTTTTTCTATGCCGACTGCCAATGCTTTATTGAATGAGCAGACAGTATATCGGTATCTTGAATCAATCATATAGAGCCAGCATATCCCGCCTACAGTTAGAGAAGCTAACGAAGTGTCTTCTTGCGAAACACAATAATAGTAGCCACGATGGTTCCCCTAACATTTTTCTTTTGAAAAGACGTCTTAATATTTGACGCTGATTTCTTATTTCTTATCATACATTCACGAGCATTGGTGTATGAAGACAGTTGAAGTAACATGATTCTTCTAAGGTTAGGCGACGGCAGGTGTATATATATCGTTTATTGACTTTTATTATAAAAAAGAATAGACTATAAGTTCGAAGATATTCACATAGCTCAGATAATACAGACATAATATTCGATTTGCAGTGCCTTTATCTTATTACCATATTCTGCCTCCGCATAAAGTATAAGAAACATGAAAAATGGCTCATAACAACAATATATACCTATAAGGGAAGGAATGCAGTAGTCTCTATTAATAATTAGCTGTTAGATGTGCAAGCTGTATGCATTGGAAATTAGATGAATTGTAAGAACCTCTAAATATGAACAGAATCCAAATAAAACATTTCAATCCTACATTGCAATATTTAGATCACATACTGTGGTTCATTTTGTGTGACATTTCTAACCGCAGTAAGTCCTTTGAAAGAAATATATGTATTCCGTTGATTATCTCCTGAAGTCAGGGTATTTTGAAATAAATGAAGTCATAATTATGGTTTGGGAATTTCTTTCATTTCCAAGTACACCATTGATCTTTGTAAATAAATAATTTGACGGCAATTAATTTAATTAATAAGTAAGTTCTTTTGCATACATAGCAATGTACACAAATGTCTAGAAAACCAACGAAGCAGAAATGATAATCAATTAATTCGCAAAACCAAGACCTTGAATTAGAATTATACGCGAACTCACGACAGCTCACTGTGTTCCAAGGTAGGCTCTAACTGAATGATTTTTTCCCTTCCTTTTCTTTACGACTTAATCATGTCACGTTTCTCCAGGTAATTCAATCATGCTTTTAATTTGTTCTGAAAAGAACATGTAGTTTGTGTCACTCCCTAACTGCCAATCATAGTAATACAAGCGTATATAAAACATGCATAACAATACCTAATAGCATTTGACGGGCGACCTATATTGATGTTCAGTTGGTGCATCTAATCTTATATGTCACCTACATATTTATGAAAGTTTGGGAAAGTTGAGGTATTTTGTTTAACATTTTACTTTTATTTTAATATAGTTTTTGATTTATGCAAGAAGAAAAACTCAACAACAGTAATATTCTGACGGTTTGTAATGAAGTTTTGATAAAAAATACTATTATTACAACTAAGTCTTTTTTCAAAGTACATACATGCACTATGGGAATATTTAATGGATCTACCTTGAAGTTTAACTCAGTACATTTTATTGTAGATGATTAAGCAAATAATCATTAAAATTCTATGCCGTCCTTGAATTATAATACAATAAATTTCGCACTCAAAATAACCGGTTTTCACATTAAAGATTGTGTGTAAAATAATACTCTTTAAACTAAATGCCTTTTAAAACATTGGTGTAAAAATAGATAAGAATTGCATTAAATATTTTATAAACCCTTTGATAGCTGGAACCTAATGTGTGAAGTATGTGCCACCAGAGAAAAGCTAGGCCAACAGGCCCATATTTTGTTTTATTTTGGTTTTACGGTGTTCTTAATATTAATTAAATCTAAAGTACGGGCGACAATTCACTTATTCATTGTCATTGGGTAAACCGCTGGCTAAAGCAGTAATATGCTCTAACAGGTTTCCAAATCTGTGTCGCTAACCACTCGGCCACGGCTGGATTCCCAGCTCGTAATATACTTGACAACTGACTCAAGACTCATGGTTTACTAATTACACGCAAACATCTTTGGTGTAGAAACTTAATGTTATGTGCCAGCAAAACGTTTTGCCAGGTTGCTACACTTCTCTGATATCCTTTTCTCGCAACATTCTACATCTGTCGCTACTACAGCAGACGTTTTTCAATCCAATGAACTACACTAGACTAGTTTATTTACTTAGATACTTATGACTTGAACTAAAAGGTTGGTTTATTGCATTATAACAAACATGTAATGCAGGACTAAACAATACAATTCAATCTAACAAACAAACAACACAGAGGTTAAAAATAAAACAAACAGAACAGAGGTTAAAAGTAATTGCGAAGATTACTAACATAAGAAATACTAATTTCAAGTGTGGCAAATTATTGGATAAACTGCTAGCAAAAAACCCAAATAAACTTATGATATTAAGAAATATTACTGATACTGATTATCAATTATAATAATGCTAAATATTTTAGTTTTGTTTGTGTTCATGACTTTTGCTGGTCTGTGATTGGCTGAAATATTTTCTTCATAACCCCATGAAAAAAAAAAAAAATTGGCGATCGGACTACTTTTTTAGAATGTAAACAAAGATGGCTGCCAAAAATGTAAACAAAGATGGCTGCCAAAAATGTAAACAAACATGGAAAACTACGACAGTACGAGAGTTGGTCTACATTACTCGGAACATTTTTTTTTACATCAAATGAAATGAAAAAAAACAAAAAAATATTCAGAATATAGAATATAAACAGATCTCAAAAAATAATAAATGAATAAATAAGTTTAAAATCTAACGCTACTGTATTCCTAGCGTTCGTTATTTCATGATTCAATTTCGAACAAGCAATGTTTGAAATTGGCGATATTGACGAAATCCTCTGGGATTCGAGCCTCTTTGACACAGACTTCAGTCTTGAGGAGCAGAACGAAATGGATCAGTGGACAGTATCGACAGTGTTTGATAATAAAGAGAATGTGGAAATGGAACAGGCTTTAAGCAATTCCGAAAGGCCAGGTGGGGGGAGGTTCAAGTGTCTGAACATGAAGCAGCTTGATGAGCTTGAAGAAAAGAGGCAATCGAAGTCAACGAAACAAAACACACAGTGGGGTCTTAAGATTTTGCAAGGTAATACACCATTTTTATAATTTATCCTCGACACAATGTAAAATATCCAAAACAATACAAAAATGTAAGCCGGACTGGGGCTCGAACCCAGAACCTTCTCAGTAAACCGAGACGCTCTTACCAATTGAGCTATCAGGCTGGACACATTAGGCATTGTTTTCTTGGAATTTCATGATGTATTGAGAAAAAGAATTAACAGATCTATACGTATTATATGTAACCGTACCAGTTAATTCAGTAGAAAAAATATAAATGAAATTTATAGAGCTCTAGAAAAGGCATTTTCCCCCAAAAAATCCCATTATTTGAGTATTTCCTGAAGTCATCCCTTGTTTAAAGTGTTTGTTTTTTTTGTTCTATTGCAGATTGGAGCTTAGAAGCAAATGGGGACGTGATTCATTTTAATGAAGTTACATCATCCCAGTTGGACGAGTTATTGCGAAGGTTTTACGCAGAAGCAAGCCCAAAATACGCAGACAAACGGAGCCAGAAAATGGGAGCCACGGGAGCCGAGTATCACAAGAATACGTTAAAAAACATCAGAGGAGCCATAAATAGACATTTGCAAGACATTGGCATTGAATTTGACATTGTTCGTGATAAAACATTCAAAACAAGCAACAATATGCTAGATGCAAAACTTAAATCGAATTTAGAGCAAGGCCTTTCAGTCCCTACCACTCATAAAGAAATAATCTGTAAATCTGATCTGTTAAAAATGTCCACCTACCTGAATCGTGCTAATCCAAATCCAATAATCCTTCGTTATAAAGTATGGTATGATTTAGCAATCCATTTTGTATCCCGTGGTCAAGAGTTCCACGCACAGCTCACAAAAAGATCTTTTAACTTCCAAATTGATGAATCAAACAATGAATTTGTTACCCTAACACATGAGACTAAAGAAAAAACTCGCCAAGGTGGGTTAGAATCCGATGAAGGGCCCAGCGATAAGCGGATGTATGCGACAAATAATCCAGCCTCTTGTCCTGTTCATGCATTAAAGATGTTTTTAGCAAAAACCGACCCACAGGCCACATCCCTTTTTAACCATTGTAATAAGGCAGCCATCCAGTCCCCTGAGAGTGAAAGCACTTGGTTCGTTGCTAAGCCAGTAAGGAAATATCAGTTTTCGCGGTTTTTGGCTGACATTTCAAAAAATGCATCATGCTCTCATCAATATACATCGCATTGTCTCCGGGCTACAGCCATTCAAACATTGAGTGATGCTGGCTTTGAATTGCGCCACATTATGTATATGTCAGGGCACAAGAATGAAAGTTCGATTCGCAGTTATTCGCGCGAATGTTCCACTGAACAAAAACAGGCTTTAAGCAACTCCCTTGCATCTGTGCACAATCGTTCCATCGCCGGTCACAACAGCATGGAAACTGCCGCCATTCGGCCCACTGGCACTGCTGAAAGTCATGCAACCGTTCCCGCTCCTCAATTTTCTAATAGCAGCAGCAGTAATTTGATTTCTGCTGGCACTATGTCGCACTGTTCGTTTGCTAATTGCACATTCCAGTTCTATGGAAACAATAATCCTTTGTAAAAGTGAAATAAATCTGTTGATTTACTCAAATAGTGTCACTGCTCAAACATAACGGTCTACTGAGTGGAAATTTACAAACATTAGGTCCGTGACAAATACTGCCGTTTGATTGGTTTATGCACAAAAATGTCATGTGGTGACATGGGGATCTAGAAACTTAAAATTTCATCATCTTTATATTCGTCCGCGTTATATTATTCCTTATTGGAAAACTAGAAACCTATACAAAATAGTACTGATGTTTGACGTGCTGTATTATGGAAAATAAAGTTGTAAAATACTATTATGTTTTATTACTCACTGAAATAGCCATATTCATGCTAAAATATAAGGAATGGAGCGGTTTTTTTTCGTTTTCATGGGGGTATGAACAAAAAAACCTGATCACACATTCTATGAAACCGCTTCGCGGTTTCATAGCGCGTGATCAGGTTTTTTTGTTCATACCCCCATGAAAACGAAAAAAAAGCTCTCCATTCCTTAATAGAAGCATAGAAAATGGAAGAGAAAAACGTTTCATCTCTTACACGATTAGCACAGTGTCGCAAAAGTGTATCCCATTTTTTGGGATAGGGGCGTTTTGCCACTATACCATACTCAGGCTGCTTTCGAAAAGTCGGATTACGGCTGCAACCACAGTCCACTCAAATTGAATTCCTACGCCAAAATCGAATTTTGATTGGTTATAATCTGCCTTTTCAACGATTTCATTGGTTCGACCGAATTACGAATAACCCTCCGCTTGCATTAATTAATGAGACAAAATAGTTCCAACGCGTGAAACACACTCTGAACTATGATTGACCTCAATGTTAGGTAACGTCGATCGTGCTGTGACCCCATTAGTTTACAACAGTCGACTTATATAGAGAAATGTGCAAATAACTGTAAATAAAATTATTGAAAGGAGTTGAAACCATTGTGGCAAAAGTATAAATTGCCTACGATAAGAAATTTCTCCTTTTGACACAATGTTTTCGATTGTCGTCTGCTGCACATCTGTAAGCGGAAATTGGTTATATCCTCCCCATGGAAGCGGTATACTGTACGTGATACTATAACAGTTCGAATATTGAAAATATTGTTGAAAATGGAGCTATTGCTGACAAAGAGCAATTTCTCCTTTTCACACAATGCTTTCAAACACGTTTCAAATTAATTCTTTTCATATTTGAACGTTTTACTATGGACATTCTTTTACTCGACACATTTTGAATAATATGCTAGAGA
Organism: Serripes groenlandicus; assembly: GCA_031761405.1. Classification (NCBI taxonomy): domain Eukaryota; kingdom Metazoa; phylum Mollusca; class Bivalvia; order Cardiida; family Cardiidae; genus Serripes; species Serripes groenlandicus. The sequence continues at coordinate 99,740,709 of JASEVX010000004.1, forward strand.
TGAATGATAACGAGCAATGTTGCCTTACATCAAGGGGAAAAATATATATAGTTGAAACCTTTTTGGAAAAAGAGGAAATGAGTCACGATAAACAATTTTGCAGCCATCTGCTGCACAGGCGTAAACAAGCGACTGTAAGCGGGAAAGGGCGGAACCGTTTCTGTTATAGCTACTTAGTTACATACGAATGTTGAAAGTATATTTGCAAAAGGAGCAATTGCTGACAATGAGCAATTCCTCCTTTCCAAACAATGCTTTGAAACATGAATCAATTTCTTTCTATAACCTAGATAACGAAAACATTTGTCTTCAGTTATTATTTTAACCGTTGCCCCTTTTAGACACATTTGACTCACCTTAACAGATGAATGATAATCAGCAAGTTTGTCTTTTTCCACAATGTTTTCATCACTATTCAAAATAGGAAATAGAAATTAAATCTACAAATTAAAGATAAGTTAATTTCAACATTGATTGATTGGAGTTAACGCCTTTTTTAACTTTTCCTCAGTAATACCACGGCGGCCAGTTCAGCTACAAATGTATTTCCTGTTTTTTTCACACCAGTCAGTACTCCACACAACAATCTTCCCAAGCAACTGGCTGCTTTTCCACATAGACTTAGCCATTGGTGAAAGACGAATGACACATGTCGCATTGACTTTTGTCAAACGTCGGAAAGAAATTTGGCTGAAAATGTCAACATACACACAAGTTATAACCGCAAGGTCATTATTTATTTTATAATTGAGGCGCATCTAGCGATTTTGGGCCAGGATTTATAATGTATATGCATTTGCGTTAATTGAAGACTCAACGTCCGTCAACGTGTAATCTAGTCCTTGATGTATCTGTTGACAAATAAACTAGAAATGTAGTCTAAATAGGTCTTTTATAAATTAACCTTGTACGACTTCTGTAATCAATACTTCATGGATTGCATTTATTGGTCAACTAGTTGTTACTGTATGGCAGATTTATTTCAAATTTATATGACTTTCGCATGCAACACATGCGTTCCGTGAAATGCCCTTGTTCGTTAATGAGTGCTTCCCCAAGCTGTGTACTTTGTCCGGAGCGACTGACTGTCTGTCCGTCTTTGTGTTCATCCATCCGTTCGTCTGTCCGTTACGGTTTGCATTAATGGGTCAAAACTTTGTTTCTGTTTCGCGGATCTATTTCAAAGTCGTCACAGATAGATTACCAATGTATCAATTTAAGACTTAGTGTATATGGAACTCTGAGATACAGATGTTCTGTGCAAAACGAAACATAACTCTAGCATGCTTTCGATTGTCTTTCATTTATCAGCATGATTACAATATACATTGTGGATCCTTAGTGTTTTCTGAACTGGAATTATTTTAATTAAGGGTCGCTGCTCGGTTTTTGTCAATCTTTTGTCCTTCCTGATTTATTTTCTTTATACAAGAAAAGGGTCAAACTTTGATAAATAAGGAATATATTATTGGCAGGCAGTATGTGTTGCTTCACACATTTTTGGTTTGGTTTGTTTTAAAGGTTATTGTGTTTTGTTTCAACAATGTTTGTCCATATTATCTATGCCATATATTTTCAACTTACATATGCCCCTATACCATTAGCGCTTTCAGCGTTTTGATTCTATGTTCTACTCATTTCATAAGATGTTTAATGTTTAAAGGTGAACTCAACTCGGTTTAGCATAATGGTTAAATAGTCTAAAGCGTTTACCTACAGTGGTTACTAAAACAGAAATCATATCTATAACTCAGCAGATTAAGAGTTCACACACACACACACTTTGATAATCACACAATGGGGATCGTATTATAATATGTTTAATGTTTAAAGGTGAACTCAACTCGGTTTAGCATAATGGTTAAATAGTCTAAAGCGTTTACCTACAGTGGTTACTAAATAAGAAATCATATCTATAACTCAGCAGATTAAGAGTTCACACACACACACACACACTTTGATAATCACACAATGGGGATCGTATCATGGAGTGTAAAGAACTTAAAATTACTACACTCGAAAGAAAAACAAATCGTTTTCAACGTAAACTGACTGTAACCAAGACAATCCAACCTAAATTTAGTATAGAATGACCAAACCAATTGAAAAATGTAACTACTTCCGATGTAGCTATATTAAACCTCAAATCACAACACGTTTGACAGAGAGTATCCTTTCTTCCTATGAAAGCGTTAAACAAAATTTTCTATAAGTCAACAAGGATAACCATACTAACAGTTGATTATATAACGCATATGTTAACACATATATTTCGTTCTATTTTTAACGATTCTTCTCTGACTCATATTAGTACATCGCGGAATCGGAATTGCACACGCGTTGATGTACATCATTGAATGGAGAATCTATTTATCTGAAAATCACTGAAATTGAAACAAATGTCTATATACAAAGTGTGTTTATTAAAACAAAATCAAACATTTCGAATTTCACTTACAAATCTAAGACTATTATCACATAGATCGGCTATAGAAACCGATAGATAGGAAAAACCAAATAGTATTCCATTGCATTTAAGGATTTGTAGCATTTGTAATTCGCTGGAGGATGGTTTCATTTTCGCTTTAGAATGTAGCTTGTATACTTGAAAATGAAACTATTTTGAACAACCTTAGTGTTTATATTTTCAAATATTCCAAAATCAGAAATGCCAATCATTATCAACCTTAGTAAAGCATAGCCTTTCAACATGTTCTATTCTATCATCTTAATGTGTTTTGTCTCGAACTTAATACAGTAAAATAATGTTTTTAAATATGGTAATATGGCACACATATGTTTTTGGAAATCATAATTAAATGACAAATTCTGTTTCATATATCTTCACTGAGAAGCAATCTTTTAAAAATAAATTTCAACCTCATGTCCTTCTTGTTACTTCGTTTCAAGCAAGATAGACCCATCTGGATTAAGACCCTAGAATATAATATTATTCACCTGCTTGTCTTGTTCCATGTTTATAGAACAACATAAACAGATGTGATAGGCCTTCACTTTAAGGGCGTGACTGTTCCATGTAGCTGCCATATGATTAAACGTTTGTTGTGCAAATGATATAATGTAAAGAATTTCATTTTTCAATCAATATTCTTATGTTTGTTACTCATGTTTGCTACTAACACTTACTACTCATATACATAATAATGAATATATTAATATTTTTATGAATCATTATATTTTTTCATCAAATGTTATATGATCTATATTTAAAAATAATGACATGCATGTAGAGCATGTTTGACATGTAATCTATTGTATATTGTATGTTTGTCATGTTTGTATGTTTTGTAACATTGCCTCATGGGCCTTGACCTTCTCCTTATATGAATAAACTTATATAATCATAACAAGAGCGATACTTTATTTATATAAAATGAGAGAATTTCTTTTCCTGTGAAGTGTTGACAGGATTGTAAGAAATCAGATTTCTTTTGCGACGTGCCATTTGTTAGATTTTTAGCATCTATAGATTATATAAACATAACGCAACATGAATTTATGTTTCATCTTTCTTTTAACAGATAACGATGTTCTTCACTATGTGCGTTCCACTATTTCCAAGTTCAACATACTTCTTCATTGATTGAAATTCCAGAAGAGATCACGAGGTTTTGTCCCCATAGCGAATTTTGTGATGTTGAATCCACCAACTCATCCCCGCCAATTGAATGGAGTAAACTCCAATACGAGCCATGTTGTACATCATGTTCGTGTGCTTCTGATTGCGGGCTAAACAGAACATGTTGCACAACAGAATTGGATCAATACAAACTAGTCGAGACATTGGGAGCCGTTTGTAAATCGCTAAATACAAAAACGAACTCACACGGAAAACACAAAAACATATTTTGTCGTTGAGAAATGTCCAGGGAAAGACGATACCTGTTCATCGATGAATATATCATCTTGGGGAAGTTACTCACCTGTATATTCGCGTTCTGACGGGTTCATTCATCACAATGAATATTGTGCTACATGTAATAATCAGACAGACGAAGTATGTGGTCAGGGATTGCAAATGCACCAACGACACTACTTATTACAGGCGAATGAGATACTTGTGTGGAGGTTTGAGAGCCTTGTTTTGCACATCGACAATATATTACCAAAATGTGTTTTGCTATTTTTGTTATAAGTGTTATGATAATTACACCCAAGAAGCCAGCACATGGAAGAGATATTACACTATGTGTCCAGTTGCCTGGTCTCAACGCGTTACCTACGAGTCGTCCCTCATAGTTCTTTTAGACGAGGAATTTAGAAAAGATTTCGAAATGTCATTGTCAGAATCAGGTGATATAAGGAAGGTGTGTTTTGGGGAGAAGAATAACACAACACAGGTAAGGAGTTCTGTCATTGTGATCAAACACTGGTCTTTATTATATTGCATTTAACTGTGACCTTTAAAGGCGTATGCTACAGTTTTTCCCAAAAGAATCGACAACCATTGAATTTCCTTATTCTTTGTATTGTTTTCACTTTCATCAAAGGAATTTTTACTTTAAACCTAAAAAACAAAAAAAGAATCAAATGAAAACTACATCACTAAACATCATTCACTTTAATAAATAAATAAAAAATAATGATAGGTCACCGTACTCCTTTTCGGATAAATATACTTTTTCCTTGAAGAGGAAACGCAAGTGAATGATGTTTAGTGTTTATGGATAATTACAGACAATTATATCATGTCATTGTCAGGCCAATATATATTTTTTAAAACGATGATATATTTTGTGTGTGTCTTATTTCAACCAGTTATTGTATGTACTAACACAAAACAAAGTATAAAGAAATTTTATGGCTGGGAAATTGTTGTTAACAAACTGTAGCATACGCCTTTAAAGGAGAATGCTAGCCAAAGATATTATAACGATAAACTAAATGTTTAAGTCATAATATATTCCAATGTTTTAAGTTTTTCTTTTATAAATTTGCTTGTTTGCTAACATATAATAAATAATTGTCTTTAATTTGTTCCTATCCGATGAGGAAAATAAGGAACCAGCGTAATACAGGCACACTACTAATCCATGTATGACGAGTTAGAACTTGTCAGTTGCTGATAAGTACTTATCAAATTCCTTTTGCCTGCTTCTCCTTGCACCAACCGTCTTACATATAACTTTTGAAACACTACACATAGATTCGAACTCTAGTCGTATATGTTACTCGATGTAAAAAAGATCAGAGAACCATTATAAAGTTCGATAGAAGTCACATACTCCTATTTATAAATATTGTGATGTTTTCCTACAAGTCTTATATTAACCTGATTTTACTGGTGACATGTTTGCTACATATATATTCTTTTCTGAATACATGTCCTATGTAAAATATGTTTCCCGGCAAATATTTGTTGGAAATATTGTAAGTGTATTACAAGGTGATGCAATCCCAAACTACCACAAATTTACTAAACATGAATTTCAAAGTTGTCCTGGCCTTTCCATTGCTATGACAACCGGAGTTTGGCATATTTATACATATCGGAGGGGTATTTAAAGTTGTGTTTGGTGGTTATTGACGAGAAGTAGATGTTAAACGCGCTTTTCTTTCACGATTCCATTTTAACCAGAAATTTGCGTGAAGTTCTTTAACAATTTTAGAATGGCATCTCCTAAGTGATATTCAGTCGGAATTAGCCAAGTTATTAAGGAGTAGACGTCATTTAATACATTTCCGTTGTCAGACAATCAGTTTCTTTTAAGGGCATTATCTAAGAAACAGTCCTGTTCAGATTCGTCGTTATTTTCCAGTGACCTAGAAGAGCGGACGACGGACGAAGGGAACCTCAAAACAATAGACGTCACATGAAAATACAACAATCCTAAATGCTTACACTGAGCAACTTGTGTTCAAGTGAGCTAAAATGTTTAAACGGGCTCATACCTATTTAAATGTATACGGTCAATCAATTGAAGACAACCTCTTGTGTGGTGTTATCATATCCTTATACCAGATTCGATGGATGCAATATAATATGATTGAATGAGATTGCATGATATACGAAACATTCTAACACTATTGACAATTTCTCTTACATACACAAAGAATGATTTGAGCGTGCTCTAACACACAGTATATCACTCTAAACTTCCGGAACTATTTGTGGCTGTTGAAATTTCCTCCCGCGTATTTTTCATACGTTTCTTAGTGCGCATGCGTTACTACGATGGGCTTGACATTTTATGAATGTAGTCACGAGCTTTTGTTGTAAATGCCGTTTGGAAAGTTGAATTATAACGTTGACATAATTGTTTTAAATGACATCATGCACGTGCATGACTAACATTTTAGACGCGCGTGTCATGTCACAGTATACTGTTTACCGGTCAAAAGCGTTGTGTTAGCATGAGAAAGTAACACATTGCCTATGATGAGTATATGAAATTTGAAAAAGGAATAATAGAAATGAAATGTTCATGGACTGTTAATAAAACTGATTTCAAAATGTTTTGTTAGTTATCAAATATTTCCAAAACAAAGACAATGAGAAGTAAAGGTAGAACAGCTTAAAGGCGATTTTATCAAGAAAAGCAACGTCATGTAAAAACATAGTTCCCCCCTAAGTTGTATCCCTTTAAGTAATAAAAAAGTGCTTAAATTGAAATAGATCTCATTTTGAGTGATATGCAGGCTCTTATATCACGATTTGTCGTTCAGATGTGTATAAATTAATCACTCAGGCCATTCGGCCATCGTGATTAATTACTACACACATTAACTCCAAATCGTGATATAAGAGCCGGTATATCACTCAAAATAAATATATTTCCTAAACAGGCATCCATCTGTTAGCTTAACAAAGCCGATTTTGTGTTTTGTATGTTCTGATACAAAGAAAAAACACTAGCAGATAGTATGCTTCTTAGTCACTACTTCTATTTTGTAGATATGTCGTACGGTGCACTGTCCAGAAGGGCAGTTCAGAACGGGGGGTAGATGCAAACTGCTCGGGAAGACATGGTATCTAAATAATCTCCAATATTACGTGAATCTGACGCCGTTTGGTGGTAAGAGACAACCACTGACACGTTCAACGCTAGAGGGGCTTAACAATGAAGACATAAGTAAACTTTATTTACAGATTTTAAACCAGTTTCAGATGAAAGCTTGGGAAATTGAGTTACTCTACAATGTCGAAGAAAACGGTACAGCAATACACTATATGGTGGCGGTGCTCGTACTGCGCACTCATGAAGTGAAGTCAAGTTCTCTTTTATACAAAGTACAATCAACTCTGCGAGGAACTTGGACATTGTCCATCGATGAAACATATTTTAAATTTCGAGCAACTTTTAACAAATTCATTTATTTTCATGGAATACCAACATTTGGAAATTCGAGTTTTACCCCTCTATGGACGATATATGGTTCTGTGGATGCTGAGTTACTGATAACAAGTTTAAAACATGGATTGCATTTTCAGGATTATGGTCTGCATGAACATAAACTGTGCCTGACGAAGCTCTTTTTCTGTGAAATGGTCGATATTTACGCAGATGAGTTTGTAGTTATCGGTGTTGTTAGAGAAGAGGTTTATCTTGTAAAGCAACATAGGCGACTCGGGAACGGTGAATTTGTAGTATCAAAGGTTGAAGCAGGAGAACTAACAGAAATACGCATATGTTTATCTGATATTGTGGAAGGGAAAGCAGTTAAGTTGTACACAGAGTTTAATATTATTGCTCTTTGTCAGATGCTTCTTATTGCATTGATTATGTAGAGCTTGGTAAGAAAGAGACTTCAACACAAATAAGATGTTGTTCAACAGGGAGTTAATTATGGTCAGTAAATAATTACATGGTGATAATGTTTAGAATCACTGGTTTGATCGAAAAGCAATTAATCAACGTGTTCCCATTCTAAAACCTGAACCAAGGAAACAGAGTCCCGCAGAGGACGTGTTTTTTTTTATAAAAAAGATTTCACTCCATACACACAAGAAATATGAGTTATGCGCTTCAGCAGATAAAAATACTATATAAATTTTCATTTTTGGTAAGGGGTCGTTAAAAAAACCATTTATATCAAAACTCTTTGAACTCGAGAAAATACTTTTGGAACAGATGAATATTAAAGTTGTCCTGTCCTTTCCATTGCTATGACAACCGGAGTTTGGCATATTTATAAATATCGGAGAGGTATTTTCCGTTGTGTTTGGTGGGAATTGACGAGAAGTAGATGTTTAATGTTTTTCTTTCATGATTTCATTTTAACCAGAATGTTGCGTGAAGTTCTTTAAACAATTTGGAATGGCATCTCCTACGTTATATTTAGTCGAAATTAGCAAAGTTATTAAGAAGGAGACGTCATTTAAGAATAAATGCCCCTTGTTATAATCAGTAAATGACTACATGGTGAGAACGTCCAGTACCACTGGTTTGATTGGAAAACAATTTATTGATGTGGTCCCGTTCTAAAAATTACCGTCGTTAATTAAATCTCACGCAATACGCTGCAAAGTTTTAAAGATACTCCCATATGGAAAATATGTTTTTGATGATTAAAATAAACAGATGAGGAAAATCATGTCCATGATCAAGCGGGGTTAATTATGAAAAGTTAATTTCAAATAGAACATAATGGCAGTTATGAAAAAACTAAGAGTTCACCATGAATCTGTTAGTGATGAACTGATATAATAAATAATTAGAAACATCATTGTCTTAAATGATTACGAATAACAATTTACGCTGCAAACGGTAAATTAAACAGTTTTTGTCAAAATCAAGATTTATTTCCCTAATTTCTTCTTCTCTTCAGAACTTGGAGAAAATGGAGAATGTTGTTTAAGAAAATTCATGTTGAAAACGGTCAGAACTAGCAATGTTGTCAATTTGAAGATTGATCTCCCTTTTCAACGTGAATAATTTGTTTTACAGACGAGTGTCATTTTTTAAAAATGAATTTTGTCGAGTAGGATATCATTAAATATATCCAATGAGCAAAACTGCCATTCTTAAGAGTTAACTCGATTTTCAATGTTAAATCTTTCTTTAAAGCAAAAGAGGCATATTGTTTTAAAACTTGATTCTTGTTCTGTGTATTCTAGTTTATAAGTTGATAGTGATCAATGTTCCATAACAAGTTTGATTTAAAGTGAAAATTTATTTTGTAAATACTCAAAAATGGCAATTTTGTCAAAGTTCATTGCTATCTCCCTGATCAAATTGTAATATTTCTGTTAAACAAACTAGGCAGGGTTATTATAAAACTCGATTCTTGTTCTATTGAAATCTCTTGTTAGATGATATTAATCACTAGGCCCTAATACACCTGTCTCTTTAGTTTAAACTTATATATTTAACATCGATTTTGAAACGAGCTTTCAACTTAAATTTATCACGCTGGATGTCTGCTTCCTGGAGGCTTAACCTAAAGGCAGAACCCGCTCATCACGGTATTTGAACCCGGAACCTTTGGTATGAGAGGCCGACGCTCTACGACTGCACAACTGTCACCTTGGTTGTCAACAGGAATAAAATCTTGATCTCAATTTCAATAGAGATAGCTCTTGATCCTTTGTGAATGGGTTCCTTAATAACTGCAAAGTGTTCAATAAGAAGAGCTTAAAAATGGCTTTATTTCCTTCCATCCCCAAATCATTTGCTGTTTTATTCTAGTTACTTGATTAGTATACATTGAATTGATATTGATCAGTGCATTGTTAAATGTAAGATATCGTTTGTGACTAATGTTTAAGCTTCCATAATTTCATTTATGAGAATGAATTTCGCCTGTACATAAGCTTATATTCCTTCGCTGACCGAAAATGAATTGTTCTGAATCCTCGGGCCACTGCATTTATGGATGAGAAGTACACATCATTTTAAACTTACACACATTTAGTACAAATATTTGAAAATTTGAATCAGATCAATATTCTTCTTCTAAGTTGATGATGAAATATGGCCACAACATCCGAAATGCTTTACTTGGTAAACAAAACATGATCCGTGATAAAAGGGACCCGCACAACCTATTTTGAATAATATAACATATAACATAATACATTATAACAGAGTACAACTACTGTTGGGAGTAGTGCCCGCCATCCAACTGTAATGCAATGAAAACCTATATAAGCCTGAAACGAAACTTATTACACGGCGGATCAGGTGGCTTGAAATCTTAACTTATAGCATTGATGGCATGATAACCTTGAGAGTGTTGGTTGATTGATTGATTGGGGGTTAATCGCCGTTTTCAACAATGTTTCAGTCCTTTCACGGCGGCCAGTTCAACTTCTCATGTGTTTCCTGGCTTTTTTCTCACACTAGTACTTCACACAACGTACTTACCAAATGACTACTTTTCCATATAAATTGTTAGCCCCCTTGGTGTACGACGAATGACTTTTGCCACAGTGACTATTGTCAAACGTTGAAAAGAATGTTGGCCGAGCTGGGTTTCGAACTCGAAACCCCTGGATTGACAGCCCGCGTCGATGACGACTGAGCTACCAGTGGTCGGTTGGAGTTGGAGAGGGTTGGAGTTTATGGAGTATTTTTACAAAGTGATGAAACGATTTCCATAATATTCATAGAGATTCTATATGGATGAGAAGTACACATCATTTTAAACTTACACACATTTAGTACAAATATTTGAACATTTGAATCAGATCAATAATCTTCTCCTAAGTTGATGATGGAATATGGCCACAACATCCGAAATGCTTTAATTGGTAATCAAAACATGATCCGTGATGAAAGGGACTCGCACAACCTATTTTGAATAATATAACATATAACATAATACATTATAACAAACTACTGTTGGGAGTAGTTTCCGCCATCCAACTGTAATGAAATGAAAACCTATATAAGCCTGAAACGAAACTTATTACACGGCGGATCAGGTGGCTTGAAATCTTAACTTATAGCATTGATCGTGTATCGAGTAACTGTTCAGAAAGGCTGCTTTAACGTGTTTTATAAAAAGGAATGATTCAAATAAATAACAAAGAATGCAACTGTATGGAACATGATATGTTCAAAACTAATAACATTGTAATTTAACACAAAACTAAACTATCACTTAACCTGCGTTATCACAAAGGGAATGGTGAGTTTTATTTCTTATTTTCCTGATTTTGGTTTACTTCCATAATTGGTAAATCTTTTATTTGTGGATAATTGCTCTATTTATATATCATACAACTGGTTTTGTGCAGCAAACTAACCATCCGAAGTAAGATTGTATAGTAAAACATATTGACCATCCATGCCAGTGCTATGTTGATAAAGACTTCACACGGAGGTTCGAAACATATTGCACTGGTAAGACTTTCCACTGTATTGAGAGTGTATTGAGACTATCTCTTTTTGCATTTGTGTTAAACTTGCATAGCCGAATATTATGTAAACAGTACTCCACCCTATAGTTACCTCCCTTTGTTCAAGATCCGCCATTTGTTCTTTTAGGACTCTATACGGGCAGGTATGATTAATGATCGATATCTTTGCCATAGGTCAGCAAACATCGGGAATCGGCTAGGTGGTGTAGCGAATAAGCAGTACATATACCGCAGTTTGCGTCGGTCTGGGTCAGCGACCTTATCAGGTAACATCAAATCATTCAATTAGTTCTCCTAGGCCTTTAGGTGTTAGGTGTTGGTGATCTAACTCACTCTAGCGGCAGTTTCGTTGTCTTGAGAACGGGAGACGGTTTGCCAAGCTCCACCGTTTTACTCGATGCGTACTGGGCTTGTTATAGACGTTTGGTGTAAGGGAATTGCTGCGGCTATACAAGGCGCTAGCAGCCTAGCGCTGTTTACAGAAGAGAATCTTCGCTTCCTTCCGGTAGCTTTCAGGCCTCGCGTGATTGATGGGGTTACCTTGATTGTCGCCAGTAATCAGCTGTGGCTTAAAAGGCATAGGCTCAATGAAGCCAGGTTCATACAGGGAGTGAAACTGAGCCCTTAATATATTGCTAGTGTGCGCTATATATTAGTTTTTGTGACTGATCTTACTTTTTTTTGTCATGTGTTACGAGTTCAATAGGCTTGACTCTTAGTCTTGGACGGTTCTATAAAACATGCTGTTGATCTCGAAGCTTTCAGTCGGGCAGAAAGGACGAAGTTGTTCGGACAATATATCTTAAACTCGAAGTAGCTAAACGGAGGGTGTTCGACCCAAGTATTGAACGGCTACAGAAAAGAAGTACAGCAAATGGGCAAGTAGCTTTCAGAAATGAGATTTGAATTAAGACGGATTATATCTACACCTTTAAAGGAGGAATACATCTCCGCCTAAAACAGGTAAGCATGACAATTTAAGCGAAGCTTTGGAATACAGGTCTTGTTATATTTTCGGTTCGTGACATCTTATAAACACAGTTATCCACGCTCGGGCAAACATACATCACAATAAGGAGGAAATAAGATAATATCTGGGAAGAAAAGTGATTTGCAATAAGGATTAAGGACCATGAGGATTCTAATTATCTTGGTTCTGGTCAATTCATCCTAGTATCATTTTGCGGGCAGTTGATGAACTGTTATATATATACTGGTGCGACACTGACGGTCTTGTTATAAATTGCATGGAATAATAGCAATTTAAGTAAGATTGGCAAGCTTGCTGAAAAGGCCAAACCGTAAAGAAACTGACCAGTATATGCCGAGTAGACGCTTTCCCAAATAAAATGTACCAAATTAGCAAATGCATCCGTTGTTCGTACCCAAATAGTTCGTTAGTGAGAAAAACCTGTTTTTACTTTAAAAGCTTGTTTGCATCTGGGTGACTGTATTTTATATGCGAAAGTCAGTTTAACAGCTATGTGTATGTTTATGTAATCTTTTCGAAATTGTTTGCGTTGGATATGTCTGAGAATTTGACCTTGCGTACAAAACGAAAGTAAGGATATAACTTGGCCGTATTCTGACAGAAGCGTGTACAGACGATGTACCTGTATGATACGGTTTTGGATCATACTTATAATTATGGATAATGATAGACTCACCAAGAAAGTTTTCATTCATGACTATAACCGTTGTACACATAATTGGACATTTGAGATTAGGGAAGTGATGTATAAACTAGTGCTTACTGACTATTTTATTAACAAATATAGTGTAGATATGTAATATGTAACACATTTAATTACGGATTATTACGGTAATGTCTGGTCACGTGATATTCAAAATGTGCCTAAACTACGAAGTTATAATCGTTTTAAACACTCATTTGGTTGTGAGCATTATGTTGTCACCAATTTAAAGAAATATGAACGATCTATTTTATGTCAATTTAGGTGTGGTATATTACCTATAAGAATAGAGACTGGAAGATATATCGGTGAAACCCCAGAACAGAGATTTTGTAGATTCCGTTGAGGATGAGATACATTTTTTGTTACATTGTGGACTATATAATCATATCAGAGAAAACGTGTTTCAAGGTATATTACTTAACGATGTGTTTATGAATAATAATTTTGAAGGAAAAATGACGTACTTAATTCAAACATTCCTAAGAAAAGTTGCCAAGTATCTTGTTTAAGCCTATCTCAAACGTAGAAACGTTATATATATATTAACTAATCTCATAATTGATCATGTTCAATCATTCTATCATGTAATTCAGTCAGATAATAATTATGTAATTATGTAATTATGTAGTAAACTAGACTATACGTTAAATTATTTAAACTCAACCCATTTATATTTGATATATATATATTTATTTATGAACGAAATGGCACTTGTAATTATATAAAGGTGACTAATAGGCACAAGGGGCCGGGTGCTATTTATTGTGTTGTATTGCTTGAATAGCTTGTAAAATATGCACATGTCACTATAATAAAATATTTATTTAATTTACTTACTTACTTACTTATTACAATTGCGTTTGTTTAAAAACACTAAGTTATGACACATCTAAAATGAAATAAACATTCCGATGTTTTAAGTATTTGCAGTTTCTTTATTTTGACTCGCATTCATGTTTTGTATGCTCCCCAGAGGGAGAGCATATAGTTGTCACTTTGTCTGTCCGTCCTGGTGACCGAGTACTTGTTGTGTGAAGATATTTCGATTAAACTTTAAATGTAGATTGTAGATATATATTAAAGATATATATTAAAGAGAGGAAGTGCATGACACAAGAACCATAACTCTATAATAAATAATAAAAATTAACTCCCTTGTTTTTATTATTTTCTTTTAATGAAGTCTGTATTATGTAAATAGGTATGATCACTAGCAAAGGTAGTTCTATCAGACAATGTCTATTATCACTTAACAAAGCCCTTATGGGGAGCATCATTCGGTTCCACCGATTCCTTGTTTGTTTTATTTACGAAGACAAAACAGTCCCTATTAGACTTGCAGCAGACTGTTATGTGTTAATATCGAGATAAAAATCACGTCGAATTCTCCTTTTAATAGCAATTTTAACTTACTGAATGTTATTTTCATGTTCAAAGCGATGACTTGATTTGTGAATAATGCATTTAGTAATGTTTATCCATGTATATCTAAAATATTAACTGTTTCTAAGCTAAAACTGTTGATCACGTGACTAGCGAATACCGACTGCGTAGATCAGTCTCCTTTGCAGAGAGCCGTTCTTTACACTCACTTACACATAGTAATTATAGGTGATTTAAAATGTTTAAATGAAGAAAAGATCAAACTGAGATAAAACTGATTTTAATAGAAAAAATACTTTGAATGAACACTCTCTGCCTATAGAAAGAGTGTAAAGAACGACAACTATGCGAAGAAGAAAGGAATCGGGTCTTTCGTACACAATGATTTCGTCCTTGACAATTTTAAATGTGTCATTATATTCTCAATAGGCATTTTGCATGCGATCTGCATATTGTTATGCATCATTGACACAAGGGCGCTCATCATTATATTTTTCAAACATGAGTAGCTTGCTATTTTCATTATAAAAAGGAAGGAAAGAATTACAATAAATTAACATGTAGGGTTCAGTTTATGGTTGAATTTTAAATAATTTGAAATTATACAACAATTTCAATGAAATTTAACTGTTTAGCTGATATTGTATTTCGAGGGTGGTCTACTTTGTAAATATATCAGACTACATTTAAATATTTGTCAAATTATGATATAATTAGAATGCCAAGCTAATATCATTTTAAGAAGAGGAAAAAACTAATGTATTCAGCGATTTAACCATTTTCTCATTGTTTGAAAAGTAATTGCTGCAAAGGTGTTCAATGTTGACTTTAATAGGGGAAAGGTAAAATGACGTGGTATTGCATGCAAACCTTAAATTGTCTGTTTTATTGATAAATAATAAAATTTAAATATTCTGACAAACATCTTGAAAACAGTATGTGGAATTCACAAATCTTATAATTATTCCTTAATGAAAGAACTGTATACATACTAAGACTAATGATTGGCAAGATTACTCATTTCTATTACTGTTTATGATCAATAATTAGCGGGCTGTGTGTATGGTCAACCTACCTTCGAATGGAGATTGATCATAAACAATGAAAGGCTTCAATTATATTTCAATGAAGGACATTCAGTTCGTTGACAAATACAAAATGCAAGTTATGATACTTTTTCACTTGACCCCACCCATGATGTTCCAATATGCCCCTCAGTTGATGACTGTTTTTTCAACTACCATAATGTAAGTGTTATGCATAACTGCAGTATGGATTTCCGGCGATATTGATGCGTTGCATCAACTTTCTCTTGTAACAGAGTTTAACGAATATACTTTGTGCTTATTTAAGCATACGAATCCAGTTTTTTATAACTCTTGCTGATGCCATAACTAGATATCTACTACTAGTATCACCTAAAGCTTAAAGATTACATGCGTCCATATCTAAATTCATCAGTATTTTGTATGCATATATTTGTAAATGTTCGATGCAAGTCATATATTGAAGACCCCATAACTCATGCCCTTAATCTTTTTTATACAAAGACAATCGTTTTGTTAAGTTAATACCAACATATGAACAATTCTGTACAACTTCTATTTCCTGTCCATTGCAAGACCAATGCTCTATCTTTGGACAACTAACCACCTTTTTTTAAAAGCTACAACTTTAGTTTTTGGTATATTCACTTCGAATTTATAACTGTTGCAAAGGGTACTTAAAATATTCACATGTTTTTGTAATTTACTAATAGTATCTGAAATAAGACCAATGTCACTGCAAACATGAACAAGAAAATGTATGTTTAATACGAAAATAGTTGAATGAATCCGACATCACTGTTTTTTATTACATCATATAGCTCATTGATACATAATGAAAACAGTACATGGCTTAAAGAACAACTATGTCTAAGGCCACTCGGGCAAGAGAAACCAACACTTATACCTTCATCTTATTTTACACATGCCTTGACACTTCTATATATAGCTTGTATAGCTTTAAACAGGTTACATTGAACACCATGTTTGTGTTATACATTATACAGTATCGGTCGGCTAACAGAGTAAAATGCCTTTTCGTAGTCTATAAAAGCGACGTAAAGTGGTCTATTTTTCATATCAAAATACTTGGGAGACTTATGTATATAAACCAAAGACATTATCAACAGTTATGTATCCACTACGAAAACCGGCATGTGACTCTGCTATCCTTCCATAAGAATCAACATAGAAAGTTAACCTTTTGTTAGGATGGATATGTAATTTTTACTTAGAATATCCTTTAATACAATGCCCCTGTAATTATTTGCTTCACTGACATTCCCCTTTTCGTCACTGGGAAGGAGCAAAATTCGAGACTAACTTATAGGGAATTGCCCTGTGATTTATACTTAAGGCCCTTAAAAACGCAAGTTTTTGGGTATGAGATTTTTTTTAACTCAAAAAGTTTTCAATATTTTGTTATGTCTCCTGAGTTTCGATTATCTTTGTACAATCGATAAAACTGGTTACAAGTCTATTTTTGTATTCATGTGAAACACAAGGCCGGACTCGTGCGACAGTCAGTCCTAAAACAGTACGCAGACGTCTGCGGGACGCAGGGATAAGGTGCCGGCGTCCATATCATGGAGCTCGCCTCACTGCCAATCACCGCCGTTTGCACTTTCGTTGGAGAAATAGGGACTGGCAGAATGTGTTATTCACGGATGAGTGCAAGGTCATGGTAGACTCCAGCGACAAACGACAACACGTTTACAGACGTCGCGGTGAACGCTTTCAGGAGCATTGCATACGTGAGGTGGATAGATGGGGCATGGCGTCCACAATGATCTGGGGCGGGATCAGTCATGACGGTACAACTGACCTGGTGTTCCTCGATCATGGTGTTGGAAGAGGTGGACGACAGGGCGCTGGGCGTGGTGGGCTTACGGCCCAACGCTATATCGACGAGGTACTTAGGCCAGTAGCTGTTCCGTTTATTCAGCAGCATCCAGGTATGCTTTTACAACATGACAGTACTAGACCACACGTGGCCCGTCTTACTGGTCAGTTCTTACGTGGTAACAACGTCGACGTCATTGATCAGTGGCCATCTTTATCGCCTGATTTGAATAAAATTGAACACTGTTGGGAATCCGGAATTATGTTTTCGTGGATGAAATTGTTCATGAATGATTGGAATACCAGGTCTGTATATGTTTGTTGTATTATATCCCTTAACATGGGCTAGAAATCATGCCAAACCCAAACTTACGTTTTTAATGGCCTTAAGTATATTTATTACCTGTTAAACAAAATATTTATATATGGTAACAAAACAGGATTACCAAATTTCATATGATGAGGCATTATTTTCCCTGCAAATAATTTAATTACATTCAACGGTTTAATACTTGATAATAGTTCACATCATCAATATGTGAATTGAACATAATAATTTCTAATTCGTCTAGAATATGATCCCAATGTATCTCATCTACATTATTTGTTTCGAGACAACTGTCACTGGCAAATCATGTACGGAATTAGTGAAACCAGTCATCCAGTGATATGTTACGTGTCGCTTTTAATTTGTTACTTAGTTTTCTGACTTCCTTCTAAAACACGCTTGTATAGCAATGCAAGGCCAAAGAGCCCCGCTTCATTGAAGATTTTTATCAATCAATATGGCATTGAGTAAATCAATTAAGAATATTGACTTTAAAGTGAAATAATTTGAAAATTGACTAAATAGTATCGGAGGAGAATATTTAAAATAAAATATTTCAGTTTTAATGACAACCAAACTTCTTCATGTCTGCATTTTGATAACATTTTAATATCCAATGCGAGTGATTTTCATTACTCATAAAATACCCATTAAAGGATATTTAAATGCTTTTTACCGCTTTCGCTTGTATTTTGTTCAAAGTATCAAATTGTATAAACACCAATTACTTCTTATCTATCACATTACGGATAGCAGTTCACACACATTTTTCTTTAGAAAATACCTCTTATCATTTGACGCTGATTGCTGATTTCTGATTATTGTTTTTTTGCTTGTCTTTTACTGTTTTCGACCTGTCCAATATAAATTGACATTGGCAATTCTTCGTAATTAAGCACCCACTACTGACCAAAATTATGGAATGCCTACTTTGAGTAAAACTATAGTTGTTTTATATGGATATTAAAAATAAAGGATTGTTTATGAACTTACGAACGTTCGTGACACATTCCTAAGCATTCAAATCGACCATTTACCAAAAAATGTACCAAAAACATACTATTTATCATTATTTCTATTTGTGTCTCTGGCCAAAATCCGAATATCCGATCGCAACTATTATATGCCACCTAAAGACGTAACGAAAGCCCTTACGTCACATATGAACACAACAGAGCATATCGGGGACGAGCTTTGGCGAAATGATAGTACATTGTTCTTAATGTTAAAACAATTTCCCTGTTACCATTGACAACACCCTTTCATTTACTTTTAATTAAGAATGATGAAATAGTGTTTTGACGTTGGGTGATGAAGCTATTAGTCGCATATACAGTTAATTGAGCGCAACACTCTTGACTGTATGATTTGTATTAACATCGTATGCAATAAGTGTTATTTCTGAAATTTGAAAGTTGCGATGAAGAAAGTATAATAATAGACGTGTCTTGTATTTGCGTTAAATGCCGTCGCAAGAACTTTAAGTTAGTTAGAAGGATGCGGTGATGAAGTCGTACATTTCGCATGATGTCCCTTATACGCAACGCCGCGTCACCAACTAACGTGCATAGGTGTATGAACACAGTTGAAGTATGCAGACAATATGAAGACATTGACTATGCCATAGTGGTAGGTCATAATTATGTCTCTCCCATAACATGGGGAGACATATTATGTTTGCTCTGGTTGTCTGTCTGACTGTCACAAATCGTGTCCGCTCGATAACTATTAAATCGCCTGAAGAACTTTGAAATAACTCGCACAAATGTTCACGATGCTGACACGATGTGAAGAGTGCATGTTATAACCACTTTGCTCCACGGTCAAAGTCGCAATAACAGGTCAAAGATCATATGACTATATTAATGTCCACTCTATTACTTTTGAACCGCTGGAAGGATTTTAAAAATAACTCACCACAAATGATCACCATACTGAGACGATGTGCAGAGCGCATGTTACAACTACTTTGGTTCAAGGCCAATGTAGCAATTACAGCTCAAATGCCATATGACTATATTTCGTGTCCGCTCAATACCTTTTGAACCGCTTGAAGGATTTAAAAGATTCTGACCTCAAATGTTCACCATACTTATAGGATATGCAGAGCATATGTTTAAACCATGTTAAACCAGAGCGCATGTTACAACCACTTCGGTTCACGGTTAAGGTTTCAGTATTACAATCGTTGACAAACTGCTTTTGGGGAGACTTATATTTATTATCTCAAAAACAACCATCTAGTTATGAGAAGTTTTGCGATTTACTTTTGGGACTTACTTTAAACACCAAGTACGCCATTAGTCTTTTTTAAACAACAATTTGCATGTTTCAAATGACTGCGTTTGTATGTTGACGGTAATTCTTTTAATTATTAAGTATATTATTTTGCAGACATAATTCTGCACACAACTGTCTAGAACACCAACACAGCCAAATTGATAAACAATTAATTCGCAAAAACAAGATCTTGAATTCTGCGCAATCGCCCAACTGTGTTCCTAGGTAGGCATTAACGGAACGCATTATTGTTTCGAAATGTTTCGATTAAATCATGCCACGCTTATCCTCGTAATTCAATTATTCTTTTATCACGGAAAATTAAATCAATGTAAAAAGTTAATTAGTTCCGAAATTAAAATTTATCTTGTTTCTCACCCTAACTGTCAATCATAGTAATTTAAAGGTATATAACGAACATGCAAACTAATATTCATAGCAATATCTAATAGCATTTGACGGGCTACCTATTGATGTTAAGTTGATGTATTTATTCTTATATGTTACCTACATATTTAGGAAAGTTGAGGTATTTTGTTTAACATTTTACTTTTATTTTAATGTAGTTTTTAAGTTATGCAAAAAGTTTTTTAAAGGTTTTTTGACAACAAATACTATAATTAAGTCTTTTCTCAAAGTATATTCATGCACTATAGGGATATTTAATGGATCCTACTAGAACTTAGATCAGTGCATTTCTTTGTAGATGAT
This sequence comes from Serripes groenlandicus, assembly GCA_031761405.1. Lineage (NCBI taxonomy): Eukaryota > Metazoa > Mollusca > Bivalvia > Cardiida > Cardiidae > Serripes > Serripes groenlandicus. The sequence goes on from JASEVX010000004.1 coordinate 99,761,322, forward strand.
TAAATAAGTGATCATTAACATGCTATGCCGTCTTTGAATAATATTTCAATAAATTTCGCACCTACAATATTCTGTATACAAATTAAAAATTATTTGTTAATTAATATTTTTCAAACTATCTCACATTTAAAACACTGTTGTTAAAACAGAAAATAATTACATTAAATATTTGTATGAACACGTTGATAGCTGGGACCTTATGTGTGAAGTATGTGCCACCAGAGTAGAGCTAGGCCGACAGGCGCATCTTTTGTTTTATTTTGTTTTTACGGCGTTTTTAATATTTATTAAAACTAAAGTACGGCGACAATTCACTTATTCATTATCTTTGGGTAAACAGCAGGCCAAAGCAGTATTAGGCTAGGAAATGTGTCTTGCCTAAGTGCATTCCACCATGACCGCCGCGACTGAGGATCGATGTCTGGACGCCCGTATCAAAATCCCTGTCGCTAACTAATGTGCCAGCAATACGTTTTGCCAGGTTGCTACACATCTCTGTAATCCTTTTCTCGCTACAGTCTACATCTGTCGCTTCTACAGCAGACGTTTTTCAATTAAATGAACAATACTAGAATAGTTTATTTACTTAAATACTTATGACTTGAACTAAGCGGTTGGTTCATTGCGGATAACAGTAATTGCGAATCTTACTAGATAAGATAAATCAATCTCAAGTGTGGCAGATTAATGACTTGAACTAAGCGGTTGGTTCATTGCGGATAACAGTAATTGCGAATCTTACTAGATAAGATAAATCAATCTCAAGTGTGGCAGATTACAAATAAACTCCTGGAGAATCTGCCTGCAAGAAAACAAATAAATTAATGATATTCAGAAATATTACTAATAATGATTATCATTATAATAATTATAAAGAAGCATATAAAACGGAACAGAAACACTTTTTATCTCTCGTATGATTGACAAAATGTCGCGAAAGGGTATTCTCTTTTCCTATGTATTCTACTATTTTCATTGAATCTAAAAAGGGTTATTATGATTGCCTTATACCTAATATGTATTAATACTATCATTGTTTATGATACGTTTATCACGTCTATAGTTTATATGATGAGCCCTATATTCATCAGCTTAACCTAAAGCAATTACATGTATTAATATTAGTATAAATTTAGTTTAAACTTATTTATTTTACATCGATTGCAAAACAAGCTTTCAGCTTATATTAATCACGCTCGATGTCTGCTTTCTGGAGACTTAACCAGTACACGTGCCGTTTGTGTCAAAAATCCCAAAGGCAGAACCCGCTCATCATGTGTTAATATTGAATCGAGCTGATGCTTGTTTTCGAAACATAAGTAAATTTTATAACTTTCATTTTACGCTTGTTTTACGCGGAGTTATATGAAGATATCACGATATAACAGCTGCTTTCTCGAAAGTATTATTTCCATATAGAGTTTGATAATTGTGGAAAATGTGGACTTTACGAATAAGACGCGCCTCCCCTCCTCTTTCACAGTAGTTTAAATGCTGTCTCCTGCAAACGTGTACAACTAACAAGCACACGATTCAGGTAAATGTGAACTCAGTTCGGATTAGCATCTAATACGTTTACCTAAAGTGATTATTAAGTAAGAAATCATATCTATTACTCAACAGATTAATAGTTCACACACTTTGAACATCATACAATGGTGATGGTATCACGGAGTGTAAACAACTTAAAATTACTACAAGTGAAAGAAAACAAATGGTGTTAAACATAAACTTAGTGTAACCAAGACAATACAAACTGATTTTACTATAGATTTATAAAAGCGAGTGAAACATTTAACTGCTTCATGTAGCTATATTCACAACAAGTATGACAGAGAGTTACCGTTCTTCCCGTGAAAACGTTTATCGAAATTCCCTATAAGACAACAAGGATAACCATACTAGCAGCTAGTTATATAACGCATATGTAAACACATATATTTCGTTCTATTATTAAGAGTTCTTCTCTGACTCATTTTGGTACATCGCGGAATCGGAATTGCACTCGCGTTGAAGAGCAATATACCAAGAACGATTATTTATTCATAGAAAAAGTAGTTAATTTGTTTTCCTGTGAAGTGTTAACAGAAATGTTAGAAGTCTGATCTTTTTGTTGCATTGTGGCATTTTTTTTATTATTAGTATCTCCAGATTATATATAAATAAAGCAAATGAATTCATGTAATAACAAAAACCATTTCTCTTTTTTACAGATAACGATGTTCTTCCCCTTTGTCCTGTTTGCGCTATGTGCGTTCCTCTATTTCCAAGTTCAACATACTTTTTCATTGATTAAAATTCCAGAAGAGATCACGAGGTATTGTCTTCATAGTGATTTTTGTGATGGTGAATCCACCAACACATTACCGACAATTGAATGGAGTAAACTCCAATACGAGCCATGCTGTAAATCATGTTCGTGTTCTCCTGAGTGTGGGCTAAACAGAACATGTTGCACAACAGAATTGGACCAATACAAACTAGTCGAGACATTGGGAGCCGTTTGTAAGTCGCTAAATACAAAAACCAACTCACACGAAACACAGGAAACATATTTTGTCGTTGAGAAATGTCCAGGTAAAGAAGATACATGTTCATCGATGAATATATCCACTTGGGGAAGTTACTCACCTGTATATTCGCGTGCTGATGGGTTCATTTATCACAATGTATATTGTGCTATATGTAACAATCAGGCAGACATTGTCAAACTTGTACCAAGCCTCGTGTGTTTTTCTTTTCAAGGCCCTCTTTCAGTAACAGCTACAAACTCTCTAAAGGATGTTGAACAGTCTGACGAAAGTTGCTTTTTGCAATTTTTAGTGCCACCTAGTATTGACATTTCGTCTCAAATATGTCATGAGTATGTGGTAAGCGATTGCACGTGCACCAACGATACCACTTATTATAGGCGAATGAGATACTTGTGTAGTGGTTTCAGAGCCTTGTTTCACACATCGACATTATATTACCAAAATGTGTTTTGCTATTTTTGTAATATGTGTCATGATACTAACATCCAAGAAGCCAGCACACGGAAGAGATATAACACTATGTGTCCAGTTGTCTGGTCTCAACGCGTTACCCACGAGTCGTCCCTCATAGTTCTTTTAGACGAGGAATTTAGAAAAGACTTCGAAATATCATTGTCAGAATCAGCTCATATCAGGAAGGTGTGTTTTGAGGAAACAAATAACAAAATCAAGGTAAGGATTTCTGTCATGGGTAGCATTATTGCGCGGTGCGATCACGCACTGAGCTATATGATATTGCTTTTAACGTTGATCTTTAAATGAGCATTGCTAGACACAAATATCATAACAATAAACTCAATGCTCAGTCCAAAAACATTCCAATGTTTGAAGTATTTTTTTTATAAATTCTCTTGTTTGCGAACATATTATAAATAATGGCCTTTGATATTTTCCTATCCGATAAGGAAACATTTGTAACAGCGTAATAAAGGCACAATTATAATCCATGAATTATTAGTTAGAACTTGTCAGTTACTAATTGTCAAATACCTATTGCCTACTTTTCCTCGCAGCGGCAGTCTTTCATATTACTTTTGAAACACTAAACATAGATTCGAACTCTAATCGTATTTGTTGCTCTATGTAAATAGCTCAGAGAACCATTATGAAGTTCAATAGAAGTCACATATACTATTTGCGCAATGCATGTCCTATGTAAAACATGTTTCCCGTCAAATGTTAAATATTGTTAGAGTACCATAAGGTGATGCAATTCTAAATTTCCATATGAAACAACAAATCTCTAGCAGTTTTCGACAAAGAATGTTTAAATACTGATCCATAGCGATATTGTTGTAGTGAATTAAAATAATTAAAACATCTTTGTAGAGAGCAACTAAATAAAAATGTGTTGCTAATTATTTTCAAATCAGGCCAGTATTTTTCGACAAGATATGTTTTAATGCTTTTTTCCTAAACATATGAGAAAAACGGCAACAGGTCGTTCACGGGCATGCTTTTCAACGGACTTCATGATTAAAACGCTCTGGGAAAAGGAACACTTTAGCCAAATTATTTTAACATATGACCAGTTCTTTTGAGAAATTTAAAGTTGTTAATGTATATTTTTAAGGAAATCGAACCCATCCCCATATTGGTTATGTTTTGCAGCGGATCAAAATAGTTGAAATGAATTTTGTTGATCTTCATTCAAGGCATAATGGGGCCAAATAACTTTCAAATCAGCCCAGTACTTTAGGACAAAACTGTTCTTAATTGTTTTCCCATATGAAATAAGACAAAACGAGTCCCGCCGACGACGCTTTTTTGTAAAGATTTCACTGTATACACATAAGAAATATAAGTTATGTGTTTTAGTACATTAGAATAGTATGTACATTTTCGGTAAGGGGTCGTTAATAAACCCATTTATGTAAAAAAAACTTTCAACTCGGGATAATACTTTAAGAAAATATATTAAAGTTGTCCTGTCCTTTCCATTGCTTAACAACCAAAGTTTGGCATATTTATAAATATTGAAGGGGTATTTTTCGTTGTGCTTGATGGAAATTTACGAGAAGCAGATGTTTAATGCTGTTCTATCACGATGCTATTTTAAACAGAATTGTGTGTGTGGTTCTTTAAACAATTTTGGAATGGCATCTCCTAATGTGTATTTAGTCGAAATTAGCCAAGTTGTTAAGAAGTAGACGACATTTAAAACATTTTGGAAACATTTCCGTGTCAAGACTATCCGAGTTTTTAAGGAATACAATTCTTCAATCAACTGATAGGGCTTTCTTCATCTAAGAAACAGTCCTGTTCAGATTCGTCGATATTTTCCCAGTGATCTAGAAGGGCGGACGACAGACGAATGTGACCTCACAACGACGTCACATTAAAATCCAACGATCCTAAATTCTTACACTGAGCAACTTGTGTTCAAGTGAGCTAAAATGATTAAACGGGCTCATACATATTTAAATGTATACGGTCAATCAATTGAAGACGACCTCTTGTTTGGTGTTATCATATCCTTATACCAGATTCGATGGATGCAGCATAATATGATTAAATGAGATTGCATAAAAAACGGAGCAACACAGATATATCTGTATGCTTATCAAAGCCGAGTGTGTGTATGTATTGTATATTCTGAAACAAAGAAACAAAACTAGCAGATAGTTTGCTTATTAGTCACTTCTTTTATTTTGTAGATATGTCGTCAGGTGCATTGTCCAGAAGGACAGTTCAGAACGGGGGGTATCTGCAAACTGCTCGGGAAGACATGGTACGTAAATAATCTCCAATATTATTTGAATCTGAGACCGTTTGGTACGAGACAAACACTGACACGTTCAAAGCTAGAAGGGCTTAACAATGAAGACATTAATGAACTTTATTTACAGATTTTAAACCAGTTTAAGATGCAAGATTGGGAAATTGAGTTACTCTACAATGTCGAAGAAAACGGTACAGCGATACAATATATGGTGGCGGTGTTCGTACTGCGCACTCTGGAAGTGAAGTCAAGTTCTCTTTCATACAAAGTACAATCAACTCTGCGAGGAATCTGGACATTGTCCATCAATGGAACATATTGGAAATTTCGAGCAACGTTTAACAAATTCATATATTATAATGGAATATCCACATTTAGAAATTCGAGTTTTACCCCTCTAGTGTCTGACTCTGTGGATGCTGAGTTACTGATAACAAGTTTAAAAAATGGATTGCATTTTCAGAAATATATACTGCATAAATATAAACTATGTGTGACGAAGCTCTTTTTCTGTGAAATGGTCGATATTTACGCAGATGAGTTTGTAGTAATTGGTGTTGTTGTAGAAGAGGTTTATCTTGTAAAGCAACATAAGCGACTCGGGAACGGTGAATTTATAGTATCAAAGGATCGGGCAGGAGAACCAACAGAAATACGCATATGTTTATCTGATATTGTGGAAGGGAAAGCAGTTAAGTTGTACACAGAATTTAACAGTATTGCTCTTTGTCAGATGATTATTATTGTATTGATTATGTAGAGCTTTGTAGGAAAGCGTCATCAACACATATAGAATGTTGTTCAACAGGGAGTTAGTGCCGCTTGTTATGGTCAGTAAATGTAAATAAACCAATCATAATATTGTGGATATTGATACTACCTTTTAAACAATTACCGCCGTTATTTTAATATCACTGGGTACATTGCTAAATTTCAAAGATATCTCCGTATGGAAAACATTTTTTGTTGATTTAAGTTTGTTCAATAAGCAGATGAGGAGAATCATGTTCATGGTCAAGTGAGGTTAATGATGAAAACAATAAATTTCAAATAGTACATAATGACAGTTATGAAAATACTAGGAGTTGTCTTCCTTTCACCATGCATCTGTTAATAAAATGCTTCAAACAGTTTTCTTTTACATAGAATCTTTTTCAACATGGTTTCGAATAACAATTTACGCTGAAAACGGTAAATTAAACAGTTTTTGTCAAAATCAACATTTATTTCCCTAATTTCTTCTTTCCTTCAGAACTTGATTGGTGATTTTAATGTATTCATATTTGATTCCGGTTGTGAAGCAAATTAATGAATAATTGACGACAAAATAATGATCACATGGAGAATGTTGTTAATGAAAATTCATTTTGAAAATGGTCCGAAATAGCAATTTTGTCAAATTGAAGATTTATCTCCCTTTTCAACTTAAGTTGTTTGCTTTACAGATTTTTTTTTTTTTAAATAATCTTGTCGAGAAGCATATCATTAAATATATACACAAAGTCGTTTTCATGATCATGATTGGATTTAAATGGAAATTGATGTTGAAATGGGCAAAACTGCCATTCGTATCAAAGTTAAGAGTTATCTTGATTTCTTAAACCTGATTCTTTTTCTGTGTTTTCTAATATATTAATTGATAGTTATCATTGTTGCATAACAAGTTTGATTTAAACTGAAAATTGATGTTGGAAATGGTCAAAAATGGCCCTGTTGTCAAAGTTCAATGCTATCTCCCTGATCAACTTGTAATATTTCTGTTAAACAAACTAGGCACGGTTATTATAAAATTCGATTCTTGTTCTTTTGAAATCTCTTGTTAGATGATATTAATCTTTGTTTTATATCAAGTTTGGTTTTAAGAGATAATTTATGTTGAACATTTGCAAAAAAGGTTATTTTGTCAAAGTTGAGTCGTCACCCTTTTTTATTTGAAATATTTCTGTCAGACGGATGATTCAGAGTTTTGTTAAATTTTATTCTTTTTCTGAAGAATATTACTAACTAGATGATTCTTAACGCTGTTGATATAAAGATTCATTTTAAGTTAAATTTATGTTAAAAATCTCTTTCTGATTACGATAATAAATAACAGCATTTGATTTTGTTTATTTACTTTATTGTTTGACATACACTATATATTATTCCCGACAATGTGACATGACATCCTGTTCTTCACAATGACCACTTAATAGTGTGCCTTTGAATAAACAGCGCACGGCAATACACAATGGAACTAGTTAAGTACACTGTAGTTGGGGCACTAGGCCCTAATACAACTGTCTCTTTTGTTTAAACTTCGATTTTGAAACGAGCTTTCAACTAAAATGTATCACGCTGGATGTCTGCTTCCTCGAGGCTTAAACCTAAAGGCAGAACCCGCTCATCACGGCATTTGAACCTGTGACCTTTGGTATGAGAGGCCGATGCTCTACGACTGTACAACTGTCTTCCGCCTGTCACTTTGGTTGCATCAGGAATAAAATCTTGATCTCAATTTCAATAGAGATAGCTCTTGATCCTTTGTGAATGGGTTCCTTAATAACTCCAAAGTGTTCAATAAGAAGAACTTGAAAATGGCTTTATTTCCTTCCATCCCAAAATCATTTGCTGTTTTATTCTAGTTACTTGATTAGTATACATTGAATTGATATTGATCAGTGCATTATCAAATGTAAGATATCGTTTGTGACTAATGTTTAAGCTTCCATAATTACATTTATGAAAATGAATTTCGCCTGTACATCAGCTTATATTCATTCGCTGACTGAAAGTGAATTGTTCTGGAATCCTCGGGCCGCTGCATTTATGGATGAGAAGTACACACCATTTTTAACTTACACACATTTAGTACAAATATTTGAAAATTTGAATCAGATCAATATTCTTCTTCTAAGTTGATGATGAAATATGGCCACAACATCCGAAATGTATATATAACATTGAGCGTGTTGGTTGATTGGTTGATTGGGGGTTAATCGCCGTTTTCAACAATGTTTCAGTTCTTTCACGGCGGCCAGTTCAACTTCTCATGTGTTTCCTGGCTTTTTTTCTCACACTAGTACTTCACACAACGTACTTTCCAAATGACTACTTTTGCACATAAATTGTTAGCCCCTTGGTGTACAACGAATGACTTTTGCCACAGTCACTATTGTCAAACGTTGGAAAGAATGTTGTCCGAGCTGCGTTTGGAACTCGAAACCCTGCATTTGACAGCCCGCGTTGATGACGACTGAGCTAATGGTGGTAGGCCGAGAGAGGGTTGGAGTGTATTGAGTATTTTTACAAAGTGATGAAACGATTTCCATAATATTCATAGAGATTCTATAGCCTGCCTCATCGTGTATCGAGTAACTGAGCAGAAAGGCTGCCTTAACGTGTTTTATAAAAAGGAATAATTCAAATAAACAACAAGGAATGCAACTGTATGGAACATGACATGATCAAAACTAATGACATTGTAATTTAACACAAAACTAAAATATCACTTAACCTGCGTTATCACAAAGGGAATGGTCAGTTTTATTTCTTATTTTCCTGATTTTGGTTTACTTCCATAATTGGTAAATCTTTTATTTGTGGATAATTGCTCTATTTATATATCATACAACTGGTTTTGTGCAGCAAAATAACCATCAGAAGTAAGATTGTATAGTAAATAGTAAAACATATTGACCATCCATGCCAGTGCTATGTTGATAAAGACTTCACACGGAGGTTCGAAACATGTTGCACTGGTAAGACATGGAGACCATGTGTTGGGTCACTATCTCTTTTTGCATTTGTGTTAAACTTGCATAACTTGAATATTATATAAACAGTACTCCACCCTGTAGTTACCTCCCTTTGTTCAAGATCCGCCATTTGTTCTTTTCGGACTCCATACGGGCAGGTATATTTGCCATAGGTCAGCAAACATCGGGAATCCGCTAGGTGGCGTAGCGAATAAGCAGTACATATACCGAGTTCTCTGCAGTTTGAGTCGGTCTGGTTCAGGGATTTGATCAGGTAACATCAAATCATTCAATTAGTTCTCCTAGTCCGTTAGGTGTTGGTGATCTAACTCATTCTAGCGGCAGTTTCGTTGTCTTGAGAACGGGAGACGGTTTGCCAAGCTCCACCGTTTTACTCGATGCGTACTGGGCTTGTTATAGACGTTCGGTGTAAGGAAGTTGCTGCGTCTATACAAGGCGCTAGCAGCCTAGCGCTGTTTACAGAAGAGAATCTTCGCTTCCTTCCGTTAGCTTTCAGGCCTCGCGTGATTAATATCTGTAACCTTGATTGTCGCCTGTAATCATCTGTGGCTTAAAAGGCATAGGCTCAATAAAGCCAGGTCCATACAGGGAGTGAAACCGAGCCCTTAATATATTGCTAGTTCGCGCTATATATTAGTTTGTGTGACTGATCTTACCTTTTTTTGTCATGTATTACGAGTTCAATAGGCTTGACTCCTAGTCTGGACGGTGCTATAAAACATGCTGTTGAACTCGAAGCTTTCAGTCGGGCAGAAAGGACGAAGTTGTTCGGACAATGTATCTTAAGCTCTGCCGAAGTAGCTAAACGGATGTTGTTCGACCCAAGTATTGAACGGCTACAGAAAAGAAGTACAGCAAATGGGCAAGTAGCTTTCAGAAATGCGAGTTGAATTAAGACGGATTAGATCAACAGGTTAAAGGAAGAAATATCTCCGCCTAAAACAGGTAAGCATGAAAATTTAAGCGAAGCTTTGGAAGACAGGTCTTGTTACATTTTCGGTTCTAGGTATCTTATAAACACAGATATCCACACCGGGGCAAACATACATCACAGTATGGAGAAATAAGATAATATCTGGGAAGAAAAGTGATTTGCAATAAGGACCATGAGGAATCTAATTATCTTGTCCTGGTTAATTCATCCTAGTATCATTTGCTGGCAGTTGATGACCTGTAATATATATACTTGTGCGACACTGACGGTCTTGTTATCAATTGCATGGAATAATAGCAATTTAAGCAAGATTGGCAAGCTTGCTGAAAAGGCCAAACCGTAAAAAAAAATGACCAGTATATTCCGAGGAGACGCTTTCCCAAATAAAATGTACCAAATTACCAAATGGGTTCGTCCGTGAGAAAAACCTGTTTTTACTTTAAAAGCTTGTTTGTATCTGGGTGACTGTATTTTATATGCGAAAGTCAGTTTAACAGCTATGTGTATGTTTATGTAATTTATTCGAAAATATTTGGCGTTGGATATGTCTGAGAATTTGACCTTGCGTGCAAACTAAAGTAAGGATATAACTTGGCCGTATTCCGACAGATTGCTATAAAGAGTTTTCACTTTGTGTGACACGCTCTTGATGTTATTGTACACAAAACCTTTGTTATTGTTTTTTTTTTGTATCTGACAGGTAGCCTTCTTAGGGATGTTTATGTAATATTTCGAAATTGTTTACGTTGGATATGTCTGAGAATTTGATCTAGCGTGCAAAACGAAAGTAAGGATATAACCTTGGCCGTATTCATGCACAAACTCTTCATTCAGCCAGTACTTAAAACACACTTATACGCATCTCTGATGCAAATGCCAATACCTTTAAATTAAATTAGAGAGTCTTATACAATTTTATGGAGCAAAAGGGTCAAACACAAAGGTTAAGTTCCTCATGCATTGTATAATCCGGTTCATACACAAACAATTTAACTATATACACAAATAAACATTACATAATTATATAAGGAGGTTCAAGATGCATTATTGTATTGTGAAGTAATTCACCATGACTAACACAATGCACTTTTGTATACATTTGATATGAGTAGTGTTTTACTCAAAATTGATATACACAGTCCTCACAACAACTAAAGCTTTAACAAGTAACTGTTGAATGTATAAAACTGATAGAAAGTAGTACATTATATATCTTGTCCGTTCATGTATCTCCTCTTTTTGTGGAATGCATCATAAAAGAACATTACCAAATTACGGACAATGCTCATTTCTACATAACATTATATTCAAAACTGACTTTTCATTAGGAATATTCAGAGAACAAAAGAAATTAGGTAAGATTCGCGTAGATCTGTATATAATGTAAGAAATGCAACTCATGTTCTTATAAAACCTTCACAAATACACAAAAACGATATTCCCGCGGGGTATCTACATTTTTCAAACATTTAACTGAATGAGAAGGCTTCCTGAAATTTGCTAGTGAAATTTTATAAATTTATAAACATCAATAATAGACAAATATGATTTTTGACAAAAACATTGTTTAAAGCCAGTTATATGGTATGTCTTGTTTCTAAACATCTCGTCATCCACTCCTGCATGTACTGGTCTCTTAGACACTGGTTATACTTGTGAATTAAAGGTTTTTCATTTTCTATATATTGTTGTTCCCAAACTTGTCCAAAGGCCATTTCTATACAATTAGTTCTTAATAAGTATACCCAATTACTCATATCCAAGTTTATCCTAATACTATAGCATTGTTATTAGACGCCACTTATATTTTTAATAGCTTTAAAATTATTTTCTGAAATGACATGGGAGGACGAGTTATTATTAGAAAAAAAAAAACCTTAATTGTCTTGAACATATTAAACAGTGTAATCAAAACAATAATACAGTTTTTTACTGCATATGTGGACCTACGGAAATGTTTTGATTTTATCGACAGAGATACTCAAGCTCGTGTCCTGCATTAGGATTAACAACACTCTTACAGATTGGTTGCGATTGATCGACTCGGGTGAAGCAAGGCTGTAATTAATCACCTACATTGTTCTCAGTGTTTGCTAATGACCTTTGCAAGAGGTCAATGACCTTGACCTAGGTTTACCGATGGAGACACCAAGATATCGTTACTGATGTACGCAAATGAATATTGCTCTTGTAGCTGACTCCATATTACACTTACAAAATATGCTTAATACGCTTCATGATTGGTGCAAACGCTGGCGAGTCTTATACATTCAGACAAGTCAAAGTGCATGTATTTTCGCAAAGGAAGATCCAAAAGAAGCGAGTTTGAATTTAAAGTTGGAAACAACGTACTTGAAACAGTTGATGTTACAAATATCTCGGAGTAATTATTTGAAAATCGGCCTGACACTTTTGGAGGAGAAGATTTTTTAAGTTTTCACTATAGCCATATAACGCAAAAAAGCCCCGCCCCCCATGTTTTTCGACCAATCAACATGGCTTCAAGGAATCTGATAGAGAGTCACCCAAGAAACATTTCTACAAAATAAGTTCAAATTTTGAAGTTTTTTTCGTTTCGTTGCCATGGAAACCAGAATTCTGCATGGATCCCAATACTTTGAAGGAATTCTGGTGAGGTCATTGAGAGGATGCTTTCTGTGAAGTTTCATCCCAATTAACCCACTGGTTACTGAGGAGAAGATGTTGAAGATTTTTTAAGTTTTCACTATAACCATAAAAGGCAAAATAGCCCCGCCCCCTGGCGGCCATGTTTTTCGACCAATCAACATGGCTTGTAGGAATCTGATAGAGGGTCACCCAAGGAACATTTCTACAAAATTATTTGAAAATCGGCCTGACACTTTTGGAGGAGAAGATTTTTTAAGTTTGCACTATAGCCATATTGGCAAAATAGCCCCCCCCCCCCCACCCTGGGGGCCATGTTTTTCGACCAATCAACATGGCTTGAAGGAATCTGATAGAGGGTCACCCAAGGATCATTTCTACAAAATAATTTGAAAATCGGCCTGACACTTTGGGAGGAGAAGATTTTTAAGAATTTTGAAGTTTTTTTCATTTCGTTGCCATGGAAACCAGAATTCTGCATGGATCCCAAACATTTTAAGGAATTCTGGTGAGGACATTGCGAGGATGCTTTCTGTGAAGTTTCATCCCAGTTGACCCACCGGTTACAGAGGAGAAAATGTTGACGGACGACGGACATAGGGCGATCACAATAACTCACCCTGAGCACTTCGTGCACAGGTGAGCTAAAAACGCAACAGGTCGTTCGCGGGCATGCTTTTCAACGGACTAGATGCTTAAAACGCTCTGGATGGAGTGTCACTAAAGGAACACTTTAGCCAAATTATTTTAACATATGACCAGTTCTTTTGAGAAATATTTTGAAGTTGTTAATGTATATTTTTAAGGGAATCGAACCCATCCCCATATTGGTTATGTTTTGCAGCGGATCAAAATAGTTGAAATGAATTTTGTAGATCGACATTCAAGGAATAATGGGGCCAAACAACTTTAAAAATCAGCCCAATACTTTTGGACAAAACTGTTCTTAATTGTTTTACAATATGAAATAAGCAAAACAAGTCCCGCCGAGGTTGCTTTTTTTAAAAGAACTCACTGTATACACATAAGAAATATAAGTTATGTGTTTCAGTAGATTATAATTATATGTACATTTTCGGTAAGGGGTCGTTAGAAAACCCATTTATGTCAAAAAACTTTCAACTCGGGATAATATTTTAAGAAAAGATATTAAAGTTGTCCTGTCCTTTCCATTGCTTAACAACCAAAGTTTGGCATATTTAAATATATTGAAGGGGTATTTTTCGTTGTGCTTGATGGAAATTTACGAGAAGCAGATGTTCAATGCTGTTCTTTCACGATGCTATTTTAAACAGAATGGCATCTCCTAATGTGTATTAAGTCGAAATTAGCCAAGTTGTTAAGAAGCAGACGACATTTATAACATTTTGGAATCATTTCCGTGTCCCGACAATCAGAGTTTTTAAGGAATATAATTCTTCAATCATCTGATAGGGCTTCATCTAAGAAACAGTCCTGTTCAGAGCCGTCGATATTTTCCAAGTGATCTAGAAGGGCGGACGACAGACGAATGTGACCTCACAACGGACGACGTCACATGAAAATCCAACGATCCTAAATTCTTACACTGAGCAACTTGTGTTCAAGTGAGCTAAATTATTTAAACGGGCTCATACATTTTTAAATGTATACGGTCAATCAATTGAAGACGACTTCTTGTGTGATGTTATCATATCCTTATACCAGATTCGATGGATGCAGCATAATATGATTAAACGAGATTGCATAATAACGGAGCAACAAAGATATATCTGTATGCTTAACAAAGCCGAGTGTGCGCATGTATTGTATATTCCGAAACAAAGAAACAAAACTAGCAGATAGTTTGCTTATAAGTCACTACTTTTATTTTGTAGATATGTCGTCAGGTGCATTGTCCAGAAGGACAGTTCAGAACGGGGGGTATCTGCAAACTGCTTGGGAAGACATGGTATGTAAATAATCTCCAATATTATTTGAATCTGAGACCGTTTGGTACGAGACAAACACTGACACGTTCAAAGCTAGAGGGGCTTAACAATGAAGACATAAGGGAACTTTATTTACAGATTTTAAACCAGTTTAAGATGCAAGATTGGGAAACTGAGTTACTCTACAATGTCGAAGAAAACGGTACGGAAAACAGGGAGTTAGTGCCCCTTGTTATGGTCAGTAAATGTAAATAAACCAATCATAAATGCCAATCCGTTACATTGTTATGGTCAGTAAATGACCACATGGTGATAATGTTTAGTACCACTGGTTTGATCGAAATAAAAAATCCAAAACCAATCATAAATGCTAATCCGTTACATGATGTTAAGTTCTGTGGACAGGGTGGATATTGGTACTACCTTTTCAACAATTTCCGCCGTTATTTTAATATCACTCAATACATTGCTAAATTTTAAAGATACCTCCGTATGGAAAATAATTTTTTGTTGATTTAAGTTTGTTCAATAAACAGATGAGGAGAATCATGTTCATGATCAAGTGAGGTTAATGATGAAAACAATAACTTTCAAATAGTACATAATGGCAGTTATGGAAAAAACTAGGAGTTATCTTCCTTTTACCATGCATCTGTTAATGAAATGCTTCAGACAGTTTTCTTTTACATTGAATCTTATTCAAAATGAACTGACATAATACATAATATAAAACATCATTGTCACCCATTGTCATACAATGTGTCACCCTTTCTTATTTGGAATATTTCTGTCAAACGGAAGATTCAGAGTTTGTTAAAAGTTATACTTGTTTTGCAGAATATTTCTAACTAGATGATACTTAAAACTACTCGATATAGATATTCACTTTAAGTAAAAGTTATGTTGAAATGGCCAAAATGGAAATTTTGTCCAATCTAAAGAGTTATCTTCTTTTCAAAGAGAAACAAGTTTTGTTAAAGGAAAGAGCAAGATTTTTTTTAATATGACCCTTGTTCTGTAGAATAGGATTTATAAGTTGATAGTTATCACTGTTCCATATCAACTTGCAATTCAAGTGAATGTTAATGTTGAATATGGGCAAAAAGGGCAATGTTGTTATATCACACTTTGACTGTTATATTTTCCCCATCATTTTTTGCCATAGTTTGTATTTATTATATTTCAATTCATCAAAGGTGCTTGTTTCCACTGACAATATATATATATATGAAACATGGAGGGGGGGGGGGGGGGGGGGGGGGGGGCTTAGAAAGTGATCGAAATATATCTAAAGCTTTTTACTGAAAGAAAAATATTATTATAATTTTGGCTCCTTTGTATATACTACTTTCAATTTCAATTAACCACTTCATGGTAGAGCAACAGTCTCGGAAGTGGGAGGTCGTGGGTTTGATCCTTGGACAGAATGATTATATAAACATATTTCACATTATATCTGGCTTCACAAATAGCACTCATTTGTCTGTATTGTTTGGAATTGACGAACATGTCAGAGTTTAGTCTTTGTTTTACTTCTGCACATACTGTCTCGTGAATTTATGTAGATATAATGTAATGTAATTATACTGAATTATTTCTGTTAGTTTCATCAGGATGCAATAACTTTCATTTTCCGATCCACATCACCATTAAATGTTATAGCTTAATGTATCATAACTTCTCTTTCATTCTAGTAACATTACGTTGTTCTTGAATTTAAACATATTAATCTGCATGTGTGTATATATATATATCTTCTCTTTTGTTAATATAACCATACACAGGAGAGGAACCAAATAAGCTAGAATTAGCTTTCATTTCAATCCTTTTGTTTTTTCTTATGTGTTAAAAGAATGTTGTAAGTCATTGAAATAGAATGAAACTAAACTAACATATTGCATCATAAGTGCTGTCTTTGTAACAGCAGCAAATGCACAATATGAAAAATTAAGTAAACGTTACTAATATAAATGTGAATATTAAATTAAATGCAATTATTGAAATGTGGACTGATTGAAAATAACAGGATACTAAGCTTATCAATCGTTTTCGAAAATGTTTTATTATCACAACGTTTTCAACTGAATATACGACTTTTTATAGTGTCTTTCCAGTCTCTTATGGTCATTACTAAAGAGTTTATAGAAAGGGTATTCCGGAAAATCAGATTAGATTGTTCTATTACAGTACACGTATTTGCTTCAATAATATTCAACTCACATGCTCATAAAAGTTGCCAGAAATGCTATTAGACCCGGCCGCTACCATAAGACTAAAAAGTTCAATTAAGTATCAATTAAATATTCTTTCAATAGTTCAATACAAATGAAATATAAAAAAAAACGGGGCTATATAACTCGTATGAATATCATGTAAGTCAAAATGATTTTAACAATGTTTTGAAATTGATATAATCGTTTTAATGCAACAGATATTCAAAGTTCTCCTCGGTACGCAGTATAGTGGAGAACGTTTGTCTTAGCATATACGAATACACATATCGGAGATGTATGCACGTGATCGCCGTGCGATGGCTGAGTATATAAGACCGGTGTGACGGGTTTTGGTCAGTTCTAGCAAGACTTCGAACAGTTAACTTCTCACTATCCGAATTCAGTACCAATACGAGGGTTTAATAGATATTTCTGTATTTCAGTGTTATGTGCTTAGAAGAATTGAATAAGGAATAGTTAATATGCGATTGGACTGCACAGGTTTCCAGAGTTTTTTCATAAAATGTTTTTATCTCTGGTTTTTCCCCTGGGTTAGTCATATCGTAGTCATTATGTTTAAAGTTCTGATCAGACAACGGAACAATTTGATATTTATATAGTAAGCACAGATTGTAATTGCTTACTTCCTCTTGTGAATAAATCGCTGTCTTTCCCATGCAATAGGTGTTTGCTTGTGTTTAGTAGAGTTAAGACTTCCAGGTTTCAATTAAGTAATTTACTTGAGAATAATTTTGTATGGTAAGTATTGTTCCCTTTTTCAGATATAAGTTTTGATCGAGAGAAACACTTGACCAAATATGCTTAAGGTGACAAAAAAGCCATTTCCGTTTTACACAGGAAATATCCGTTGATCCGTATCCGTTGATACGTCAGTCCAGAAAACAATCTAAAAAGGTCTCTGAGTTTCTGTATGTGTATTTCAAATATAGTTCCCTGATTTATTACACGATGACAGCATCCCTCTCACCCTAACCATGGGGTACATTATTACGGTTTCCATCATTTAGTGGGAGACATTTCCCTATTCATTGCTTTTGTTATGGGGCCTGATCAATGTTATTTGAAATTTTGCCCTTCTCCTGGAATTATACATAAAACAATTTCCCTTATGTTTTTCTTCCTTTCAACTAGTATAACAAATTATTCTAAAATCAACATTATTTTTTATTACTTCTTTTCCCGTTTGTTTTCGTTAACCACTCTCACACAAAAAACGCAATCTCACGCATCTGCATCGGACGTCTTTTGCAAATATAGTGGTAAAAGAAGAAATTCTTCATTATGAGCAATTTCTTCATTGTTCACTATATTTTAAACTTTATTTACTTACACTATTTTCATTTATAGATAATTCCAACAGTTTTACCTATATGTTTCCATAGTCGTCCGCTGCATATGAGTACGTTGAATAGGATAAATTATATGTTCTTGTCATGCATGATATTTCTGTACTTAGACGATGATCAACTTCCAGTCATAATTGTAATCAAAACAATTATTCAGGCATTCAATACAGATGGAAGATAAATATGAGTGGTTTTATATCAAAATACCTACACATCGTCCACACGTTATTCTCAATCAGAAACAATAAGTAGTTCAGAACAGCTCTACTGCGTGAAATTATGTTTTCCAAAGAAAAGTACATCGCATATCAAATTTAAGAACAATCAAAAGCATTAATAAATGGTCAAGGTAAGCAACCTAGGTAAGTCGAACATAAAAAAACATAATGAATATAGATGGAAAAGATGATGCGTTATATAATTCTAGTATGTCGGTATGTACCAAGGTTCATTCAGTTTATTTCTGTATGCGTGACTATTTATCTATTTGGTTTATTTATTGGTGTTTAACGTCGCTATCAACACTTTTACATTTATATCACTGCGTTTTCTTGGTTAGTTACAAGCCAGTCAGTCGTAATGCTAACCCCGAAATCCTATGAGCCAAGGAGGGCAACCATTACTATCACTGTTAAAGTATCGGTCATCTATTTTGACCAAGTCATCTAGGACTCGATGGTGGCAATGTTGTATGTGTACTTACTGCAGATCAGTTAAGAACAAGTTAATCCAAATAATTTACGAGTACAAGATAAAAGTTAGTGTATTTAGAGAACAAACTGATATGACTCGGCCAGGAGCTCGAAATATTAATTATCCCAACCTCCTTATTGTTTCACTGTATGCTAGTAGTTTGGTGAATATTTGCCATTTTCATTTATGTACCAATTTATGTATAAATAGCTACAGTACCTCCTTTCGATGGAATCCAATTGGAATTCATACGCTGTTATTTGTGTTTCTGAGAGGCTAATAAACATTAACGGTCATCTAATTTGCGACTGTCTATTTATACCCATCGTAATTGCTGCCGCGTGACTTAAGCGGATATTTGTAGGTTTAGATTGTCAGTTTACGTTATGCCACTGTATTAGATCTAGAGTGTTATTATACTTTGAACATTTGCCATCTGTGTTTATGAGTTATCAATGGTGCACTAGACACTCTTCTTATCAAATAGTTTTGTCTCGGATGTTTTCAAACCGGTATTCTTGGCCATATATCATAAATAACTAATTAACATTAATATAAATACTATTTACGCTCTCAGCCATGTGGACAGACATTCATTTTTGTTCACTTGTCCATGTGGAATTATAGGAAAATAAGGTGTATTTTCTACATATATGTTATTGAGTTACAAGTCCTGTTACATTTACCTCGCCTCATTATAAGTGTACACAAATAATAACTAAAAAGTGCATCTGATAACAAAAATAGAGCAATATCATCAATCCCAGATTTAGTCGGAAATGTAATCCGTAGTGGAATAGATAGTTAAGGAACGAAAATTGATTGTGTTAATAACACCGTATTTGTAGGCACCCTCTTTGATTGACAAGTCAACAATTATTTTGATAAATGTATGTTTATTAACCCTTTCCCACATACAACAAACATGCCACAGACGACTTTGAAAACACCTAAGCTAAGGATGGAACATCTCTAAAAATAAAAGTAAGATTATTGAATAGACTTGAACACATTGTGGCAAAATGTGAAGTTGCTCCTTATGTTTTCAAACCTCACCTGCTGTTGTCGCTTCAAACTATGTCTGCATATGAGATTAACTGATACTTACACCAACTAGCCAAAGACGGGCTCAATTCCTTTCTGTATGTTACCAATGAAAAGAGATTGTACTGATGCAGCTACATTTAAATATAAATATTATATTTATGATACAAAAAATATGATACAATATTATGTGACATCTGTAGATTTTGTAGACTCAGATACGTAAACACATTTTTGAACGACAACGGGAAATGCATATTTGTATAATAAAGTACAGATGCCCGTGCGCCTTTTTGTATTTAATTAAATATGTTTGGTATCTTATAAGCTTTGTTCAGAATGGAGCGCGTAAATGCCAGGCTTAAGATGCAACACGAAATATCACATTTACCGTAGCAAATAGGGGATATGAACTAACCCCACATGAGACCAGAAAGCAAACAGCCGTGCAAAACGCAGCCTGCCGGTCAGTATGAGCAAGAAGTACCTTAAAACCAGTGCACCTAAGGAGAATGTTAGGTATGATATACCGTAAATATTTGTGGCTGCAATGTATGATGGAGGTGGCTCCTGGTTAGATAACAAGGCTCATTTTTAGACTTTTGCCGAAATTATTGATTGGAGTTACGCTGTCAAGTGTCTGTATTTAGCAATTTCGCTGTGTGGTCAAGCTCAGGGTTTCTTCGGAAACTTATCCTCTGTCTAATTACAGGTGCTTACTTCAGGCTTTGAATGAGTACTTTCCCCACCAAATGAAACATAGTTGTTCAGTTGTAATAGCGCCGTAAGAAGGCCTCTGAGTCTGAGCTTGGTCAAGATATACATGTACGCAAATTAACTATCTTGGCATATCCGTCGGCCCCAACTGACCTCAACGAAACATCGGCACAAGAACATGTTCTCGTATCTTTGGTAAGCGTTGACGTTTACGAGTTCAATAGGCTATACCTACTAGTCTGACGGTGCATTAAGACATGCTGTTGAACTCGAAACAGTGTATGCCTTCATTGCACATACGTCAGTGGCTGTACAAAAGTGCAACAACCGCAAACATCCAATTTAAACGGAAGAGCCCCGATGGAGATTGTTCGAAGTGGTTACCTCATGGAGATGCTTTTCATAGGCGATTAACCTCGGACAGAACGTGGAAACATAACTATCTTAGTAATAAGTGAATACTTCACGAACAGGACAGAATGTCATGCTATTCCGAACATGGAAGCCATAACATAAACATCAGTTCTCATAGAACAGGTTGTGACCAGATTTGGAGAGATACAGGCTCCACTCGTACCAAGGACGCCTTTGAAGGTAAGCTTTTTACCGAGAATCGCATTCTCTTACAAACTGCAAAGACAAGAATTTCCTCTTATCACGTAATGTCTGGCAGGATGGAGGAGCATTTTAAAAAGACATTAGCTGCTATTTGGGTGCTTACGTAAATAAAAGCCATGCGGACTGGGGTGAACATCTCCTGTTCGTAATGATGGCATACCGTGCGATAGAACATTAAACTACCGTTATTTCGCTCAACCTTTGCATGCTAGAACGAGCGAAACCAACACCTTTATACATTATGTATGAAATGCCATCAAGCATAAGCCTGTATCTCTAAATCAAAGGGTGTGGTTCAAACTTTACATGAAGGTTACACATCATATGTCGATATGCATGAAGGAAGATCATACGCCTCGGATTCTTCCAAGGGGAGATAATTCAACTTAGAGGTTACCTGCGAGGGACTCCTGTGCACATACCTCCACATTTCTTGTAAGCACTTCTCCTAAACGGCTCAATGGATTTGGTTCAAACTTTACATGAAGGTTACACATCATACGTCAATATGCATGAAGGAAGATCATACGCCTCGGATTCTTCCAAGGGGAGATAATTCAACTTAGAGGTTACCTGCGAGGGACTCCTGTGCACATACCTTCACATTTCTTGTAAGCACTTCTCCTAAACGGCTCAATGGATTTGATTCAATCTTTATATGAAGGTTACACATCATATGTAAATATGCATGAAGGAAGATCATACGCTTCGGATATTTCCAAGGGGAGATAATTCAACTTAGAGGTTACCTGCGAGGGACTCCTGTGCACATACATCCACATTTCTTGTAAGCACTACTCCTAAACGGCTCAATGGATTTGGTTCAAACTTTACATGAAGGTTACACATCATATGTAGATATGCATGAAGGAAGATCACACGCCTCGGATTCTTCCAAGGGGAGATAATTCAACTTAGAGGTTACCTGCGAGAAACTTTACCATTGTATCCGATGCTTTGGGAGGGGGGTGGGGGGGGGGGGGGGGGGGAAGCGGGCGGTTTCTTCAGTGAGCTTTGCTCACAGTATTTCTAGTTTTATTTTGAACCAATATTTAACAATTCGGATATGTCTATTGTAGGCTAAGGGAAATCTACCTAGAACGCCGTACACAAAACCATTTTGTGTACAACCTTTAACGTGTAAAATACGTTTGCAATATTGTGTGTGAATACGTTCGACACTATTTGTGCTATGGAAACCCCATACTTCACTAGAGTAGTTCAAAATGGGTAAAATCAACTTGTTAAAAATAAAGTCTATGCTTCACGCAGACATTAGGAAATTTGTATAAGTATTTATTGAGTTTAAAAATAGCTTTTGTGCTTAACCGGCGATATTTGCCTGTATTAAACGAACCACCTGAGGTGAATCATTATGAAAGTGAATTAAATTTGCATATCTTGAATATGAATTACATAGTAGAACATAGCAATGTAAGGCAGAATTTCCATTTAGCTGAGATGTGCTTGGGCTTATCATTTGGTCAGCCATTGTTTACATTTGAGCTTAGTTAACCTCGTTCTGGTAATGGTATGAAATGTATGTTTATACTTTGAGAGAGGCCTATTGCTAGGTTAACTGGATAGTCGCCAGTAAGCCGTTGTTGCTTATTGGGGTATACATTCAATGTAGCCAGGTCATACACGGTGTGTAACTGAGCCCTTGACATATTGCTCGCGCTATATATTAGTTTTTGTGATTGATCTTATCCTTTTTTGTCATGTGTGATTCTTCTTTGATTCAGATGTTGTTCTAAATCATGTAACCATCATTTGTTCTAATCGCGAGGCAAGGGAGCCCTGAGGATTATCTAGAGTTGTTAATCGGAGTTATTGATTTTTGTATTTATTAACCCGTTCGGTACTTAATTCGTCACACAGTTGAGGCGTGCTATGTTACTGAGACGGCCCGTAATTGGTATTTCATTTACAAAACGCAGTCGGGTTTTGGAGAGGAAACTGTATCAAAATATAAAAAAAATCGTTCAACTTAGTACGTGTATTTTAACAATACATCACCAACCGTTTTCGGGTTTACTGTAGTAGCCAATTACAACATATGCAATTGTTTTTGTTAAGGGTTATGATTTAAGTCTTATCTTTATTATAGCTCTCTCACTAAATCGAGAACTTAAGGGTTTTCCTTTTTCGTCTACATTTTAATTAGACCTCAGGAGTACTAACATCACCACTATCTCCTTTAATTATTTCAGGTAAAACCCTATACCCTGTTCTGAAAACTATGTGTTTATCAACACCGAAACATGTTTAAGTTCACACAAAAAGAGTGTTTCCTTTTTTTTGTAATGACATTTACTCCAACAAGGGAAATATTTCCTACAATGCAATGTTACACATATCTGGTGAAAGAAATATCTGGACTTAATTGCTTTATGACAGGTACAAAGTTATTGTTACTATCCGGAACTACAATTCGAATACAAATATAAAACGTATATGCAAAAGTGTGTAATAAGTTTTTCGATTCTGAAATATATCGAACCAAACATATGCTCATCAAATATTAATTCACATTTTTTTAAGAAATAAATGCGTAAAAACATTTTGTTCACTAATTCGATCCATGGCTCGTTTTGTTAATGTCTCGCGTGTGAAGAAATTAATTTCGCATACTTATATATTGCCGATACCTTGGTGATAACCCAGTAGCCTAATAGACTGAGGAATCGCCGTAATTAAATAGTTTGTTTTACATCGATTGCTGAACAAGCTTTTAGAATATATAAATCACTCTCGGTGTTTGTATCCTAGAGACTTATTAGAACTTATCCGGTTCTCACACCGAAAGAGTGGAATCATTTAAAAGACAGAACCCGCTCATAATGGGCTGAGAACATTTCGCACGAGAAACAGAAGCCACACTCCATTACTGTTTTCCACTTATGTGCGAAAGAGTATGTATTTTTCTTTGCAAATGACGTCATACGCCAGTTCTGTAAATATCCCACTCATTTCACATTTTACCAAAAGTCACACTTTAAACGTTAAGGTAACAACATAGTCGGCACGTATATTTTCAGAAATGAAAACGACTAACGTCTAACTGGTTCTGATGGGGTGTTAAATCGAAAATACGGTTCTTTTTGGAATTTTGGAAAAGTCTACCAACCCATTTAGTCCGATCGGACAGGATTTTATTTGTTTTCCTCTTATTATTTTGACTTCCAGTAACGGTTCGAGATAGGTCGCACAAAGCAAATCTTTAATGTGATATTCATATTGTCTTGGTGAAAAGTCCTAAAGGTATAATTTCTATGTCATAGCTCAATTTGAAAATAGTCTTGGAGGTTACTTTAATATACCTTTCACCTTCTCTCACATACAACAATTCTGCAGCAGACGACTTGAAAAACATATAAGTCAAACAAAGTAAAATTTCAATAGATGAAAGTAAAAATTTTAAATCGAGTTGAAAAAAGTATAAATTGTTTCGATTGTATGTTGAGATGCCTTAAATATGTCTTACATATGCTGATCGGTGAGGAAAGCGGCGGCGTGTTATCAACATTTCAAACAAGAAGTCACAATTTAATAAATTTGAAGAATTCAACTTTCGAACTCACAATAAGTAATTGCCACATGTCATACAATGTTTTCAACTCGGTGTCAAAATATCCATCAAACTTTAAAGTGACTACATTTCGAATCAGATGTTTGCTCCGAAGACGACGGTGAAATACTACGATTAAAACCAAGAACATATATCATGTTAGCGATAATATGACAAAGACAATGAGTGTGTTTGAATATAACTTTAAACTGAGGTTGTAACGCTTTCTCTCCATAAAGCAACCAAACTGAAGCAATTACCAACTAATTTAGACAATCTTCAAGAATATAGATATGCTATATTTATCTAAATGTTACGTGTTGTTGACATGCTATATAGGCTTCGAAAAGGGATAGTCACTGTCATATGTACAGTGAGAGTACAAAAGTGTACACATAGAATTTCTTCACGCTAAGCAACCTTACAAAGAGATAACGCGAAAGGCTGCTTTAAAACAATAGAGAGGGCATACATCAACAGCCAGTTCTGTCATACAGCTACTCGAACAAAAATAAGTCGAATTAAAGACGGAGTTAAAGTCTACTCATAAATATAACTGACAGCTAGCAAACAAACGGAACAATATATGAACGAATCTAAGTTAAACAACGAGCAGAGAAAATAAAATCAATATCGCTACAGCTTGGCAATGTTATTACTACAAAAATTAAGCAAACAAAGAAAAACACGCAACAATAAAATATTTAAGCAGTTCACAATACAGTATATGGACATATTACAAGAAGTAAAAGTGCATCATATTCTTGTAGATGAAAACAGGATTGGGGAGACGTCAATTTTGAAGAGCTGATTCAAAACACCATTAACAGCTTCTTATTAAACGGAAAAAAACAGCTTCGGATATACTAACAATCTATCATCAGTTTTTGAAGAGTGAAGTTAACAACACAAGATGCTAAACGATTGAAGAAATGATAAATATTACAAATCCAGATAGTCATTGATTATCTGAAAAACTTGTACTTGAAATTATGGTCTGAAAATCTTGACATTTCCCGCACAGAGTTGTGTAGATCAAGAAAATATTGTATATTAAAGAATGATATGACAATACGGCTCTCATCCCTTGTATGAAACACGAAAACGCCGCATTCGCGATGAAAGCTCTGCGAAGACACATGTCAACAAATAAACATAGTGTAAACATATGTGCTTTGGAAAAAAGCTGCCTGAAAGACTCACTATAAGTCAGTAGACTTGAGTAGCAACGGGATAGAAAGGTAAGAAGACAGTAACATGAGTAGTTGTAAACAAAATTATTGACTGATTACCTTTTTATACATTTTGACAATCAGTTGAACGAATTTTAAGACAATGTTCAGCAGGGAAGAATATGCAATATGCATGAAGAAGGTTGACTATGGAGTTACACGCTGTAGTTGTAAAGGCAAAACAATGAAATGTTTTTGAAATATAACCTGCTACAGTTCCGAGTGATTGACCCATGAACTTATTAACACTTGGAATGAACCAAAAACATGAAACAAAGGAAAGCCAGTGAACCATAGGAAGATCCTGAACAGCTAGCGGTTGTTCTTAATGAGCGTCAATTTGAGCGTTCCTAACATAGGTTACACATATAAAAGTAGTACCACATTTGAATTAAGAAATCCGATGTTTTTACCTCAAGAGTATCACCAGTGGCCAAATGAATACGTTGGATGGGGGAAATGCGAATGTGGTAATATGTTTGTTTATAAAATAGGCATACATCCTCCAGATACAATGCGAATATATAGAAACTCATTTTTTAGATAAAGACGCAAGATTAATAAGACACCTTGTTATATGTTATACAGTCACATAATTTACTATTATTTACATGGTCTCAAAAGAGTAATCTCAAAAAGTATAACAGAAATATATATGCATATTCCCATAGTTAGCCAAAATATACTTAACAATTCTAATTAGTCTTGTTTGTAACTAATCAACATATTTCCAATAAAGAGCCCTATAAAGGAATACGAGTTGCTTACAAACTTTAAAAAAAAGAATATTATATTTCAAACTTAAATTGATCAAGTTTATAATATAATTCTAACTAATTGTATTTCATCATTTCTCTCACAGGGGTCTTCGACTGGCATCAAGAAGCACCTGAAAGGTGAAAATACGAGATAATTCACCTTTAATAAAGCTGTCACGTGAACCTTATCACTGAAATTCAAGTTTGGTGCTATCGAACAGACGGTTCACTCATTTCGTTTAAACATATTTTATTGAGAAATGGTTACACATCAGTATATGTGACGACGTCTGGTGAAATGGGACCAAACGAGGCGAACGTCACTTTCGAAAAGACATGCATTGATATTGACGGTCAAAATGTGAAAATATGCAAACCGTCATATTTAACTTTTTATCTCCCGTGCGCTAAAGTATCCATGTCAGTAAGTGAAAATTAACCATTGTCAAGGGTCAACTCTCAATTGTTTTTTTCGGAACAAAAGTTTGGTGAGATTTATTGACATTTTATTTACTGAACACGAAACACCCAAATACAAATCAAAAACACAAATTTAACACTACGGTACTTCATTTTATGATGATATGGATAGTGTTGTTAACATATTAACATATTTGATAAATATAATGCGTTTCGGTATTATTTAATGTGAATTTGGGTGTATTTCGGTATTTTTGTTGTATTTGGGTGTTTCGTAGATCTATACCCCGACCGCATTTTGATGGAAGTTATTTCCCTTACGTAGATATCTATTTCCGGCATTGGCACATTCAAAATGCAGAATTTAAGTATTGACAATTGGAGACACATTCTACGACGTTAAAGGTTAGTGTCCGTTCTCATTTTGTATCATAAATTTACCGAGAAAATAAACAAAACCTACTACATGTATTTCGATCTGTTAATCCGTTGTTACGAAAACCCGGAAGTGATGGGGTTTTTTTTGTGGCAACGAAAATAAAAGTAGATTACGGTTAAATTTAAGTGTTCTCAATATGAGTCAGTTAAGCAGAGCAAGCACTATTCCTTACGAACTTATTTATAATCAAAATGATGAATTTATTCATGAATTGGGCAACGTTGATCGTTTAAATTTTAATAACAGTAATGCACAGTTATCGGCAGATTGTATTGATAGCGACTCCGACACTAGTGTGAATTAGGAATTAAAGTAATACTGATGATTGTGTTGTTTTATTAACAAAACCATCAATAGCAGATGAAAAAGAAAATCAATATAGAGAAATTCAAAAATGACACTTGTAAATGTTCAAAGTTTTATTCAGGACCATGTAGCCTGGTTGTTAATTTTGATGATGTATTATAACATAGAGAATCATGTAAAGAAAATGGAAAAAATCAGAACTTGATCTGATTATAAAGGCACATTTTATGCAGTTCAGGAGTATCAGCGTAAGGACATTTCAAAGGACATGGCATGGCTTTTGTTAATACACAACTTTGAGTAAGCCATGCACAGAATTGTGTCAGAAATGCCAGGGGTATTGTGTTCAAGTTTCAAATAGTGGGCAATCAAATGAAGAAGAAAAAGCTGCCATGTTGGCCGATTACACTTGTCATGTTTTGGATTCCAAAAAGCAAGGTGACTATTACCGGGCGCAATGTGAAATGAGCAAAACTTAATCTGATGAACAACCACCTGAACAAAAAAGTGGTAATCATATTAGAAAATATTTTAGTTTTTTTTGTGTTCATCTGTTTTGCTTGTCTGTGATTGGCTGAAATATTTTGTTCATAACTTCATGAATAAAAATGTTTTTAAGTGATCAGGTTTTTTTGTTCATACCCCCTTAAATGAATTTCCTTTTCCTTAGTTAACTAAGATAATAAAATATTTTCATTATCATTATGCTGTATCACATACATCATGTATTGGCCTTTTTACGTGAACTTCTGGCATATAGTTGAAATTGTACCTGTATCCTTAATTTACAAGATGAAAAAGTAGTAAATTGATATAAATGATTGACTCGTTATTGCAATTACAATACAATTACACAGCGTTTTATCCCTTTCAGGTATCCTCCATGTACAGTGAACAAAAACTTACACTACTCCTGGGACTATGCTCAGCAGGTATACTTTCCACGCCACAGTCGTCAAGTTGAGCCTATATTTTTCAAAACTCCCAGAAAATGTATTGTCTTTGGTGTTTGCTCTGAAGGATCAGGTAATTGTTTGAAATATGATACAATTTACGACTGTGTCTTTTCTTTACATGTATGAAAATGTGTGTCTTAAGCAGTTTTACCCAATTGTTATGTATTTCTATAAATATATATTTTTTCCTCTTTTAGTAAATAATTACTTAATTCCTATTTGCATTCATTTAATTAAAAAATAGCTTTTAATAGCATATGCTCGTTAGTTTAATATGAGTACACCCATGGTTTTTATCTACAAATATTTTCCATTTGGTATTTCGCTTCTTAATGTATTGCTGTAGACTCGTGCGATAGCTGGTTCAGTTATACGGATCCTTATACAATAGACGAACAATAACACTGTATATTATTAAATTGACATGTATATACAATAACTTTTGGGATAACTAGGACTTTTTCTCATAACGCAAAGTGAAAACAATTTCTCAAAATATTACAAACTCTCATTAATTTTCGGTTCACATGAAGCTATACGTCAAAATACTATGAAGAAAACCTGATTAGACCAAGCCACTTAATACACAAGCAATCCATCACAGTCAAATATAACGACAAAAATATTATCTCAAACAATCACAAATACAAAAATACAAATTGTAAAGATCAATGTCAATACGTTCTGAATATAACCTACTTTTTTCATTGTTTACTTATCTTGGCTAGCTATGTTGTAGCGATAGCGATGAAAACCTATGAAGTGTTCCTGTTTAAATGAGCCGATTAAATAGAAAGCACTTTTCAATAATTTTGATTGTATAGATAACTGGAGAGTTTCGAAGCTTTTCTTAAACCTAGACAGTCAAATCTTATAAACGTTCCTGCGAATGCTCTGAGATACGTAAATAAATTATGTTTGAATATAAAAAAACATGGCCAATGTGAAAGAAATCCCACAACAAATTTTAAACTACTTTCAAACTTATTCGTGAAAGTTTTACAAAAGACAAGTATTTCTAGTTGGAATTAAGCTCCGTTTAGATAGGAATGTAGTTTATTAAAGTAAATCTTAGCTGTAATACAGAACCTATGCAGATTGCGAATTAGATGTATGGTAAAAATATTGACAGAGCCTATCGCAACATATTTTCTTTCATGACGCATCCAGCTCTTTGAAAAAAATGAAATAATACCAAAAGGAACTGTAAAAAATCATGGGGTGTTATTATTGTTTACACTATAATTTTGTCAATTTGCTTCAATTTGCTTCAATGTTTTCAAATCTTTATAATTATTATACATTTATTGTTCGTGATTATCCTTATCCATATATTTGCCTTTTTCTTTTTACCGACTCTTTTAGAAGTGGTCTGCTGCAGATATGTAGAACATGTATCTCGGAAAGGTTTTAAAACAAAGTGCGTGGCTCCGATGTGAGCTTTTATTACACGTCTTTGTAGCAAGCTCACCTATGTACCAATCGTTTTGTCCACGTCTGAAATTAGTCCTATGAAAATCATTATGTAAAAATATTTTTTATCGGAAGCAGTATTAGTCATTATAACAACTCCATAACTTGTGTACTTCAGGGTGCATTTTAATGACCACTCTCTGTATCCAAAATCAATCGCATTGCTAGTTGCCCTTATAATGAGTTTTCGTATGCCATGTCTACCACAGGATGTAATATTTACAGTCTAGTCGTTTTGTTTCGGTCTAAATAACTTAGGGTAATAAACAAATATACCTGACAAGTCTGAACGATACAATCAGTGATGGCTTCCGCAAATGATGGGTGGTTAGTAACGCATGGATTAGCCATATGTGCTGAAATTGACATAAGATATGTTAACAACAATAACGTTATTGTCTTAAACACTACTGTTGACGTTTCCTTTATATGGTCGTTTAAGCATATTTGTTCAATTTACTTTAGGCACACATGAGTTCGATCATAAACATAACATAGTCTAGTCATTATACCCCAGAAGAGCAAATTGCACGAAATGTCTTTACACATTTTCTGATTTTGCAATTATTCTGCTTTGAATAAATGAATAATTTATATTCGTGTTGGAAAACAGGAAAAGATCAAGGCTGAAAATGATCCGATAAGGCATCTAGTCAGGGATAGGTCGAGCAATGGGGTACTTGAGTAAGTACTTAGTACTAACTTTTGTGTTTGAACTGAGTACTTTTAAAAGTGCTCATGAATTGTTTAATGCGGTATACAACTGTCTTAATGTCGACATTTGTGGGTCACAAAAAAACGTGTTATTAAATTGTATGGAGAATGAGTTTAATAATTCATAATAAATGTAAGAAGACAAAACATAAATAGTCCTAGAAATATATATTGGGTATTCATCTATATAGCCCATATTCATAGGTTGATGTATCGTATCATCATGGGCCTTTCAACTGTGTCGGAAAGGTGGGAGGAGCTTACAACAGTTTCAGTTATATGACGTCGTTTCCTGCGTAAGTTGCTAGTTCAACTGGTCCATGTATCCTGATATCAGCGATTTAGTTGTAATGCTAACCCATTAATCCTAAACGCCAAGTAGTCAACGCAATTACTGTCATTTTAAAAGTCATTGATTTGATCCCCAACCTCCCGCACCCGAAGCGGACTTCAAATATGTTGTCTTCGTGCAAGGCTGCACCTACATGTATCACACCTGATATCATTACTACCTATACGAAAATGTGTTTCTACAGCCGCATATGATGCGTGTATGCCAACATATTTAGAAGATTGTTAAACGAGATGTGATATGTCCATTGTGTGATTGATTACTCCAATAGTATAGATGATTTATATAGATAAAGCCGATTCCTGCAGTATTCTAAAACGTTGGTTCCTTTTGGTAACTTGTGACGCTTTCGATGGGAACCGTCCAGAATTGTAATGATTCAAGTGTAAGGTTAGTTTTGGGAGTGGATAATAAACACTTCCGTCAAGTCATCATTGTTGACTTCCTCAGTCACAAGTCTTCAATGTAAATCGCAGGTTTGCCGTCATCTTCTCAACACTGCTATTTAACATAACGTAACATAACTTAACACAATATTTATAGCCATACAAACTTGTGCAAAGTGGTATCGACATAATTCTTTACCAAAGGAAAAAATAAACAGGTAAATAAATCAAGCTAACCTGTCAATACTTAATATTTGTTATTAAATTGCTAATTGAAGCAAGAACACATGTAGTCATTCATATATATACCACCGGCTCAAACGTGATAAATGTAGCACCTATACTTTGAATACAACTAAATATAGTTAACTTAGTCTTATGAAGCCATGTAGAGGACTATCAAAAATTAAAAGATATGTAAAATGTTATACAAGTCGACTATAATTTCTCAACATTTCTTGAAAAATAGCCTCATTTTTTAATTTCAATGGCTAACAAGCTTTTTCACAGTGGTACGATTAGGCAATGGTCCGCTTAATAAATGTTTGCTGCTTAACAGAAGTGACAGAGAACACACGTTTGAGTGTACTTTAACCATACTGCATCATCAAGACCATGTGTAAGTGGATGTTAATGCACTTAATAGCTTTTTGGCAGACTTTCTATTAATTTTAACTTAAATCTTTCCGGAGGTGATGTTTTCAATATTTTCGTTGTTTGGGTCTATCAACAGGATAAAATTATTGACATTGATATGAGTCGTATAGTGTTGAAAATGCAAAAATAAACATGTCAAATTTGTTTCCGCCATATTGGAAATTTACCCGAAAGTAGAATTAATTAAGATTGATTTTGCGAGTTTCATGACTTGACCTCAAATATCACCATACTAACATGAATCTGATTGCTAAAGTGGCCAGTTCATCTTAGATTTGCTTTTGGGCTTTCTGGCACCTGTATTTCGTAACTTCGATCTTTGTAAGAAAACTGATATCCAACAGAAAAAGCTCAACCATCGGTATCAACATAACAATGACAGAATTTGGCGTTACTGAAATATTCCACTTATTTTCAGATAGAGTGCAAGTAGTTTCCGTGTTTGTCTTAATTACAAGCAATGCCAACGTCAATACGTTTCTGAATGAATAATCTACGATTTTGTACCAATATTTTTGCAGTTTTTATATAAAAAATACCTTCTTCCGGGACAGTTAATATTCTCGTTAAATTTATTTTCTATTTAAGGAAAAATATGTTTTGGGAATTCACATACTTCTGTTTATATTCGATTTAAGGCACCGTATTAAGTAGCAGTGAAGTAGGACTAAGCTGACATTTGCGCATCAGACTAATACTCTGCCTAATTACGCCAGTGGGAAAGTATGTACTTTGACTTTCAAGCCTTTTGTATGACGTTGTAAGGTAAACGCGATTCATAACTTTGTGCAGCCGAAAGTTTATTAAAGGTTATTTGGGTAACTGTGTCTTTGTTAGATAGAACAAATGACCATGAATCTTCTAGTGCAAAAAGACATATTTCACAAGAAAATTATGTGTTGACAAATATATAGCCTTTCGTGATTTAAACAAAATAAAAAATAATTTTCACTTGTTATCGCTGCCGACAGCCGATGAAGTATTTCTTACGATATTTATATTCGTGTCCTTTGAAGCTGTCTTATAAAAACTAACGTATGGAAACACTTATAAATTGTTAAGTATTTTACAAGGGAAAAGTATGTTTTTGTTCTTCAATACTTTTTCAATTGGAATAATGTTGCGTGAAGTACTTGACCGAGTAAACGAGAGCATTAGGAAAGTCATGAATGTGTGGACTCTCGCATGATATAACTGAGCTATTGTTGAAATAACACAAAGCCCAATCGATAATAAAACACGATTCATAATATTTTGATATAGATCAGTGTACTTTCAATGTTTGTTCTAACGGAATAAGGGTTAATCACTTCGTTCAATGATTATCACTTTATAAAATGGTTTTGCCGTTCTATTCACAGAATACATGTTACCTATCTATGTACCATTAACTATATTATCAGACAGTGGGCCTGATCGATGGCTATTTGTAATTCACAGAATATCATTAATGCCATCAATAATACTC
The DNA here is from genome assembly GCA_031761405.1 of Serripes groenlandicus. Lineage (NCBI taxonomy): Eukaryota > Metazoa > Mollusca > Bivalvia > Cardiida > Cardiidae > Serripes > Serripes groenlandicus. The sequence continues at coordinate 99,795,189 of JASEVX010000004.1, forward strand.
GTTAAATCGTCTAACTTGTCTTGTTACCCTCCAATGCAATTAAATTATTACATACCGCTCTATTGTTTGACCTTCTTCAGACAAATGGTCCTACCTGAGGATAGATATCCCAACAAAGACTGCATTATTAGCATTTTGTTTATGTTCGAATTGGTCAAAACCTCCACTTATGCACCTTTTTATAAATAATTTATTATACAAAATGATTGGAACAAGATTATGGCGATCGTTGTCTAGCTATAGCAAACTCCTTTACGGGGAAACCAGTTATTTTTTCATCTTATTGATATAATGGTATCCAAAACTCTCAGTTGTACCCCATCAAATCAAATGAGTGAAAAGTGTATAAAACATTGTCTATATATTTTCAAAGTTGTTTAGTGGATAATTGTTGTATGTGGGAACACGTTTACAGTCAACTGGCGCGTGTATTAATGCCAATCACATTTGCTCTCCTAGCGTTTCTTACACCGCTATTTCTATTTGTCTGTAATCTGAACTGATGAAGCTGATTGCCTGGGAAACGTGCCAATATAGAAAATTTATCTTGACAAATGAGAAAATGGAAGTTTCTATCAACGATTGAATCTCTGACAGCTTTAGTACGTTTATACATACATACAATTTATATCATGTAATGTCGTGTAAATGCTAACATCCAAAGTAAAATAAAAAATATAGCAATTATTAAACAAGTTATCTTAATGCTTTTTAATTACGTATGTTTTTATTATCTTACTTTGCATTAATTTGACAATCATATTTCAATTTACATTTTCTTATGATATACCGTGGTGACAGGTTTGTGTTTTTGCATTCTTTAAATAGTCTTATTGAAATGCTAAAACATCAACAAATGAATTCCAACACATGTACATGTATTGAAACAAATTGAGTTATTTGGGCAGATCTCCGCCAACAGAAAAAGTCCAATCAGTAAAATTTACAACTGCAGTATTAATATCTTCATGTAGTAAAAACGACCAGTCGGTGTTACGAATAGATTCGTTTAGAGAAATGTAATTTGCACGTTTATAGTTCCATACACGTCTTTTATATGATGTCTGAGTATCGCCAAATTGTTTAAGTTATATATAGGTGCCAAAATGGTCACTGATATGCTTGTCAGTTTCAAAAATTCCAGAATGGAGGTACTGAATATTACGTGTAATACCAATTGGATCTAGAAGTGTTCTAGTACAAAGAGTTACTCGGGTAGGTTCAGTTATTGTGTTTTCCATATTGTTAAGTGTTAAAACATCTCGAAATTTATTGTTGGTCTTCATTTATATCACCCACTGTTACTATTTTACTACACAATTCAGACGCCTTTTCAATGCAAATGTTAAATCTATTCCAAAATTCTAATGGTGTATTAGGTGGACGTTATATATTACAGAGTAAATAAGTTTCGTTTTTATTTTTATTTTTTTAATTTTTTAAATTCAACCCACAAAGCTTCGGGAAGTATACTTTCTAGTTCCGGTACTCTTTTATATATTAGATGAGGCGAAATATATGTTATTAGACCACCAGAATGTGAGGGACTTTTCTGAAAAACTTAATAAAACCGTCAAGTGAAATTGTATTATCTGGTACATCAATAGATAATTTACTTTCAGTAAAACATAATATGTCATAATCTGCAAAATGACTTTTAATATATTCTAATTTATTTCGTAAACTCCTTATGTTTTGATGAAATATGGAAATCGTAGAAATTTTCGGATCTACATTCGGACCTGGATTTAACTCGACATCGCCAGAAATAATAAGCAAATATTTAACAATAATGCAGTAGTATACAGAAACAATTATATTTCCGCTATCGTAACCTCTGAAGTGATAGTTTTTATAGTCAAAACTAGCTTGTTTATTTATATTAAAGTGATGATGATGGTTATGACACGTTAATAATACTGCTATAAATGTGAAGTAAAAGTTACATATGACATACATGTAGTTTAATGTTGGTACATATTCGTTCATGAACGATCGTATACGCAATGCTCAGTCAAAATGGTCTTCAACAATGGAAGAGATCAGACGTTTCTTTATGTACTAAGTGACGAATCATGATAGAACTTTAACCTTGCATATGATTAATAACACACTTTAACATTGACACCGCGTGTGATACACACGTAGGTCAGCTTACAATTTAAACCGTGTAGGCTTTGTCTTTAAACAAGGTGAGGGGGGAGTGTTTTATAATTCATAGAAAACAGGAGTCTTGACAAAAGGGGTAAAATTAACATTAAGCTTTAAATGACAACTCCTACAATTCTATTGGACCAATTTCAACTAAATTTGACCGGAAAATAATTTTGTTGGTCTTCTTTCAAAAAAGTTCAAAGACATACATTTTCTGTGTAGAACTTTGGTGACTGCGGCATGCATCACAAAGTGAGAAAAATGCCCGAAATTTAACATTCTTCTCCCCAAAATCCGCTTGTCTGTTTCCAAGATTATTTTATAGAAATGTTCCTTGACCCTCTACAATAACTGTTTCAGCCATATTGATTGGTTATAAAACAGGGCAGCAAGGTGGCATCAGAAAAGGGGAAAACATTTTCCTAGATATTTGCAGTCAAATATTTGCTTCTATACTATCGCTCAGGTGATCGATTTAGGGCTATCCTTTGACGCGGTAATACTAATCTTACTTCAAGCATTGCGCAAAAGGCGGATTGGATATTGGTTTGACGTTCTTTGTCCGTCCATCCTCCCGAAGATTTATTTAAGGCATGTTTAGATATATTTGATTGAAGCTTTATGGGAATGTTTACCGCCACAACGACATTCCTGCAAGTTTTACTAAATATGTCGTTTTGAACTTATATTACATATGTACTGTATCATGGTTTATATCACAATTACACTGTAAACACACTATAGGTCACATTGATCATCCAATCTCATGTAAGTTCATCCGAATTTTCATCGCCAGCCAATCCCGGTCAAACTCTAAACAGTAATTTATTATAATTATAGAGACCAATTGCTCTTACTGAGCATAATCTTTTTAGCTTCTCTATGCCCATTTGATAGTGTACCCTATATCATATACAAGCATCTGACCGGTGCAGATAAATATCAAGAGTTAGTTACAAGATAGCCCGGATGCAATCAGTTAGTTTCCACGTGTTTAAAGCTGTTATTTCATTAAACAATACAGTTCGTTATTAGATGAGACACGCTACTTCATGTAAGCAGTGAAGTTTGAATGTTAAATATGGGACTAGAAAACAGTCATTCAACTGTGCACGAATTGTTTATTTGCCATTCAGAGAGGGTGGAATTATCAACTAATTCGCATTCTTGTAGACATAAGGTAACATTTGGTTATTGTTTGAAAATAGTCTGTGGGAAATGTTACATTTTAAAACAAAATCAATTCCAGATTTTTTAGCAGGTTGATCCATCGTGGGGAAAAAGGTTTGACGGTTCTGATGTAATTCGTGGCTGTTCACTGAGGTCTAGGTCCAGCACTACAAAGTAATTTAAAGCCTACCTTGTGTTTGTTTTCTGACATTGCAGAATAATTTAAAACTTATTGAATGCTCTTATGATCTACGTAAGAGTAATAGCAGTCTCGCAACTACTGTACTAAATGGTTTTTTTTTGTGTGGAGTGGTTTGTGCTTTCTTGTTTTGTCTAGACTTTCATCAGCAGCCTTCGCTTTCAACATAGCACTTTTCTTTTTTCTCAAATATTTATTTTCATGAACCATGTATCATCTTTGTATCTTTGAAATGTTGTTCTTGGTGCCAAGTACAATGGATGGTCTTTTTCACTTAAGTCTCCCGGACGTGTCGGAGCATACATTTAGTGTATTGTAACTGAGTTTTTATCGGGGTCTTCTGGATATATATATTTATTGATAGATCGAAATTCACTTATATTTTCCCCTGTATGTATCTCTGCTTGCCGTTCAAGATATTAAAGACCACCAGAACAATGTTTCAGTTTAACACCTACCCACATGTAAAAAGTTAAAAAAAAGTAGTCCGACATATTGTCTTAAAGAAGAATATATATTCATCCTATTTGTCTTACTAAACATCGTTTTCAAACAGCTTTGGAAGTTCAACTTTTAAATAAAGCTCGAAATACTGTGGCAAAAGGAGAAATCCCTCATTTCGAGCATGTTTTAATCCTTTGTGTTTTCGAATGTCGTCTGCTGTAGATGCCCATAAGATACAGGTAACAATGCTAATTTGTTGAAATATGTGTCGTTATATCACTGATGCAAAGTAAATGTTTTCATTCATGCATTGTTTTCCTAATAGAAGTGAATATTATGATAAAAGTGCTTCGCATTGTGTGATTTTTTTTTAATTATCTAAGGCTACTAAGCCATTTTATGATGTTTAATGCATTAATTGCAACAATGGTGGGGTCAAAGTACACGTGAAACATTTATTTAACTCTCTTTCCCGTGTGCATATCTCAATTTACTCAGCGTGGACTAAATGGAACATCTAAATAAATCCTAATTTGTATTTTAATGTCATTTTGCAAAACATTTGTAACAAAATGCGAAACTGTGCAGTTACGGTTGTCTTTAATGAATCCAAGGTATTCATAGCATTTCAGGTTGTTGGTGGCATTGTAACTAATTGCAAATTGATTTATCATATCAACTGATGTTTATCTAAGTGCATTTAGTTATCTACCTTATTTTGTAAGTTTCTATCGTTCCACACAAACTAAACATTACAGTTTTAGAACCAGACGGTGTTTTACAGACGTGCTGCTGTCTCCTATGACACCCCAACAATATAGTTGGTTAATCTCAACATCTGTAATTTGACGATCGTCTTTGTTGCGTGTTATCCCTTTTAAGGTATATCTGTTTAGATTTTAGTAAGTCCCTGGTTAGCTTAAAAACGGTACTGCTTTTTTTCCATGATTTAATAGAGATATCTATATCGTTTTTTTGTTTCATGTCCATTTTTAAATATATTACGGAGGAATGAAGGCCCATAACCCAGAAACATTTCTAGCTTATAGTACAAAGATAGCCAAATACTCGTCTATCAGGTCAGAATCGAGTTCAACAATTGACCTGACTTCCAAATTTCTATCTAAAGACATCTTTCAAATTCCCTTGAATCAGAAAGGATTGTTAAGAGAGATTTTGTTTCTTTCTTTCTGGATGGTTTCAGCTACGTCTTAGTTGGACATGTGGACACATTACAGACACTATTGATATTTCAAACTCTTGTCGGGTACATCAATGTCAGATCCGACATACTCAAACTCCTAATCAAGCACCAACGCATATATGCCGTATTGAACATTAAGCTGTTTGGAAGTAATATCTTGTGTATTTTTACCAGTTTATCTCTCGTGCAATATTATTTCAAATGTTCCCTTACTGGGTTTTCGTCCATATATTTCCATAGCATATTTTTCTCGGGGCATAGTTTACTTTCTAATGACAGACGATCGGAGTGTATTGATACATTGATACGTGTTATACAAATATTTTAAATAAACATGGGGAAGACAGTGTCCACATAACTATTGTTATGTAAAGCACCGATCGATCGGGTCAGTGTATTCACGATATTAAGGTAAACAATAGTAAAGGCGTACATGTACAGAGTTCACGTGTCTAATAAATGTATATAACCTAATCTCTTTTAAAGATTGAATGTGGTAACTATATTTTCAGTTATATAACAACTGCAGTACAGCAATCCATGATACTAACCCGTACTAGACGAGGCAATTAGCGTTGCAAAAATGCACTCCATCTTGATCTGGGTCGAATCAGAGACGCCACTGACTCGTCTCCAGGAGATGTAGGAAAAATAGCATGGAAATGAGATGTCCTTTTGGACACAAGGCATGTCATGTTATCGAAAACAATGTCAAATGTGTTATGAATTAAAACAGCAAAATGCATGGCTTTGATAAAAGACTGGGAAACAATACAATTCATGATCACCACGTCCAGATTATTTACTGGTACTTGCGCTAGTGCCATAACCATCCATACTCGCACAAAAGGATTCCATACATACTCTTAGTGTTTACTTTGGGAAAGCGAATTTCAATGTCATACCAAAATAAATCATATTCTCTATTATAGGCCATAGGTAACGACAGACAAACTTTTCTCACTCCTAGTTATCATCTGCAGCAGACGACCTTGAAAACAACATGGCTAAAGTATGACAAATCTCTGTTAAATACACTGTGGAAAAAAATATAGGAGAAATTGCCCATGATAACCAATTTGTCCTTTTGTCATGATTTTCAATGTAAGTATTTTTCGATTCAATTACATGTATTGTGACCATATTGTAAATTGGCATTCTTTAAATATGTTATCAATACATCAACAAGCAATAAATGACATACAAATTATAGTAAATCCGCAGAAAGCTGCGACTCCTTTCATTTTTCTTATTCGATTTCTTACATTGAAACATTCAAAAATAATATACGTTCAATATAACTAATGTACAGAAATGCAACATACAATACACTTTAGAATACAAACCGCTACATCGATCAAGGGTTCAACGTTGTTAATACAAGTGACTTAAACATGCAGGTCTCAACCGACAGAATTGTTCAAGGATAATAAATAAGTTCACCACTCACCTTATTTCCCTGCGTTTTCGTTTCATTTAATAAGACCGGAGTTCTGTAAAAGAAAATGGATTCAATTAATTTTCTCTATTCATAAATTGGAATCGTGATATATTACGACAGCGGTACGATTCGACCAGATTATGGTTCTCTCATTTGTCAATCTATTTTCTACACGCTGGGAGGTTTCCGAGATAATCAACTGTAATAGAGAGGATGACCGGGTAATGGAAAGTAGTAAACAGTTTTGGGCGGGAGTTGCGAGGATGGTTGTCATTCATACCATTGACATTGTTTAGATCGAATAATTTCTAGTCTTAAGCTAAAACAATAAAAGATCGATGTATAAATGTGTGTTTGTGTGTAAACATATGTATATAGAAAAAAGGTAAAAAGACACTGCATTGGTTTTATATATCTAGAGAGAGAGGGAGAGAGAGAGAGAGAGTAGATACTTCCATAATTAACCCTCTTTTACGGAATGAATAACATTAATATGCAAAAAAGATACCCGTTATAAAAAATAAAGTAAAACAATGTATTTAAGTGTCTTTATAAGGGTGGTGGATGGGCTTTAGGAGAACACGGTTGGTGGGTGGGCTTTAGGAGAACAGTACTCGGTCACCAGGACGGACAGAGAAAAAGATCCATTTATTTATCTCTTTTAGATACTGTTTTAGACTAATACAAGCGAAATGTTAGACTGCAATAGGTACTGATGACATTTGTGCCGTTTCGTTAAGTGTAAATCTGCCAGACGGAGATGAACCTAATTCAATCAGAGCAGGTCTTCTTTTCCCGGGATTGACAAGTTGAACATTTCGTGTTCAACACAGCGTTAATGTCTACCGAAAACCGAGAAAAAACTTTTACAATTGGTTTCCGCGTTGCTATATGTATGTAATAGAATTATTGTTCAAGGTAACTAATTCATGTTGTTAACTATGCATTCATTATGTTTAAAGGTTGAACATTGACGTTGTATTTGTTCTTGCATTCACCATACGATATTTGTTACAGTAATACATTAGGGCACAATGACATACGCAGGAAAAATTGTCAAGATAAAAAACTTTTTTTTAGTGCAGACATTTCGACTACTTTTGAATGTAAATTGTGCGAGGCAAGATATCTGTCGATTTGATTGCCGTCTAGTTTCTTCTTCAGAACACATGCTGCATTCCCCCTGGTGGGAACCAATTCAAAGTATTCTATAAAACGTAAACTTTATGATGTTGTTTTTAGAAATAGAATATTTGACCAGGGCGTTTTAATAAGATGTGGATAAAATGAATACACGAAGTGAAATAGATATGAGGTAATATTAGTATAAAATGGCACAGCACCTTAAGCTATCCCTACTGATATGGCGGCAACACTGTGGTCAGATGCTGTCATATACCACTGTTACAGGAGGGCAACTGTTATTAAAGTAACCACCACGATTCCGAGGGAAGACCTGCCAAAAACAACAACTCTTGACATATTCGGATGTCACCAATAATTTTATTCTTATCGGACCATGACTACATTTTGTAAAAGTTTAACCAATGATGAGACGGTGATATACTTAACAGTAATATAGTATTTTGCTGCCTGACGTTTTTCTCCGGTCAGATCAATCATAGCGTATTTTTCTTTTGATGTAAACTCTTTCCCACATAGAACAAATCTGCAGCGGACGACTTTTCGGACATACGGATCAAATTGAAAGTGCAATTTTCGAATAAAATGGAAACCATTTGGACAAAAGGAGAAATTGTTCATTATGAAGAATTTCACCTTCTGTCGCTATGTTTTCAAAAGTCGTCTGCTAGAGAAATGTTAAAATGCGGCTATATTTGTGAACAACTATAGCAGCAGTCTGACTTCTAAATGACTCCCATGGAAAATAGTGCCATTACTACTAATGCAGCATCGGATAACAGTTGCACTGATTCAATTAAAACAATACATCAGTCAATGTTACAACCAGTGTAACCCAAATGTACATTACAATGCATTAAGACCATCTGACTTAATACCGAACAGGACAGAACTTTTAATTAATTAATGGTCATAGTCAACTAACAACTATAATAACACACAATGGTTAATGACATGGTATGGTACATATTTACATGTATAAACACAATTATCAGTGTAGACGTTAGATGAGAGTTCTGCATGAAGGACACATGTTGAGTCCTGGACATGTTGATGGTGCGTACATTTTCTAAGTAGTATTACTTTTTCAGACATACAATACGCACCCTATATAACATCATGTATCATCCACGAATGAGGCTGTAAACCAATTTAACATCCCCTAATTCTCCACGTCTAGCTTAACAGGGCCCCGAAACTATACAACTCAGAAAAGTTTTCTTTGCTTAGAAATGAACTCAAAGCTCCAAATAAGCCTTCTGATTAGTCAATTTTGAGAACAAATTTACGTTTTACCAATCAGATACTTGAGCATAACTTCTTAGAACGGAGGACAGTTCTATGGTTTTTGATTCCTATTTGTACCCAAAACTCGTTCAAAAGTGGAAATGAGATCGTTCAACATTGCTGGAAGAAATATGTAGATGTAGAAATTGATTCTGTTGAACATCAGTTACACCATTTTCAAAACACGAATATTATAAACAAATGTGATATTTTCAATCACCGTTCGTGTATTTTCATATGGATGATTGACTAAATAATGATATGGTTAAATTCGGTTTTCAACAAATGTTAAATGCGTTTTTCTTCTTTAGATAATAACCAAAGAATCTTTAAAAACAATTGGGGGGGGGGGGGGGGGGGGGGGGGTATTTGATCCATAAACGTCTTACTAGACCAAAGAAAAACTTGCCTTGTTTTTCCGCAAAGGGTGTTAACATTAAATTGAATAATAACTGCAACAAAACAATAATCAACAAGAAAGCTTAGCATTGAAGAAACGAATTTGTGTGTTTATGTGTTTGAATGTTAATTCACACGCCTCTTTCAACAGTATGTCAGTTATATTAAAGCATTTCCTGGGTAATTGACTAGTTCTTCCGGTGTAATTTATTCTGACACGGATTCATCATTCTTAATGCTATAACCGCAACCTTGAGCCGGAAGGAGAGAAGTCAATACTACCACTTTGAAAGTATTTGGTATGCCCTCACTGGGGATTGATCCCTCGGCCCCTGCTCCTCTATAGAACGCCCTAACTACTATGCCACGGAGACGGTCTGTATAAAAGGACAATTATGTTCTTGGATCAAATGGGTATTATATGCTTACATTCAGCTGTACATCAATTGAAAATGGTCCCTTTATTATATTGATGTTCTTTCGTCAATATTCAGCCAAAAGGTAACGTGTAGTTGAAACATTTCATATTAAAATAATTAATTGAAGATTGTTAAAGTTGCTGTTGTAACAAACGAACATTTGATAAAAAAACAAATAAGCCGTTCTACCACGAGAAAACCAACATTATGGACTCTCAGAGGATATAGATAAAGAGTAATGATTCCTGAAACAGAAAATCCACATGATTCGAAAAGTTTCTGCGCGGATTAGCCTGCGAGGCATGCTTAGGCTTATCCGGATCGATACTTTACGTAAAGTCCACAGTTTTGGTTTTCTCGTGGAACGGCTCATACGATCATAGAGATAACTAGCATGCTGATCAGTTAAAACACATTCAAGTCAATTTTCATTGATCATGGAACGTTTATACATCCGCGCAGTATGATCTGGCTCTGCACTGTTCGCCGATGAATCATAGACGGACTCAAGAACATTATGTAAAGCAGTAGGCATGCATGATCAGGCTTGTCTTTGTCGATAGGTGTACTAATTAGGCTACTGTTGGTTGTCCTAGAGCGCCACTAATGTATTCCAATTTCAACAAGTAGGGTGTTCTAGAGCTAATACTACTATACGATTTCTAAGCAATAGTTAACCATCAAAATTAGTTCGTTAGGAAATGGCTGATATAGACGTGGATGGTTTCCCGGGCAAGATCCACTAGGGAAATCAACAGCAATCGTCTGTGACAGATAATTCAATGTAACACTTATCGCCAGGGACTAAAAGACGGGTACACAAATTTCAAGAGCAGATTGATCGTTAATAGAACTTAAAGCTATAACAGTAGACAGTAGTTACTTGTTCTTTCCAGATCTTAAAGCTCTGACTGAGTAGAAGACAGCTGTGGGAAATCCATCTCTTTTTAATAGAGGTTATTTATTTACATGGCGTAGTTCCAGGATTCTGAATAAGAAAGTAATTCAATTACATCCAACCATTCATGAATTGAAATCGTGATATATTACGACACTGGCACCACTCACCCAGATTATGTTTCCCTCTTTTGTCAACTGAAAAAGACATTTTATTGACTTATAATATAACATGCATGTATCTGTTTTGAAAGTGACATTCGTTTCCCACTGATTTCTCCACTATAACCACGGAAAAAAGTATGTATACATCACTAGTGTCTGCTTTACTCCTGGTTAAACAATTCAAATGACTATTTTGATTTGTGTCTACGTTGTGTTATCATTTTTCTTTTTAGCTTTTTTCAATTGTTCATTTGACGTCATTTTGTACGTGACGTTCTTACACGTCGCTAAACAACTTTTCTATTTTGATTGTAATTAGAAAACAACAACATTAAATCTTTGTAATTAGAACAACATAACAACAAATTAAAGTCATGCACATTTTCGGTATCTTCAACTTGTGTATATGTGAACAGTCCCACTTTCTGTCTTTCTTTCCTGATATAATCAATTTCATATTGAAATTAATATATATATATATAATTGCGTGTGTATATATGTGTATTTATACATATGCATATCAACTTGATTTTAAACTTATTTATATACTATTTCTCAACTATTTCATTGTCTTATTCATTTATGTATGTATATTTATGAATATCAACCATGCTTAAGTTGAAAATAAGATATCTGTTCTGTTCTCTGAAATACACACAGCTTAAATTTGTACTTTCTTGTAAAATTATACTGTGGCCCGCTAACTAATGCCAATATTACAAATGTTAATTCGCCATAAGGTAGAGCAAAAACAAATAATACTTTTGAATAACCCCGCATATATTATATATATTAACAGATTTCCAAGTATGATTATCCTGTATCCTGTATTATGTCAATCTATATACTGTATAATTTGCAATAAAATAACTATCCGGGAAGAACTAAATAAAAAATATATCCATTTTTAGTAGGGACCAGATTTCATGATACCATAAAATCCGACGTGCGACGTCGGTGAAACGGCATTCTAATTTACTCAAAATCTGCTCCACAGATTTTCTTGAAATTCTGATAACTTGTAGTAGTAGAAAGGTAGATCGTAATTATATGTAGTTCGTTAAAAGATATCTCGGGTTTAATTGTTAGCAAAATGATGTAATTACTTTGAAAATGATCCAGCGAATTTTTTTTTTTTTTGCTAACTACGTTTCAGCTAAATAATCGCAATGTGCGTTCCGACGTGCGACATCGGTAAAACGGCATTCAGATATACTCGAAATTGTGATAATTTTTAATAGAAAGGTAGATCGTAATTATATGTAGTTCGTTAAAAGATATCTCGGTTTAATTGTTAGCAAAATGATGTAATTACTTTGAAAATATTCCAACGAAATTTTCATTAAAAATCGGGTATTTTTATCTGAATCGTCCATGTACATGTATGATTACATATTGACGTGCATGAATCAATCCGATCAGGCAACTTCTTTAAACACGTAAAACAACGCTCTATATCTCAGAGGTGATTGTCACTCTTTAATGTCAATTGGCACCAGCCTCAATTTCTTTATTTCTCTCAGTTTGTACAAGAACAAAATCATAAGGTATATACAAATAAGCATTGCAAGTGGTGAAACAGAATGACACATATATATAATATATACATAACAAAATATTGGACAACCCTCTTTTGAATATTTGTTTACAGAAAGAAAGGATTTAACGTTATAGGCCCGTTGTTTGAAAATGAAATAATTCATTTTTGCTGTGTTTAAAAAGTTTCAGTTGCAAACTAACTAGCTCGATTAATAAGAGTATTTTATTAAATGGATTCATGGATTTATACTTAATGTGCATTTAGACCTGGATTATCTCATTTCTCAAAGGTAAGAAATTCACTAGCCTATTCTATAATGCGAGAGAAAGGGGGATTTGATACAATCAAAGTGCTTTATGATACTAATTTCAATATTTTGGCAGATCTACCATTATTATTTTTTCAAAATTCTGGTTTCTTATACGTTTTACCTTCTGAGACGCAGTTGTTAAACTTGTTATATATATGAAGTTTTAACAAGAAATATTATAAGAATACCATTTTGATTGTATAATTATTGGTTGTTATTGTCTGATCTATTACTCTTTCATACAATTTTACTATTGTAAATGTCATTTATGAATGATATTCATAGCTTAAGCTATAACAAGTTTATAGTACTTAACAAACGTATATGTAACTAATTTATCATATTCATCACACAAATTCCGTACACAAGGTGAGTAGGCGTACGCAAAAATTATGGAAATTGTCATAAGTCACTTAAACGCCCTGGGACCGAAGTATTACTTGGCATATGTGTTGCTTTGAGTAAATGCATTGAATGATGCTAGAAGGTGAAAAGAAAACAACTGAATAAAATGTGTTTAGATTCGTTGTACTATAAACATTTTCTGTTTGAACAATAATTCCAGATTGGTTTATTTCGGTTTAACGCCGATTTCAACACACGACGACCATATTTATATCTATATCTCACCTGATATATTTTAGCGGCGTTTTCAATAAAGTATCAGTGAACCAAAAGACAGTATCGAACATGAAATATGTTTTCAAATGTGTTTTAGTTAGATAATCTATTCAGTATGCTGTTTCTGTTCATTTGAAACAGTTGCAATTTAAACAGTACAACAGTAAGCAGTACTTTGCGAAAATCAAACTTATACTTTTTGCGACCAGTGACTGATATCCCATATATCCAACTATCAATATCAGCGACCGTCAAAATTTCACGCAGTCTGATCGATTCTGCACTGTTCGCTCATTGACTATAAAATGGTTCAAATATCGGTTTGGAAAGGATAATATTTTTTGTAAGACTTTTTTCTGAAAAGTTTCATATTTTGTGGAATCCGCTTTGGTCGAGTGGTTAGCGTCGGGGATTTCGAAACCGGGTGTCCCGGGTTCGATCCCCAGTCGCGGCACTACGGTCATGGTGGAGTGCTCTTGGGTAAGGCACATGTTCGTACTGGTTTGTTTACACAGGGATCATGAATACGTGAACTGTCGCCGTGATATAACTAAAATAATGTTGAAAGCGGCGCGGCGTAAAACCCCAATAAATAAATAAATTCATATTTTGTCCTCAAACAAAATGAAGATTGTATTCAACAAGACGTCAGTTGTATTTCACTGCTGGAACCACACATTAAAAATGTTTATCAGATGCTTAATTTAGCACGGACCTCGAAAAAGGGGAGTTCAAACTTTAAGAACATAGAAGTTTTATCGTGATTGCTATCAATTTTGATATCTCCGAATGACAGTTCTGGCAAGACGTGATGCACACACAAAAACTATTTTTCTTTTTCACTTCGGTTATTTTTTTGGTCTGAGAAAAATGTTCAATCAATGCGTTAATTCCGAACTTTTGAACGAGAAGACATTCCGTCTTCCATTTCGCTTAGCTTGCGTTTTGCGTTTGCACAATGGCAATGAGAAGTGTCATGTGACTGACTGTATTATTATATGAACATAACAGTGGGGAAACGATGAGGGCAAGGAAATATCGATAGGTTTTTTACCACATCAAATCTTGTCTGTGTAACCTTAAAGCTACGCCAACTGTCTCTGTGCATGGAGCGAGCTGAGAGACATTATTGTAGATTTATAGGGGTTTACCAATAACACTAAACATAGAGATAGGATCACAGCCTTACAGCGTCATGTTTTGAATTATCTCTACAGATATATATGCTTGACTTCCACAAGGAACTTTTTTCACAGCGAAAATTCGGCCTTTATTGACGTTTTACTAGTGCTGGCCGCATTCATCTTGGACATGTAATTACGCTGGATTTATATGTACATGAGATCGCGTCTAGTAACAAAAAGATTCTAGTCACTCTAGGATAAGTTGATGTATTTCGGTAACCGTTTTTTGTGAATTTGGAAATATAAGGTAAGGATATACACCTGACTAAAATTCTAATTGGTCCTTTTTTTAAATCAATATTTTTTGTAACTATAAAAGATAATTACATACAATTTTACACAAATTAATGTTACTAAATGACAGTAGGAAAAATAAACATGACATCGCAATGACCTTCGCTTATATATCGGTTTCAATTTATTTCTCTGAAAGTCATCAGTTGAATTTGCACTTCAAAAACGTGTTTGCAAATCTTTATTACCAATAGCTTTGAGACAGGGATTCGGTTGGAAATCTTTATAACAGGGCATGTGCTGCATCTTGCAGTTGAAAATCGAAAGCGCTTTGTCTTTTAAATGTTCGATTATACTGGATTGACAGTACTAATATTCAGAGTGTTGCTATTTTACATGAGTTTACTAGCTATTCAGTTCTTAAGGAGGAACTTTGATTGAAACCTGAAATAATACTGACCGCCATTGGCGAGTTTTTAGCAAATACACTATGTAGAAGGTAGATATGTTCATCGCATTAATAAATCTTATTTTGACTCGGGTTGTTTGGTGTTTTACGCCGCTTTCAACAATGTTTCAGTTATATTACGGCGTTTCCTGATTAAGTTACCAGTACCACTTGTCCATTTATCCCGACACCAGCCAGTCAGTCGTAATGCTAAAATCAAACCCTGAGCGCCAAGGAGTGCTACCATTTTAAAGTATTTACGGTTTACGAGGCTTAACCACTACGTCACCGAGGCGTTGTCACTAGAATAATCTCAATGGTCATACAATGAATAGTTTACCTCAGTATCAAACGATGAACAAGTTTTAATTCCTTTGTAGTCAATTGAAGTAAAACTGTAGCCTAATGTCATTTGTTAAAACACTTACAAAAAACAGTTAAAACAACTCAACACTATGGGCAAAGTAACATGTTGGTATGCAATTCCTAGATACAAAGAACATGTGTAGGTCTTTGCGTAACGTTATAGAGATTAGTTCTTTACTCAGACATGTCAGACATGTCCTCTAGTGCATTGGACACTATGGTGCCAAAATCCATTGAAGGGCCATATCCAGAGAATGTTCAAAGCATTACCAGATCATGTTCACACTGCAAACAGTTGACAGATTGTGTAGAAAAATATTTTAACTTTCGTGTTTGATGATAAATCACGTATACATACATGTAGCGTAGAATTGCAGTTACTTGACTTAAAAGAAAAAAAGATTGTTGTGCAATATTGCAAGCCATTTTAAGATCGTCTGTTCTTCGAAGAAAACAGTTTTGGGTATTGTGATACCGGTGGCGTCGTCTGCGTCTTCGTCATCACAAAACTTTAACCTTACCTCATAACTCAACATTTTCAAATGAATCTTGGTATACATATTTCTATGAACAAGACGCATGTCTATACCAAGTCACATACCTCTGGCTTCAATTGTTCGACATAGAAAAAAGCAGTGAAAGGGTTGTAACTGTATGTTATTCAAGGATCAGTTACAAACGTTTAGCGCTGAGCCAGCGAAACGAAACGAGCGTTGGCGTTCGCTTGCGGCGCTCTTGCTTTCTCATATACTCACCAATTTCCTGACTTTCCTACAATCGTTCGAATGAAATATATGTAAAAGCAAGTCATCAAGTAGACATTTGGTTGAACGTCTGTTTTAACGATGCAATCTAATTCTAAAATGGATGTGACCCATGCTCCGGGAAAGCACATTAATCCTTTCCAACATAAAACAAATCGACAGCAGACGACTTTGAAAACTTAAGTAATAAACATAGAAAAAATCTAAAGCTGACAGAACAATTATGGAATAATGTTGAAAACATTGTGGCAAAAGTAGAAATTGCTCATCATGAGCATTTGTTCCTTTTGCCACAATTTTTTCAAACGACGTCTGCTGCAACATATCTGTAAGGGAGAGTGTTAAGCGTATCTTTATGGCAATAACAAAAACATATCTGGCTGTATATGCCTACAGTGTGATTGATTGATTGGGGTGTAACGTCATTTTCAAAATCTTTTTAGTCATATCACTGCTGTCAGTTCACCTACTCATATGTTTCCTGGTTTTCGCACACCAGTTCTCCACACATCATACTTTCCAAGCAATTGGCTGCTTTTCCACATAGACTGTTAGTCTATTGGTGAAAGACGAATGACGCTTCTAAGTGACTTTTGTCAAACAGCGAAAAGAATTTTGGCCGAACTCGGATTCGAACTCACAGACTGAGCTACCGAGGGTCGGCTGTGATCCAAATGGATCCCTCTGTGATGCGTGGATGTGTAATATGATATGACCTATACTGGTCGCAAATGCTAAAATTTTAGTTATCCTGATGGACCGCTCATATAATTTTGTAACCACACATATGTTCACTGATTTTTTGTTTCTATGTCTTGTAATACGTTTCCATACAGATGTGATTTGACTTGGGAGACGAAGGAAGGCATTATAAAGCATCTGTATGTGGGAAAGGGTTAAACATTGGATTCTGTCAAGTGGAATTGCAGATGTGTACTTTTATGATTTATGTGGGAAAGGGTTAAACATTGTAACCGGTACAGTGGATGTGTTTACTTTTATGATTCGTTTATTAAACCATTTCCAACATAGGCCATCATAAATGCTATGTACATAATAATTCCAAGACCGAAATTGAAGTTCAAGTCAACTTTTTTCCGTTGTCAATTTAAGTTAAACAAACAAAAAAAAACGTAGCAAGAGTTATATTGGAAACGAGGCAAAAACATTTAAAAGATCATTATTATAATCATTCTAGACAGTTATAAATGGTTGCCATGACAACCAAAACGTATAGAGTTGTATGACACTCTCTAGACACAGATACAATATAAGCAGCCACATTATTCTTTTCAATCATGTTTTAACTGAAATAGTTTGCCAACTTTGTCTTTGCCTCAGGGAGATCTGAATTAAAATGACAAGAGTTGAAATTTGCATTTAAAGTCAATCATCTTTTCCCTGCATTGTTTCATCACAAAACCCATGGTAACAACATTTGATGTCATGAAATAGTTTGAGAATCCCTGAACAATTAGAAGAGAAATAGCTTTTTTCAACTCTATTCAATTCAATAATTATACTTTATTTTTTAGAGATTTTGTAAATGTATTGTATGTGAGAAAGGGTTAATATTGAAACGCAAGATCGGTATATTTAAATGTAATCAAAGACAAGGTTTAGCATGGTTATCAGAGTGTTACTGATAACAGCAAAAACCATGGTTTATACCTGATAATAATAACACTGTTTCAATAATATCTTTCGCATATATATATATATACATATATATATACAAATAATAATTATATATATGACTGAGCGTACAGCTTAATTATATTCTTCACTTTGTTTTGGAAAATGTGATCTTGAGAAATGGCAGAGGAATCGACGTAATCTCGATAGATTACAAACATCGGCCATAGTGAAGTATTTTAAAATACACTATTTGTTTTATTTAAGTGTAAACACGAGATATATTTCTATTTGTGAAAATTCAATAGTGTTCTTTGCAATCGTGGCATTGTCACACTTGAAAATATCATTCAAATGCCCATTCAACTGAAATATATATCTATATATTACTGAATTGACCTGTACATATTGGTCGACCTACAGGGTGCTATACCTGAATATCCTGTAGTTGATACTCTCTATATATTAATTGTCTTGAGGTACGTCTATCCTTCAAAACAGCTGGAAGATCCCCATATAGATTATTCGCGCTTGGTTTCAAGGCTTTGCGCACACGTCACAACCCCCACCCCCTGACTTTAACTGAAAGGCCTAGGGTTGACTGTTAGGCCTTGATTGTTTTCATAGTGGTGATCTCGTGTCCAGTCACATGTTATTCTCCTGAAGGCTAAACAACATTCTGCTTTCTGTATTTGCATTCCATGTTTAACTGAAGAGTAACGTCAGTAATAGTTTAAATTTAAAGACTTTTTCATTTCTGATGAATAACTTTAAGTAGAGATTTACTTGTAATAAATGTTTTTATTAGAGCAACGGCGTGTGTCATGGGCGCTAACTTTTTTAAATTATTCCAAAATTATAACATTAACACGTCACTACAAATGTATGACGTCAGTATTGACGTAATCATTGTCGATCGCCGCAATTTTAAAAAACAAACACAAGTCAAAAGATTGCCTAGGTTGGACACCACGAACTCCTGGTTAGTCATTTTGAATTATTGTTTTATGCCGTTTCCAACATTATTTCAGTTATATCACGGGCACAGTTCAGTTATTCATTATCGACCTTGGGTAAACAAACCCGTTCTTTGATATGAAATGTGCCTTGTCCAAGGGCACCCAAATGGTAATCGTGCCCGGTTCCAAATCCCCGACGCTTACCACTAGATTACGGCGGATATGTTTTCTACTGTTTGAAAACGGGTAGCTACATGCTGTATTGATGAGGTGATCGGGATATCGATCGGCTTATTCGCTCCCGACAAATATATTCATATTCATGATGGCTGTAAGTGTTAACCTAGTTTTGATACAAGCCCTGAAATGGAATGTGAATAATGATCAATATCACAGGGATTCGACATTAGCATATATATACATACAATACTATAAAAAAGAAACTTCCTGTATGGTAATGTCGAATCCCTGGGATCAATTTGACCTATTGTCAAACTATAGTCATTATTAATGCTTTCATCAACAGAGATTTTTCTAATTGTTCTCTTAGTTTTGTTCCTATTTGTCTGCCGCTGATTTGTTGTATGAAGGACAGCGGGTTAATATATTTCATCGCAGGAGATAACGATAAGGCTGTGTAAAAGCAAACCATTTGGAGATTAACCATCGGTATAGATTCACATCATCCGCACAGCCTGATCTTCAAGCAAACCATTTGGAGATTAACGATCAGTATTGATCCGCATAGTCTGATCTGGATCTTCACTGTCTGGCTGATAAGTAACTTGAGCCTTCGAGAAACATGTCCATGATTATTTGATTCTGGGTCAAGTAGTATTAGTGATCCCGGTACTCATAAAATGCTTGCTGGGCCGATTTATCTTCAAATAAAATGTGCCCCGTGTGCCTGTTAAAATTTCAAGTAAAAATTAATCATTTTTATTTTCTGTATAAGGGCTGTTTTAAAAGAAATGGCAGGAAACATTTAAAAATGGTCAAAATTTTAAACAGGTCTGAGTAAACATTTGATTACCTCATTATAATAAGCCGTCATTGCAGTCTACAAAAATGGTTGCGTGCAAAGAATATAATAAATATTAATTTTTTTATTGAACTTTAATTCAGCTGACCCAACAAAAAAAGAAAACAACACATACCATCTTCAAAGTCACTGCAGATACAAAAACATTATACTCTGTGTCTTTTCATGCTCAGTTTTCTTAGTTTAGGTGTTAAAGTAAATGAAAAAAATGTTCGAGCAAGTTTATTTTCTCATTAAATTGTGTAACCTTAATACAAAAAAAATGCTTTTCCTTATATTTTAAAAAATAGCAAGTAAATACAACAGAGTATTACATAAACATGACTTAACAATTCACCTTACAGAACTGATATAAACATATAGCAGTTTAATGAATAAATGTTTCACTCCTGACATAATTCACATTATTATCATAACTTAGATTACAACTTAATCTTGTGAATTAAATAGACTACAAGTGTAATAATACCTTAATTTATTATTGTAATGCTGAAATGAAGTGACTATTCAACAGTGTTAATACTGAAACTTTGATTTGTTAACACTTTTAGAATAACAACGATGAATTTGATACAAGAAACAACAACAGAGTTTCAACTTTGAGTTAACTCACAAACAATTTGCTAAGAACAGGTCATTATAGTACTGATTTGTTGCATATTAAAGTAACACTGTACTATTAACAGAATATAACCATAATAACTTCTGAAAACATAAAATGTCAACATGTTTCACTCCTGACATGTATGTCAACTTAAACACTAGGAATGAGTCCTTCTGCACGTTCAAGGCAAGCTCTGGTATGTTGAACTCCATTTTGATTCCACGACCAGGCAACAGTTTAGGCTGAGTTAGAGTTTGTAAAATATCATGTACTGACTGCCAGGAAACTTCATCATTTGACAATGTATACACTCCCGGACGGCCTGTCTTCTGGAGGAACCTCAACTGTATTTCCGGTTCATCCAACTTGACAACCTGTAAATTTATGTAAATTTCAAGATTATATGTAGAAAATAGAGCTAAATAGTACACATATTTAATAAACTTAACATATAAACTTGCTTATCTTAATATGTTAGAAATGTCAGTTTCTAAAAACTTATTTTTGAGTATTACCTTGGCCAAATACAGATACTGCTTGTTTCTGCGTGAGCTCAGTTTGACTGCAACAAAGTCCTGGGGTGCATATCTGAAATATGGAGATCAAAATTAAACTATTAATTTGGTCATGTCCATTTTAAATCAGTAATTTTTTGTATCAACACTTAGTTGTTAAAATAGAGCAAAAATAATTGTCTATAAATGCTTGAAACTCGCCTTTCTGCTGGCTCCAGGCTTACATAATGTTGTAACTCTGGTATGTATCCAATTGCTAACATTTCATCACCACCGTCAACCTGGATGTTGGGATTGTTTGAGTGTACAATCAATAGACTGGTTGAAAGAACTTTACTTATGATGCTGATGCATGGGTGGTCAGCATATGTTCCATCTTTACTCATGTTTGGCACATAGGAGTGCAGGTCTGAGGTAATGAACTCATTAAGTTCCAACTTCGCTGCCTAAAACAGTTACACATATCTATTATATACATATTAATGAATGAATATATATTGTTTTACGGCGCATCGACAACTAAGGTCATTTAGCGCGCATTTAAATTTAATTATTCATGATCCCTGGGTGAACAAACCAGTACTAGGCTAGAAAATGTGCCTTGCCCAAGAGCACTCCACCATGACCGAATTGCTGCGACTGGGGATATACATATTAATCTAATTAAAGTTAATAATATGCGTGTTAGTGCTGAAAATAACTGTTAGCAGTTGTATATAATATTATATTATATTAGTATAGATATACATGCATATATACAATATAGCACAGCTCACAAAGGGACACATTTGCAATTGTAATGCTTATGTAACAAATCTGGAGCTGAATAATCGCACCTCTGACAGATCCTGAATGTGTTCAACAACACCTTTTCTTAGTTGCGTATGAGTTTGAGCACTACCCATCACTCTGTCTAGTTGGTCAGACACTGCCCAAAAGAAGCAGTTCCCATCCTCTGGAGTTTTTCCCCGTATCTTCCATGCCTTTGCTTTAATTTTTTCGTCAAAGTCTGCCATGATTTTATCATGTCTTGACCTTTCTATCTCAAGAGAAATGATGCTTTCAACCAAAGCTTTGGGTACACCACTTTCACCACCGTTAGCAGCTATTAGTTATAAGGAAGCTGAAGCAAAGATAGACAGTTGGTTATGAGAGACAGATTACCAACATTTGTTCTACTAAAAGCTTTATTAGTATTATAACAAAATTCATAAGTAATACTACAACTACACAAGTTATTGTACTTTTGTCCAACATTATTTGTATGCCTGTGCCATAATCTACTTAGAAGTATTTCTGTGATATTCATTCATTTATAAAAGCATTTCTGTGATATTTATTTACTTATAAAAGGCATTGCTGTGATTTTTATTTATTAATTTAGATACATTTATTTATTAAGCTAAACGCATAACATTTTAAATTAGAGAGCCTTTGTATGCTAATAAAAAGGATACACATGTTGTCTGCTAGATTGGCAAGTGTATTGAGGTCTTTGAAAAGGATCTGTTTTCCATCTTGGAGCCTGATAAATTTGTCAGGACGTCTGTACTGCATGAAGAAGCAAGGGCCCTCCTCTTTGGCAATACAGATGGGGCAGGAGCAGCTCAAGTCACAGCACGTCAGTATGCCAGTACTAGGTTTGCACTGCTTGACCATGTGGAACGACTGTGTCCCAGGCACTGATTTGGATGATGTGCTTTTCTGTGGTGCTGATTTCATCATTTTTGCAAAAATCACTTGTTGTCTCGAGTTGTCGCTTGGATTTTGCCTCAGAGCAAGATATGCTTGATAAGCGGTATTTATAACTTTTCCGTCCAGTATCAGCCTCTCCAGCCTTTTCTTTATCCCGGCTCCTATGCCATCACTGGGCCCCTTCCCATGACCACTTTCTGCGTAGTGATACACTAGCTCGATGTTGTATTTTTGCTCCAAAAGCATAATGTGCTCGAACGCAGTTTTGCTTTTGTACTGGGCGGCAGTTATCTGAGAAGCGATGAATGATCGAAATTGGCACAGGACCTGGGTTGTTCTGGAGGTGGATAAGTAGTTGTTCTGTAAAGATCTAGACAACCCTTGCATCATGGGTTAAACACTGATAATATTATCAGAGACTCTTTTGTTATGATGGGCTCCTCTTCGGTACTACCTTCGCCATGCCTTACAATATAAATCGGATGCAGTGTAACCTGTTTTTGAGTCCAATGGGAGGACATTATCTCGTCCTGAGGTTCAAGTGTTACATTTTCAGAGAAGTCCATCACAACAAGGCAGTGATCTATTGGTAGTGTACACATGATTTCAGTTTCAACTCTATGTTGAAAATAAGCCCTGAATAAGTGGCTGGTGAATGTGCCCATTTTTTGGGTGACATGTTCTACTATCTCTTTCATACTCTCTTTCTTTTCTGCTTGGATCCAACGGTTCGTTTTCTTGGTTTCACCCTTTCTGTTTGTGTACATCTCTGATGCCTGTTCCCACTGGTTATACTTCACTTTTAGGTTTTGGGTGGTATTGTTGATTAATGGTTCATACAAGTTTTGTATGGAATCAGTTCCACAATTTTGACATTCTCTGTCTACACATTTTCTGGCTGGAATTTTGTCATAGGGACATACAGATATGTCAGATAGTTCTCTGATTGTTGTTTGCAGATCATTGACTGTTGTTTGCAGATCATTACAACTTTAATTTGGAGCTTAGCCAATGGTGTTTTGGTACAGTTTCTCCGTTAATCAACAAGGTATCCCTCTTATTTGGCATTACTCGGGAATTAGAATCTAGGAATTCTGTAATTCTATCCTTCCAAGCTGCTCTATATGCTTGTGGTTTTGATATTCTGTTCAGCTGAACATTCTTCCTCTTCATGTACCTGTTCATGTTCATTTTGCCTTTCACAGTGTTATTAGTGCCAGAAAATGCCAACTTTCGTTTAACCTTTTCTTGGTCGGCCAATTTTGTTAATCCCAAGTACTTCTTCAACATTTGCTGTATCTTTCGTTGTTACCATGTTCATATGTGACAGCCTTCGTGGTGTAGCATTCTTAACTATATGATCCATAGTGTTTGCCCAAGCTCTATGACTTTCTGGTAGATGCCTGCGTGCTCTTTCGGCAGATTTTCGAATGTTTACATTTGTCTGCTTTCTTGTTCTTCTTGATTTTGTCTGGGAGCTTATACTTTTCTGTTCTCTTCCAGCTTTGGCGACTTTGCGCTTTCTACTTTTCTTTTTCCATTCTCTCTGTTTAGCTTTCATTCTTTCATCTACAACTGTGTTTGATTCTCTTTCTTTCTTGACTGTCTCTTTGTATTTTCGATTTGCTTCTTTTTTTTAAGTTTCGCCTTTTCAAGTAGTTCTTCATCCTTTTTCAACTTCTGTCTATGTTTTCGAACTCTTTCTGTGGATGTTATTATATTGGTTTTTGTCTCTGCATTCAGTTTTTTTATTTTTCTTAATGATTTTCTGATGGCTAGAAGGCTAACAATAAGCGTGCTCATTTTGGCTGCTTTATATTTACTCTATAAAATTAATGAATGCAATTTTACCATTTTAATGTCAGAAGTGAAACATGTTTATGCTTAGTAAGAAATCATGCTAAGAAGAAAAGATATATGCTGCAATTTGTTATTTGCAGTAACATTTGATAAAACATAAGCATGAAAAACATAAAAATCATACAGAAAAATACGTTCTTCTTTTTAGACATATATATTTATAAGATATATTTTCGACTAATAAACTATTATTATAACAATTTTATTTAAAAGCAATAAAGCACTTACCTTATATGAACTAGATTGTAGTATTATCCGCCAATCATCACCCAGAAATTAAAAAAATCCACAGCTGAACAGTGTTGCTTTATAATATGCTAGTTTACAAAATAGCACCAAAATTGAAAATCGCGTTTCACTCCTGACATTTACATACATGCCATATACTCAATACACAAACACAAACTTCACTCATGACTGTCACTTGTGACTGCTCCAAGACACTCACTTCTTGGACAAATGCATTTGGGTACATGTATGTTCTATTTTTAAACACAGTGGTTCATTTAAGTGCAAATGTTTCACTCCTGACCTAATTTGGGTCATCTAAGAATATACAATGCTAAACATTGAATTTAAATATATGATGATTAAATTATTACTTGTTTAAGTCATTACTACATATAACTGTATAATAGCAAGAGTAAGTTATAAAATACCATTAGTTTCAATAAGTTCTAGTCATTTACATAGATTTATACTGATTTTTTTATGGAAAATAACATTACCGCCCTTATTCCTTTTCAGCCTTGTTTTTTGTCTAAAACATTCTTATATTTTCCTTAGTTTTATGTTATTTTATAGCCAAGACATTCAACTTGAATAAAAAATAAATATTTTGCTCTCTCACCCACATTTTGAATTTTAAGCTTTTCTTAAAATGTCACGCTTTTTTGTTGCACTCCTGACATTTTTGGCATGTTTTATGGACATAACTTTTTTTTCTGTGAATATATCTTGACCAAATTTTACATAAAACTATAACACCAGTTGGCATTTTTAGACAATTGAATTAGCATATTATAATGGATAATGTGATAGAAGTTAATGAAAAACTAAAACTAGCCATTTTTAGCTCTACTGGCCAAAGGCCAGAAGGGCTTATGTCGTGGCGATGTGTCCGTGCGTCCGTAAACAATTTCTTGTTAACACGATACAGTCCTTACTTTTGATTGTATCTCAACCAAACTTATACAGTAGTTAGATATCCATGAGAGCTCGGTTCCTTTCGAAAACCAGCCAGATCCGCCCATGTATGACTGGATTATGGCCCTTGAAATGGTCAAAATTGCTATAAAAGAGCTTGTTAACACGATACAGTCTTCACGTTTGATTGTATCTCAACCAAACTTATACAGTAGTTAGATATCCATGAGAGCTCGGTTCCTTTCGAAAACCAGCCAGATCCGCCCATGCAAGACTGGATTATGGCCCTTGAAATTGTCCAAATTGCTATAATTGAGCATGTGAACACAATAGAGGCTCCATTTACTATCTGATCTTCACCAAACTTAGATAGTAGTTAAATATTGATGAGAGCTTGGTTCCTTTTGAAAACCAGCTAGATCCGCCCATGCAAGACTGGATTATGGCCCATGAAATTGTAAAAATTGCTATAATACAGCTTGTGAACACAAAAGAGCCTCCATTTACTATCCGATCTTCACCATACATACATGCTATGGATTGAAAATGACCAAAGAACCATACCAGTAGAGCATAGGCCCTCATGGGCCTCTTGTTTTTAAAACGGCCCATAAGAATTATTATTTGAGTACGATGAGGTTTACAATGACGTGTCAATAGATACAAAAAATGAAATGTTGACATGCTTTGTAAAATTGTTAGGAAATGAACATCCACAAAATTCAAACTTTACTTGTTTATCATCAAATAAGACTATATCAGTGTTGAACTTATCCAATCAAATATCATGTTTGTTTTGCTATACTTTGTTTCTGGCCCATAATGGGAAAACGCAGCGGGAACCCAGTCATTTATTTCTGTGCGTGCCTTTTCAAATTCAAAGAATCGGTGCAACAGGGCCCATTGTCTCATATCTTAATTACGACCAATTCTTAACACTTCTTCCCAAATGCTGCTTATCCTGAATCAGAAGTCATTAACATGGGAGTCGAAGAGGAATGGAATAGTGTCGTACGTGCGAAGAGTGAGGACTCGGACAAACTAGTGCATTCGCAAATTCTCGCCAGAGAAGTCATTGTCAACCTATATCTACTATACGCCAAGATGTCACTTTTGATAAAAGCGATAACAGTTTCTTATTTGGTATTACGCAAATATAACTATTTTTGTGTCACCCTGCTTAGCCTGGTAGGCATCTGTCTGTCCGTCCGTACTTGTGGGTTATCATAAAGCCCTACCACCGTCTTATAAAGACACTTAGATAAATATTGTTTTTGTTTGTTTTATAACCGGTATCTTATTTGCATATTAATGCTATTCATTCCGTAAAAGGGGGCTAATTACGGAATGAATAGCGTTCTTGTTGGTTGCAACCCACAAGTTTCAAACAAAAGAAATGACCCTACAAATACATGTAAGTGAGTACGTCTGTCCGTCACACTTTCAATGAGCAGGTGCAGGTGACACACGTGCTCCGCGGAGCACTCTATTCTAGTTTTACTTGTAACACGGACGTACAAATATACTACGAATCGTCTGATGTTTTGCCTTTGCTTGCCGAATAAGCGTGCAAATAGAAAGACCAGTCTGCCATGCTTTTTAACTTTTAGCTCGAGTAAGCAACTGAACGGCATGGATTTTCATTTTTTAACTTGAAAATGAATGACACAGTCAAGCGAATGCTTACAACTATGCAATAACAAATGTACATTCAAGCCAGATAATCAGTAAATTAACTGAACTTTTTCGACCATTCAGCTTGATTATCGCTGGTTAATAGGTCGCATATCCCTAGTGCCTAAAGGTCATCTTTTTGAAACGGTGTTTCACTATTTACTTCTTATAATCAGAACAGATCGTCGTAATGCGGTCATAATTCAAGACAGTAGCAATTTAAGCTCAACTCTGTCTAATGTTCCTATTTTAAGAAGTTAATTATTGAAACAACTATCGAATTTAGCAAAATGTGATAAGATCTGTCTTAGAAGTGTTTAATTAACCCATTACTAGACATGGGATCCATTTGGATATCGGGGTTATGTAGCTTTTAACACAACCCGTGAACAAAAAGGGTTCTAGTCATACATGCTTTGAGCTTTTACTTTTTTTAAACCATGTACTTTTAAAAGCGCAAACACTCTTATTTCTGAGACCGTCTGTTGACGTTACACATGTCTAAGAAAAACGTACGCACTTAAAATGGTCATATAAACTGATTGAAAAAACAATCCTATAATAATGTCGAGGACCTATTCAGCTTACTCGAACACAAGGGGTGATTGTTGAAAGCTGTTTTTATTGGTTGATTCGGCCGGCTCTCATAATGCTTAATGTAATTGACTCATTATTTGTTTTAGAGCTATCTAAGAAAGGCACATGGGTCTAAATTTGAAAATCAAATTTGACAAACTGTGTCTGCTGTATTTAAATGTTATACACCTGACCTATACTTTCAATAATATATAAAATGAAGATATATTAACTTGTAGTTTATTTTTCTTTCATGAACGTAAAACACCTGCCAAAACTAACGTAACAGGACAGACATACATATTCACGGGGAACTATTTAACAAGATATACTGTCAAATGTGAGTTTCAGTAACTACATGTAAAACAATGTTCAATGGCATATTCAGTAACTGCATTGTTCACAAAATTAAGAAGAAAAAAAAAAAAAAAACAAGCCTCATAAGGAGACATTAAAAAGCTTGAAACACACAGCTGAAAAACCGGGATTACCAGCTATGTAGATTGTATTTCATAGAATTGCATTAACATCCTGTAACAATAAACCTGTCTGTAAGATAAGCAAAACACATTGACTTACGTTACCAAACAGCTTCTTTAAAAACTTCATTAACTCATTTAACAGACAGACATTTAGTGAACATTAATCCTTCTACAATTTTGTTTGTAAAAAAAGCAAATAATCTACTCCACTTCGTTGCGACAATTTAAAGCAAAGCAAACAACAAATATTGTAAGATTTATACCAGTTCTAGGTGGTTTTCATAATACTTTTAAGTAAATTTCTTCAAATTTGTATAGTCAAATATTAATATTTTAAATAACAAATTTTTACATAAAAGTATTGATTATGATAAAAAATTATGAATATCGACACTGTCTATAAGGACTTTAGCACTTATTATCTCAACTAATCTAACCTAAAAAGACAGGCATTACAGTTTGACAATGCTAAAATTACGTTTTTGAGAGATATCATCCCGAACTGGCAATCTGTAAAATCCTTCACTCTTCTCCATATATTGAAGGACAACTTTATCATTTGGAAGTAATCTCTTGACCAGCAAATAGATCAACAACAGCTGAAGATTTATAGTATTATGTTATCCCAAACACTAAGATAATTAAGAGTAAAACATGTATCATTCATTCAAAAAAGGAATTTAAATTGCGTTTGGCTGCAGTACCATGGACTCTTTTTGGGTGTTCGGTGCATGCAACATAGTGGACTTGTCAAGAAAAATTTCTAATCATTGACGAATCAGTATTAAACAGAATGGTAAAATCAACATACAAACAAAACTGCAGCACATATTAAAATTTAATGTTTCATAAATGATAAACAATCATGAAACAGAAAATTATTTATAAAAATAACTTGTTTGAACTTTATCTGTATTAATACTTCCGCAACATACCCTGCAGAGCTTTTTCCTGATCTTAATTTCACAAGACAAAATCTCCTTCCTTGTATTTCCATCATTTAAGAAGTTTTGGCAGATATCTGTTTTTAAATATGAAAGCACTTAATATTAATTCAAGTCAAGAGTTATTGATGTTGTTAAAAGGATACGTTTTATTTCCACTAACTTTAAAACATACTGAGTGTTCAGGCACTGGTCACACACTTTCTGCAGACAACTAACGCAAAAGCAGGATAGTCTTCGTTTCCCAAGGCAGAATTAATCTTCCTTATACCTGGAACTGGATTTGATTCCCTTTCTGGACTTTCATGAATAATTTCCTCTGAACCAACAAACAGCAATGTTCGTTCGTCTTTTATGTATGCAAGTATGTCGATTATCCAGACTTTTTACCGTTTCATAAAAGGTCCTAGCAGTATACCTATTTGTTACCTTATGTGTACATCTAGTTGCTTTTGATTTCAAGACACTAGCTTCTCCATCACACCGGTTCTTACCATGGGGCGAACCGTAGTAAGACCTTTCCATTGTTATTTGGTAGTCAACTGTACTACAGCGCACATCCATAAAAAGTTACTCGTGACTTGTACTGTGAATCACATACATTACTCTTAACGTAAGCATGTTGAAATTCAACTTGTCTAATTATAAACATAGTCCATGAATAAGCTGGTTGTCATTTGACGAATGAGCTTTGGTAAAAACAGGAGTAATTGTCTACAAAATCATTGATAACATATATAGACTTTTCTGGCATATTGGTGTTCAGTGACGCAAACTGTTGTTGCTGCCATTGTCCTTTAAATAGATGCACTGAAACAATCTCAATTCTGGAGGCAACTTGTCTACCAAATCTGCCGGAGAACCAGTTGGATTGACGGGCTTCATGTTTTCCCATTTCTTCCATTTAACTACAACAGGATCGTCAGTCTCAAACAAATGTCTTCGTGAAAGTTGCATTCACTGCTTCAAATTCATTCTGTAATTTCAAATCGTGTTGTTGAACTGTTTCTGCAACTCTGTTCTTACATTTTAATTTAAGCTTTACATTCTCACACTATTCACAAAAACTTTGATATAGTCTTCTGTTCTTTTGAGTCTTAACTTTTTGTGGTCGCAGTTTACAAAACTTGTCAAAAGACCATTTTCTTTGCGGGGGGGGGGGGGCGGTTCGTTGCTCCACTTCGACCATGCTGTGTTCCAGATCTTTCTTGACGATTTGTAGGTATCTCACTATAACATTCATTCATATACTTTCTCTTTATTCCTGTCACTGCACAAAACATTTTCTGCAATTTGGATTTTTCATTTCGTCTTTCGTCAAAATGTCTTCACAAACTCCTTTCTCCGACTTCTGTGCTAATTAGTTTTTCCCTGTAGTTGTTGCTGAACATCTTTGACAACATCTAGAAAGTCTGTTAGATTATTCTTAGCGTTAAGGCAGTGCACACCTTGTTCGTTTACAGCTGCTTTCCGTTTTGTAGCTGTGCATGCAAAAATACCCTTTACAACTGCATCATATATTCTTGGTAACTTTTGTCTCATTCTATACACCATTTTCTTCAAGACTTGGGTTTTAGGATTATCTGAATACACCCCTTGTGCGCCTACTTAGGAATTACGTAGTACTGTTTAAAACGTGCATCTGGTAACACAAATATGAACAAATGAATGTTTTCAATAGTAAATGTATTATGTCGCGTGTTAAATTGAATTCGGCTACGTTTATGGGATAACCAGAGACATCAGAGTTATTGTATAAACAAGTATAATTCTAAGACTCATGGGACCCTGAAAAATAATCTTCCCGATTTGTTTTCATCTATTCAATACTCCTATTTTGGGCGAAAAATATTATACTCATCGAACCCAGAGAAGTAGAAACTGCGATGGGTTTTAATTAGTTTAGTTCTCATATTGATTTGTATATACCATCCATGTTTTGTTTAAACTTGGTAATTTGGCGTAAAACACTTGGTCACCAGGTTAAATGTTTGAAGAACCTTATTCAGACTTCACATTCCCTTTTTTCTGTCCTTACTTCATGGAAGTTCGTCACACTAGTCATATGCATCGAAATCGTGTCTAGTTTTAGACTGGATCACTTTTGGTATCAAGTAATTCAAGTTCATTAAAACCTTGTTAATTCTCTAAGCAAAATTTTCTTCCACATTGCACTAATTAAATTTTGTGTTTTGTATTGTGGGTCAACATTTCTACAAAACTGTAAAGGCGTTAAACTATTTATATCATTAATACTCTTTTATAATCAAATGTTCGACCACTTGGGTCTTTATCAAGATTTAAAAAATACAACGGAAATTTAAGTGCAGTCCATTCTTGTTTTAAAGAGATCAAATTGTGATAAGGAGACGTCGTAAGGATATGACGTCATAAAGGCTATAGCTAAAAAACTTAACATTTGTGATCATCATAATATGATTTATTGTATACTTTTATATTTTTCCTTCTATTTTCCATTTTGGAAAAAGGATGAAGTATCCGTCGATATTGCACTCAGATCTTTTTCACGTGCTTCTAGGGACGGAACTATTTCCATACAGTAACGTTACAAAGCCCTCTCATCCAACCTTTGATGATTTAGAGACCAGCTAACTTTTACTTCCACTTTGTTACTGCCTAGGGATTAGTGCATAGTAGGAAAGCGACGCCATCAAAGTGGCAAAAAACACAAATTAGGCATATTAACAAATACAAATGAAATAAAAAAAAAATGTTGGTTTACGCTGTGTATGACTGCAGACGGGAAATGAATAAGTCTATAGACGTGATCTGCGCAAGGTCCGAGGAAGGGGGTTCTGGTCTCTGATAGTCCTAGGAAAAAAACTGCTTATACTGTTCATAGTAAAGTGGTTTGTATATCTGTTATAGATGACACGTAGTGAAAAATCGATAGACATACACAAAAAACAATCTAGTCTATTTATAGCGTCAGCTGTGTTTATTAATACCTACAAGGTTACAAGGGTCAAATTTATGAAAACTTTTAAACAATTTCTTCTGAATAAACAGGAGGCCAGTGATTATATTTGGCCGGTAAGTACCTGGGATATAGACTAATAGTGCTATGAAGTTTCCTCAAATGGATGATATTTGTCTGTAGCAACATTGCGCACAAGAGACTCAATGTTGCATAAACTCCTTGACAATGAGTTAAAAGATCTGAACCAAAGGACATAGATCCAGTACAGGAAGCAATAAAAAAAAAAAAAAAAAAAAATTTAACTACATTTTCAGTACAAATTTAGTAATCTAGATCATTTAGTGTGGAGCATTCTTCACCATAGAAAACTCTTTGCAAATTCACTTTTCTTTAGAACGTTTTCCCACGATTACTCAAATATCCAGGTGAGCGATACAGGCCCTCTGGGCCTTTTGTTTTAAAGGTAGGTCTTCAGATTTATTTTGTCATCCTCCGATGTGAAGTTTATCAACGCAGTATAGAAGACGTGTGTTTGCTTTATTAAACATACTGTGAGGTCAAAAGGGGCATCTAAATCGTAATAAAGAACACAAATATCCAGGCGTAAATACCAGAATAAGATAATACACGTGTTCTTAAAGCGATAGATTGCTCTCCGTAGAAAAGAAATATTCATATGTTCTTTTCAAACTCGCATATAGTATATATTTCGTAAACAAAACCTTCGTTTTTTCTGACTTATATCGAATAGAACATAAAAAAGATGTTTAAAAAAAGTTAATTGTTTACCATTTAAAAATATGGCGAGGTCAAGCGGACATAGTCTCGGATGATTTCGGCAGCAATCGCTATTAACTAATTTGCATGAATTGTGCACACACGCCAAATACGTCACACCTTTTGCGGTAAACAAATCGAGCGGAAAGGTAACAACAATCAACTTAGAATATGTCATCAAAGTAACTTTTCCACCGATCTTTCTCATCCACGATTACAATTTGAGTGCTATTCATTATCTTGTATTTATAAGTAACACGACGGCGTTTCCGTTTCGGAGTCACTAAAAAAGGATCTAAGTTTTCGATTTCTGAATTTCCATTTTTTTTTTTTTTTTTTTTGGTCCGTTAAGTTCGACCTACTTTGATCGTTTTGAAAATTGTATGCGTATCACGTGACCTCCAGGAATGAATTGTGGAAAGCGTCGAGAGCCGAGTGTATCTGTCGTTCGTAAACGCCTAATAACAGTGATCTTTCAGTACGATAAACAATCAATACAAACAGTACCCACTGCATACTAACCAACGGTTGTATGGCCGAAGTGTACTTGTGTTGGATGTGATTGACGATATTTTAGGCCATTCTTTACGTCTCCATACTTAAATTATCGAAGTCTTTTTGTGTTTAGACGATTATTTAAGAGGTAATATCGCTTTAATGAAAAACACGGTTAGAAAAAGCGAAACACATCATTGTGTCGACGTTTCAATTTCGAGTCGAAACCAAATGGGGGAAAACAACGGCGGTTCGTAAATTATATTTTCCACGACCTTAGCAACCATCGGAAAGGACAGAATAATTGTGCGATAGATCGTTAATGTTTATTTATCTAAACAATCCAAAACGCCGTCATTGACGCCGTATGAAAGTGCGGCGTCAGTATGGGATAGGTTTTAATTTTGTACCATGGGTTGACGTAATCGAAAAGGGAGCAACCAACAAAAAGTATTGTAAAGAAAAACTCTGTAATATGTTTGAAAAATCAGCCTTTATGATTGAATAAATTGTATTAACTGATTTAAGAAACAACAAGATACAAAATATGTACATCATTTACTGTTGTTTACAAAACTTTAGACAAATTAAAATTGTTTTTAAAAAAATGAGTTGGTTTACGAATTCACTAGGCTACGCCTTTTTAATTGTTTGGTTTACTGCTCTGACGAGCTCAGAAAAAAGATTCAGGTGATGTTTTTTCCTATATATTTCTGTTGTACTACTAAACTTAAAACGTTCCTCCCCATACAGTTGTTCATTCAGACCATTGTATTCTTGCTATATGTTGACTGTACATGAGAACTTTTTCTTTTAATTTCATAAATGCTTAATTTTGATATTAAATATCTTTAAACTTGTTAGAATTATTTGTATTTTTGTTTATATACTCTCGTTTTTTGTTATCATACTTCTGCTCAACTCGAAGGAGAATATACTTCCCTCTCTCCTTCCAAAGCTTGTGTCACACTTAACTTATAACTAGAGGCATTAACACTTAGGTTAATATCTGTTAATATTTCAGTATCTATGATTTTTGTTTATCTAATTGATCTAGTTAGAGCAGATTTAAAATTAAGAAACTTCAGCTTTATGACACTTTATTGTTGCAGTCAATGTTAAACAAATGGTTTGAAGAATTAACTTGTCATTTCACGACTAAACTTTACATCCTGAATATCCCATAAATCGTAGCATATACATTTTATAATCCCTACGTCAAAATGGACCCTTTTTGCACTTGATAACATTTTATTATAGACTATGGTATCCAGGTGAGCAATAAATGAACATATTGGCCTTCTTGTTTAAGATAAAGGTACATTTGGCCTCCTTGTTCAAAATATTTACATCCTGTCCGTTTGCACAGGTTATTTAAATGTATTGAACTGCATCTGCTTCCCTTTAAGTCATGCTTTAAAATAATGCGCGGCGTATTTGATGCTTAGCATCAAAATTCGTCTTGTTTTTAAATGGTAAAGTGATTTTAAAAAGAACCCGATACATTTTAAATAGCCAATATTAAAGTATACAATAAAAAGGTAATGGCATGATTATGGGAATCTATTGTGTTGGGACTCGTTCCTTCGGCGGAGTTCTGCCCTCAGAAGCTCGGGCAACACATTATTTTCCCATATAGATGCAATAACCTATAATACTGCGAGGGTCATAATTCTGTCATCTTGCATATTAGTCTTCCTCTAACTAAAATTGAATTGAGTGTATATGTTCACCTTTCTCCTGCACCGTATAGCTGAAGATTTGAAACTTTACACAGGTGCTCATTATCAAGAGGCAACGGATGAGCTCTGCCATGTATATTAATAAAGTGATGACTAATTGCCGTTCCTTGAGCGATTGATCTGTCCATTTTTACTCGTGAGCACTTTCTAAGGATGCACAGGCTAATCTGAGCTAACACTATTCATCAGAGCAAACGAGTATCTTTTCGAACGTACGGGTTCAGATAGGGAACAACGAAACCCTTGATCCGACTGCGTGATGTTTACGCAGGTTACAACTCGCCAGCTCCGCAACACGACTAGCAGTATTTCGAGTACTTTCATTATTCTATACGGTCTAGAAATCAAAACTCCTAATCAACTGTTTCTAAAATTTCCCCTTTACGAGCGTACTGATTGAAACAAATATCGAATTTAGCCAAAGGTCTTTCTTGGAAGTAATTAATTGAACCATTGTGAGACATGGGATCAATTCTAATATTGGGGTTTAGTAGCTTTAAAAGGATTTTAATTTGAAAAACACCCTCTTATACATCAGACCCGCATATAGCGAGTTGAAGTCTGAATGACTCTCCGGTTTGGCACTTTTTAAAGGTTTGACTGCTTTACAACTATTGGGACTATACTTCTAGTGTTTTGTCAGAAGATATACATTAAGTTTATATAGCATAAATGCAAAGAGTGGAGACTGGTGATACTGCGCAGATGCAAAGGCTCGCACGAGACTCCCAAATAGACTGACGCTGGTCTTATATTTCCGAATCATTTTTCAGATTTTCCTTTCAGTACTTTGATTAATATTTTGCTCAATTTATTCTGTTAAGGATGTACTGAACTGAGGTTTTGAAATTTAAAAAAAAAATATGTTTTTTTTTACTTTCTTATTAAATCTTCTTATTGTGTTGTCAATTAAAACCTGTTTAGTCATTATACCTTTTTATAATTCTTCAAAATTTTAAAAAAAGTGGATAAAATTTGCTTGAGATAAAGGGCCTATTTTTTTTCATGAGCCTTCAATTTTTTCGTGAGACGCTGTCCAGTTGCTGTGTTTGATTAAGAAATAAAAATGGGCAAAAAGAACATATTAAAGTCCATGTATATAAATTTTAATCTAGAACTTGTATAGTATCATATTGTTTTGAAAAAAAGTAGAAAATATTGGAAAAGTTTTTGACATTTGAAGATATGTTTGAAAAATTAATAAATATATATTCATATTTTAACATTTTTTAGCCATTCAAAGAAGAAAACTGAAAATATTGCCCAATGACATATACTTTTCTTATTAAAATCTGATAAATGATAGTAATTGAAATAACTTAGAGAAGTTTCAGAAAAAGCTAAATATTACAAATATGTTTTTTCTTTATTTCAAAGTTTTGAAATTGTCTATTCTTAAATCTGACAAATATGGATTTTCATTAGTGTCAAATAGTGTCTATTTTTTAGCTTTAACTACAATGTATTGCATGAACTTCCAAAGATATAGATAAAATACCTTCAGAATGAGATTAAAACCACAAGAAGATAAACAATTAGCATATCATCTTTCAAATATCGGCAATTTGCGTAATTTTTTTTTTTTTCAGGGGCTGAAATTGCAAAAAAAAAGCTCATCATAAGGCTTTTATAAAATGATCTAGCAAAGAAAAAAGCCCACTACCATACTTTTTTTTTTTTTTAATTTAACATATATCCAACTTTCAAAAAACGAGTACTTCCTTGACATTAGAAGAGATTCGTTGTTCGTAGATGAGATCTTTACCATACTAAAGATAGGCCAAAGTCATGGGGAATGCTTTGCTGGAAATAAGCTCGTGTACTTATACAATATGTCTACTTTAGTGTTAAACGTAAGATACACCATAAATTTGGATGTGTTTATGTAATATTCGGCCTTACAAAATGAGAAAAAAACGTATAATTAACTGTATACACTGTACAACTTTTTGTGAAGAACTTAATAAAACACGCATATTTATGGCAGGGACAGGTGGTTCTCTCTTCAAAAGATTTATAATAAAGTAAATTCGTTTGAAAATGTTAAGAGATTCATGCAAAAATAATGTATAAAATCTAAAAAAAAAACACGAAATGAATAGTATAGAAAGTGATATTCTTTAACATTAAGCACTGTCTGAAAGTCGACAGATCAATTCACGCCAATCACATCCGCGGCCATGCCAAATAGTCCCTAAAAAAACGTTTGTTTGCGAAGAATTGAGTATAAACCTTCACCAGAATACATGACGTTGAGTTTAAATTGAAGCCTGATCTCGTTCAAAATGCCTGTAACCATCTTCAAGGGGTGAATTCTTTCTTGCATTATACATGACCCCCTATTTTCTCTTGATTATTTTAAAGCTTAGAGATAACTCTTTTCATGGATATCAATTTTTCTGCCTGTAAAACGCATAGAAAGTGTGACAATTTAGGATTGAATCTAGTTAATTTACATGGAAACAAAGAAGGAATTACTTTGGTCTATTCTGACCTACATATCAGACAATGCGGAGGCGTAGGCTTATTTCAAGACAGTCTGTTTTTCCAGTGACGTGGTCGTGAAATTAGATATGCAATGAAATGAATTTCCACGCGATTGATGATTAATGTGTATTTCATATTTGTCGACAGTAGTCATGTGACAGTAATATAAACACTTAAAAAGAAATTAAGAACTAATGAAACCGGGAACGATTTCTGGGAAATTACCAAACACTTTGTTCTTTAATCTGTCGAGGATATCAGAAAAAATCTCAACTTTTGTTAATGGAACAGAGAGTGATAATATTCTAAGCCACGTATAGTGTAATGTGGCAACATTATCCTTCTCTGACCAAGCATATCGTCTTGCACATATTTATAAGAATAGCTCCCTCGAGTAAATTAGGTTTCTTTCGACGTTTTAAGCGATTTTGAACAGTATTTCTATTGTTTTACAGCATTTCCTTGGTTAATTCAGAGCACTACAAGTAAGTCAATTATGAGACTGATGTACCAATCGTCATACATACCCAACACACGGGAAAGCCACTTCTACCATTTTTAAAGTAGTTGGCCATGTCAGTGATCAAACTTTGATCTCCTGGGCCCGAAGTTGACGGTCTACACACTAGACCACGGAGTCACTATATAAGATAAAGACTGAACTAGAAATGAAAATATTCACATATTTGTCTCCTTTGATGTATTAATAATCTGCCTTGAAAGTTGTATAGGAAAACAGTTTTGATAGATATATAACGAATTGGAATCATTACCTTATGTATAGCTGAACACATTATGAAAAAAAGAGGGGACATTACACCTTTTTCTTCAGTGTTTTCAAACGTTATCTGCTTCAGAAGCATCTAAAATGGTTAAGCGATGTGTTTGTATTGCATGTCGATATAAAATAATGATTATGTAAGGCCCTCGTGCATATGATGCGGTTTAATGCCTTGCTTGATAACATTTGATTAGTCCTCGTAATGTAGATTGAAACCTAATGAGGTAGGCAATTATTGCTAAATTAAACCACTAGATAGCGCAAAATCGTTTGCTTAAATGGAAAAGAATACGCTAATGTAAAGAAAAAAAATACAGTCAGCAAAAACGTTGATGTAACTTATTTATTATACTAGAGATGTAAAAGTGGAATTCGGTGTGTTGAGGTAATTATTATTAAATACTTTCCGACATGTCGACGCCTTTCGAAAACAGATTGGCAAAGTGAGAAATTGCACATAATAAGAAATATATCAGAAAGGACGGATTATAGCTCGCGAGTGTCAAGCCATGGCGAGCCAAATGGATCCTTTTCCATCATCAGTCCGTATATCCGTCTGTCTGTCTGTCTCAGATTGACTGATTGGATATATTAAATTTACATTAAAGATCTAAAGAGATATCCGGTGATGAGAAATGACAGAAATTTTTAAAAAATGTTTTATTTCCTAAAAGTTAGAGAATCAAAACTGACGTCTCCGTAGATATAACTTAGTATAGATCTGACAATTTGCTTTGAATTTCAAATACACAGTCATGTATTGAAATTTAAGGCAGAAGTTTCCGCAATCAGACGTAATTAACGTATTAAAACGTCAGACGATAGACGGACTTGTTGCATCTGCTGCCACACACATTGTTACCAGCGCCTTCACTCGTCAGGTTTTTAATACTTTTTCTTAGTCAGTGCCGTCTAAAATGTAGATGTGTAGCCTCGATTGTTATTTCTCCAACTCTACTCTATAGTGTGTTAAGAAGTGGATGCCACCACGATCAAAGTTCGCCTGATACGGCGATACGGCTTAAACACATGTATCCAGACGAACACGATCTAGGGAGACATTGAGCGTATTCAGATTGGCCTTACACATGACATTAACTGAGTGTATTTACCGTCGCCGTGCAGAGTTAACTATTTGGCGAGAACGCAAGCACTCGGGCATTTAACAGCCGAATTGACTATTCAAAATACAGCTTTAGACTAGCTCTTCAAAAAGTTCTCGTTGCGCTAGAACATGATACATATTATGATAGATATATAGGTAATGCTAGTATTAGATTTTTACCTGGTGAAAAGGAAATGTTGTCTGATTTCGTGAAACATATTCTGTTTCAGGATTTTTTTTATTTTGATGACTAGTCTCAATTCTAAAGTTATTATTAGCAATTTTATATTAAACGACATGTCTATTAGTAAAAATAAATGTTTCAGTATTCAATTGAGACTGATCATATTTATCAATCTGAAAACATTCCTGGTATTGTATTCATATTCAAGGTAAGATCCCTTTACAAGTTCCGATAAACCACCATCGAGTACACATCATCAATGATAACGCGACAATGTCTGGGCTACTTTCGAAAAAGTAGTAATGTAATTTTAAATTTCAATAACATAATTCCAGCTGTAACCTACTCTAACGATGGAAGGCATCGTGCGGGTTATATCCGGCGTCAATGTTAAGTAACATTATTCCAGCCGTAAACTACTCTAACGATGGAAGGCATCGTGCGGGTTGTATCCGGAGTCAATGTTGGGGGACAATGTTAAGTCTCATTAAAATACAGGAATCAGATAATTGAGATGCAATGCTCATGTCGAGGGCTTGGCGTGAAACGGTTGGAACTAAAAACCTATTTTGAAAACCCTTGTTTAGGGGCAATTTTGACCCCTTTATAAACATTGTTTACAAAGGAAAATGATTTAACGCTTATAAAGACTTTATAGCGAGGTGATTAACCTTGGTAAAAAAATACCAATTTTAGGAACAACCGTTTCACGCCAAGCCCTCGATGTGTTGTGTCTATGAGTGTACGAACTTAGATGAGATAACCTAAATACATGATTTGAGAATACGAGTTTAACCCCGCCATACATACAACTAATATACAGCAGAAGACTAAAAATATCTTGACAAAAACACAGAATATCTCTATAAATAAAGGTATAACTGAACAAAGTTGAAAACATTGTGGCAAAAGG
Source organism: Serripes groenlandicus (assembly GCA_031761405.1). Taxonomy (NCBI): domain Eukaryota; kingdom Metazoa; phylum Mollusca; class Bivalvia; order Cardiida; family Cardiidae; genus Serripes; species Serripes groenlandicus. The sequence continues at coordinate 99,836,135 of JASEVX010000004.1, forward strand.
AGAAATAGCTCTTTATGAGCAATTTGTCACAATGTTTTCAAACGTGTTCTGCTGCAGAGGCGTCAGAAAGCGTCTAATAGAAGTGTTACGGTTACGAGGTATTCATGTACAAGTTAAGATCCAGTTTTTCTACTGACAAATGGACAGTGCTATTGTATTGTGAAGGCTCAAATTGTCTTATTCTTGGATTAAAGTGTTCCGTTTCTAAGTATCCCTCCAAGTTTAATTTCAAAAACGGGTTTCTCGATTGTATTCCAATAAAGTTTTCCGAAAATTTAATTTCAAAAACAGTCAAGTTGAACCAGACATGGTGTTTTTTTTATTGAATTTTCTTGGATTTCTAATTCTACGATTATTCCCAAAAGAATAAAACTTCCGAAGTCCTTTCATCCTTATCAAATTTACAGTTAGTGTGTAGATTGTTGTGAAATCTATCTTGGTCAGGACATGTATAGCGCTTAATAGTCTCGCAGATACAACACATATATGCAGGAGACATCGTTTGCAATTTACAGTTTAGGGTCACGTTTAACCCTTTCCCACATACAACAAATATGCAGTAGACGACTTTGAAATACGTGTTGCAAAAACACTGAAAATCCGTATAAATGAAGGTTAAACTACTAACAAATGTAGAAAAAATTGTCGTCATAATGTTTTTAAAGTCGTCAACTGCAGAGGCATCATAAAGCGTTAAAGCAAATGTTGTTTAAAGTTAGGTTTAGCGGCATCAGTGTTACAGGCGATTATGTGCATAAGGCGTTTGTCGAAAACGTGTACAGTCAAGTTCAGTCTTATGGGGCTCGCAGTCTGCGAAATTATCAGTGGTCCTATGGTCCCTGCCCAGTAACTTTTGTTTCAGACCAGTGAAAAATCGCAATTGGCCAGTGTATGTTTACATGTTATATTCAATATAACAAAACATGTAGGATTGTTAGACCAGTGAATTTTTAAAGTTAATTTCGATGAATAGGCTCATTATATTATTTTTTGAAAATGCCAAGTATATATATATGAGAACGGTTGCACTCTGTGGAAAACTATCTGAAGGTATTCCGTGCAGTCCGATATAGCTCTGAAATGTTCGCCAATAAGTCACTAGCTTTTAAGCTGCTTAACTCTTTCAGCGCCACAGGCAATATTAAGGTTTTTGCAAACAATGCAGATTCAGGTGAGTCAGCTCGTGACGAGCTGTCTCACTTGAAATCAGCATTATTTGCCTTTTAGTTACCAAAATAGTCCAAAACTTTCATACATTGTGAATTGAACACACCCGATTTTGAACATGAAAGAGTCTACTTTAAACAATTCGGCGCTGAAAGAGTTAATAAAGATAGTAGGGACACACTTTCTGCACTTATCACAAGTACCAAAACGGGTATTTCTCAGTAGGTGCGCTCATAGATTGTTTGAATACGAGGGATGATCCAAAAGTAATAGGACTTTCTTGGTAACTTTAGTACAATTTAATACACATTGATAAAATATATTTCTTTTTGTTCTATTTCACGGCGACTTTTGTCATAAGTTTAGTTGTTGCATAGGCGGGCTACATCGTACTTTTAGAAGAACGTACCAGTTAAAGTTGTATATATTTCAAATATACACCAACAGAATTCACCGAAAACTTGCTTGACATTTATTTGTTGTTTTGTTGACATTCTAATTACCAAAGTTTAATATTTAGGTTCTATGATATTCATCATAAAAGTAAAGTTGATTAGCGACGTGCAAAGAACGCCACTTACAAAATGACGTCAAATGAACAATTGAAAAATGCTATATAGTAAAATTATATCACAACGTAGACAAAATGCAAAATAGTCATTGGAAATGTTAATTCAGCAGTACCTAACGATGTATACATACAATTGTATCATGGATGGTGGAAGAAGTGAGTGGGAAACTAATGTCACTTGCAAAAGAACCAGTTCTGACGTTGAAATAAACAGTGCGAGTGTCGTTTTTCCCCTTTAAGAATAGTCATTTGTTACACATCATATGTTACGTATTTCGGTGAACAGTGGTTATGGAATGTCTTTAAGCAATAATGGCTACTGGGGAAGATGCAACACTTGAATTGATATAACTGTTACTAAAAAGGATTTATTCACGTTTTCAAACCTACTTGTTTCGCTTCAGATTTATTTTCTACAAATTTGATTTGTTTCGAAATTATACCATTATAGGAAGTGGCAACTTTCGGAACTCAAGTTAAAAATAAGTAAAAAAAAAGTGTTTGTATTGCATTGAAAAACTTTTTAATTAAATATAGGCCGCATGTCTTTAATTAAAGCGATGTATATTTTTCCCAACGATTTTCTTGAAGTACTATATTGCTTTGTCTATCATTTTCCTTACCGAATTCCATTTTGATTTTAACATTATTCTTTGTATAATCATACCAGACTATAAATAAGCCATGCTCTACAAATACTAACTATAGTATATTTGCCAACAGTGGAGAGCCAGACCAACCTGTGTATCCGCAAACTTTAATCTCTGACTCTGCACTGTTCCGAGATTAATCCCAGAAAGAATACAAAAAAAAAAATTCCAATACAATCATAGCGCTTGAATGAGTACGAAGATGTTTCTGTATCCTTGAATTAATGCGCTATGATTGGATTCCATGAGGTTGGTGCTCATATATAAATGTTTATAACGCCTTACAGTCCTATGTGATGCCTCGGGACGGAATTTATTAACTATGGCATACTGATAAGTTGGGTCCGATGATGATTGGATAATGAATGAAATAAAAATCGTGAGCAAATATCACATCCTATTTGATCTTTTTCAAATTGCATCCTTTTTTCGACGTAGCTGTTAAATATAAATTTTGACCTACATTAATAAACAATGGCATGTTTTAGATAAGGCTTGCTTTTTAAGTTTGTTCAGCGGGAAATCAAAATTAACTTAATAATAAATGGTGGCTATTGTTTAAAGAGAGGCATATCGTGAGTGGGTTGTTTTGTATCAATATAAAATGATATTTGATTTCAGTATTTCTAAAATTGTTGATTTTTGTTAATCCGTTCTGTATTTCAGTGTAACTTCCAAGATGGAAAAAGAGGACCTTAAACGCCAGGTAGAGACGTTACGTATGCACAAGGATTTGCAGCGCATGTTCGTTTCGGATGCAGTTAAAGAGTGAGTATCAGCACAACTCTTAGCTACAGTCAATGAAATGGCATCACTATATTGAATGTATCAGATTTTTTAACGGTTTAAAATGTTACTACTTGTTTATCCAAACTCATCACCTACCTATGAGAAGGAGGAATCCGGCGTGGCCTAGTAGTTAGAGTCGGGAATTCGGAATCTGGCGTTTTGTTTCGATCCTCAGTCGCGACGGTGTGGTCATGTGGGAGTGCCAATGGGCAAGGCACAATTCTAAGCCTAATACTGGTTTGTTTACCCAGGGATCATTAATAAATGTACTGTCGCCGTGATATAACTGAACTAATGTTGAAAACGGCGTAAAGCCCAAACGGAGCAAACAAACAACACTATTTATTCCAGAGCTACAAAGAAACATGTTCAGCGTCTCCCTTAAACGAGTCTTTCCTATCTTTTATTTTGTTATATTAGGGTTTACTATCTGAAGATGTTATCAAGCAATTATAAATGAGCATTTGGCAACAAGTTTCAGCCGTCATGTTGGACATCTATCGTTGTAAAGTACAGTTGATGCATAGCTGTGTTTCAATTAGAACCATAAATAATGAATGTTAAGATTCATACTTTGTAAGGCTCGTTTCATTAATTCATCTTAATGTGGAATTTAAATACAAAAAACAAACAGTGCCCTTGTTTGCAGATTGCTCCAAGCACGAGCATACCAGTCTTTCGTTATCTATACATGGTTGTTGTGTATAAGGCCTTTCTCCACGTGATGACGTATTTTGATACCTCTTCATCAAATGACTTTTGAAAACATTGTGACAAAATGTCATAATACTCATAATGAGCAAATCACTCAACAATTACACTTTCACAATTTGATAATTTCTGTATTTTTTCTCATAATATTTCTAAGTCGTCTGCTGCAGATGTGTTGTATATGGGACAGGCTTACTGTGTTCCCAAACTGTGGAATCTGTCTCCAGTTCAAAGGGAAATAACCATTGTTATAGGCAGTCGCATTTTCACACATTTGAGCTTAATACCTTTGGAAACATTGTGTCTGAAGGCGACATTGCCCATATAGCGCATTATCTCCTTTTTTTCACACTGTGTTCAACTCAATTATATGAATTTCCCATAATTTGCTTTGACGTTTATAAAGTTGTCATCTACATGTTTGCTGAATGTTTAAATCAAATGTTTCGCCGTTCGAAAAATGTTTATAAAGTTGTGAGTTAAGCGACATAAACTTGTTTCGACGACCTAAATAAAAACTTCGACGTACAATTCTGCTGGGGACGTAGATTGCACGTGTATACTTTGCCTTATTTCGTAACGATATCTAGACACGCAACTACTGTGTATGAACTAATCAGAGTTCTTATAATTATGGTTTTTTTTCACACGCAATATCTCCTTGTTTTGACACCATTTAACATTAACCCTATTCAACACACAGCAAATCTATTGTAAATGTTTTAAAATAAAATTATCTTTATTAAATAGAGTTGAAGACGTTGTGGCAATTGGAGATATTGCTAATAATGAGCGATTTCTCCTTTCGCCACACTGTGGTATTTGGCATAGTAGTAATACCATTTTTTTCGGAGTTGGCAACCTGCCAATTGCTGTTAGCACCAAACAACGCATGAGAAACTGCGCGAGAAAAATAGTTCATCATGGATTCAACAAAACTGCATTTAAAAGGTTAGGATCTACCCCATAAATGTTGTTGGAACATCAGTGAAAAACTTAAGGCCTGAGTACTCCAATATAAGTTTAAGAAATGCTTTAGAAATTAATGCGCCGAGAGGTCAAATATGGACGCTTGTTAACATTATTATTATTCGCAGAGGAACGGAAAAAAAGAAAGAAGTCGCGTGAAAAAGACAGTGGCGGATTAACCGGGGGCCGTAGGGCCCCCGTGCGTCGAAATATTAATGGTAAACAAAGAAAATCGTGGCAAATGTAGTGGCGGATTTAGCGGGGGCCCATAGGGCCCGTGACCGACTCTCCCCACCCAACGAAAGTAGTCACGTGAAATATACAGTGGCGGATTAACCGGGGGCCGAAGGGACCGTGCGTCGAAAAACCCAACCTACCAGCAGCCCCCAGTCCGTCAGCACTGCAGTGCCTTTATTTTTAATGGTATGCTGTGTATGCGTGATACAGACGGTCGAGCAATGATTGCTAAGTCGGTAACGGCGAGGGTTATCGATCCGGGTGCCGTGAATGAAACCCCCGGCTCGGTCACTTATTATTCAGTGTGACTAACGCTATTTGTCTTACTCAGATGGTCTTAACTAGTTTATATTGTAAGGTAGGCAGTTGCTTGGAAAAAATATTGTTCTGGTAGCCCTGATATATCTGTATGTACACTCCAATCAATGTCATTCAAATGATTAAGGGTGCCAATGCATCATACGTGGTTTAAATATAGTGTTTGAAAATGAGAAATTGCTTAACAAATTAATTTTGCATAATAGTTTACTGTAATCGTTTAAGACGATTTGTCGGTGAAAAGTATTAGCATTTGAGCCGTACCGCGAGAAAACCAACAGTGTGGACTCTGCTTAAGTATCGTTCCGGATCAGCTTAGGCATGCCGCGCAGGCTTACCCGGATAGACTTTTCGCCTCCTGTGGATTTTCTGTTTCAGGAATCATTACTCTAAATCTCTTTCCCCCTGAGACGGAATGTGTCGGCCCGGATAAGACTTCGCGGACTGCGCAGGCTGATCTCGGTTGATACATTACGCAGAGGCCATAATGTTGGTTTTCTCGCGGGACGGCTCATTTCTGTTTGTCAATCTTCATATGATCGCTAGGTTTGGCTTTTATGAAGTGAGGTTAATATTCTGACAGATTGTTTAGATTAATATAAATGTTTTTGATTCATTTCATTAATATAAGACTGTGGTGTATAAAGCATCTAAATGACATTGAAGAACACGGATAATTTGTATCTTATTAGCTTGTCTGTTTTTCGAACGGAAACAAGTCGGCTATTGTGGTACCCTTTGTGTCTTCCTCGTCGTCTGCGTCGTCTCAAAACTATAACCTAACCTCATAATTCAAAACCCGTTCAACATATTTGAATGACACAAGTTCCTAGGGAAAATACACATGTCCATAACAAGCGACGTAACTCGCTGCTTCTTGTTTTAGATATATACAATCACTTATGATATACATGTATTTACCATTTAAGCCGTTCCACGAAAAACCAACATTATGAAATCTGCGTAATGTATCGACCCATATCAACCTGCGCAGGTTAATCCGGGCCGACACATTCCGTCTCAGGGGGGATAGAGGTTTAGATTAATGATTCATGAAACAGAAAATCCACAGGAGGCGAAACGTGTCCGTCTGGGTTAGGCTGATCCGGTTTGAGTTCACAATGTTGGTTTTCTTGGGCGTTTTGATGTTTTCCTGACACACCTAGTGCTTAGCGAGTGCTAGTCAAAAGCTGCTATTTGATTGGTTGATTCGGTTAGCACTTTCTCGGTGTATCAGGACAATCTTAATACACAACTGATGTGATATTTCAGTGGACTCTGCTTTGAATACATCAGAGTACAAAAGTATTTCAACAATTTAAAATGTAAAATATTAATATGATACAGAGCCTTGTTGGAAAAAGCAAAAAATTCAAAGTTTTCAAAACGTGTCTGTGCAAAAGGCGTCATATATCAAGTTTGAAGTTTTATCTTGTCTCAAGATATAAATATATTATGCGTTTGTTGCATTGAGAAAAAGAGTCGTAATACACGAATGTGTATGAATTCAAATTAGCTTATTGGAAGCCGCCAGAAGGCGGCTTCCTGTAAGGATGCTTAGACATTTCGAACAAGGAGAATTTTTAGACCTGCCAGCGTGACCACATATCTTGATTTCTCTTTGTCCTTACTAAGTACATTAATTTAAGTTAATGACTTTTAAAACATCCCTTTTACACTCTATATACATGTGTGAGTTTTACAAATTAAAAACAAAAGACAAAGGCCAGTATATTAATTGAATATATGTACATTTTTATTTAAGCGAAATTCATACTGTATCTTGTCTAAACAGTAAACTGAATTGGTTACCTGCCTCATACGCTTTTTTAGTTCGATAGTATGTAAAACCGGGAACCATGAACAAGAGAAGGCACGCAGTAAATGTAATCTGTTTCTTGTTGTTGTTGTTTACCCTCGCGCTCGGCATTAATGCCATTCCGTTCCTAACATGCTATCATATATTACGCAGTAATTCTAGATGAAGAAGTGCAGACATGAACATTTATAAACCACAGAAATATCTGTTTCACAATAAATGTTGCCGTCTAGTTGAAATGTTAATGTTTATCAAACTTATTCATACGAATCACAAGAAAAAAATCCTGGTAGTACTTAAAGGGAGGTAATTTGAAGTATATATACGCACAATTTAACTAAGTTCCCATTTGGTCTGACACCTTTGTCTAATAATACACATGTATGTCGATTTAAATAAACAATTTAAAGGGAATACAAATATTTAACACAGTTAATCATTTAAATACATGTTGAGCAGCTAATCGTTTCCCACATACAACAACCAATTTGGAAGAGGAAAGTTTACGTCGTGCCGGGTTAGCTAGTCTCAATATAAAACCGCAAATATTGGAAATATACTTATACACAAACGGACGTTTCTAGTTTCAGTACATACACAAATTAAATACTTAAATTTACTTTAACATGTTGGTATATTGAAATGGGTGTTTCTGTGAGATTCACTGACATAGTACGTTGAAATGAAAATTTGTTTATAACTTTATAAATTTTATATTCATACCTATACATTAGGGTATCTACAAACAATTAATGAAATGTGTACACATTTATCTTGGCTTAAATTTGATTTTGATGTTGTTACTAATTTAAATAATAGTTTTCATTCATATAATTTCAATGTTTATTAATCTTATTCATACGAACACAAGGTAAATATCCTTGTATTGTTTAAAGGGAGGTAATTTGAAGTATACATAAGTCTTCAAAGGGATAAATATGTCAGCGTATTACCGTCTACAGTTGTTTGTGGATTTAAATGTTCTTTTTTCTTATTTCTACATGAACAACGGAAAATTGCGGCTTCTCTTTGACGCTTTGCGTCAAACATTCGTCTTGTAACATTTGTGTAATACACAACATTTATGAATATCTATAGAACTAGTTTTGTATCGGATAAAAGCTCAACTTAACGCACGGAATTGCTGAAGTTTCTTACTGTATATCATATGTGCTGCATAGACTTATAAGATGGTGTGTCGCCAAGGCTTCATGATTTATGATAGAGAAACTCTACAATCATGTGTCGTTAAATACGTCCATTGATTGTTGTGGTTACGCTGACACTATGTTAAATCAATATGAGCCGTTCCACGAGACAGCCAACATTATGGACGCGTAATGTATCGATCCGGATCAGCCTGCGGCGGATAGATGTATAGAGTAATGATTCCTATACCAGAATCCACAAAAGGCGAAAAGTGTCTGTCCGGGTTAGCCTGCAAAGCATGCTTAACCGGGTCGATACTTTTCGCAGAGTCCACAATGTTGGTTTTCTCGCGGGACGGCTCATATAACAAATGTTACGGCATTCGGCTCACCATCGGTATCTCTAAAATATAGTTGTTTCAAATAGTATGTCCTTGTATTTCCCAGGGTAAATTATCCGTACTAACGGTAAGGATTTGTAATCCTAACACAGGAGCATCAATAGCAATACAAGTTCTACCCCCGCGATCGCGGTGAGCGCCAAGAAGGGTCGCAGCAACCACTACTATTTGTAAAGTCAGAATATACCAAATTCATCTACAGCCACAAAGTCCATACAAACCTGTCTTTGCCTAGAACTGATTGTATACCTTCACCAAACTGCTTTGAATATGTGAACATTAGTCTTAATTCATTGTCAATTTGTATCGGGTGCACTGAAACTGTTGATTTATGTTTTTGGTAGTTTTACTTTGTCTGAACAATTGTACACATATATAGTTTGGGGAAACATAGATCTGGCCAAGCCTGATTATGTGCGAAATGACCGGAACCATCTTTGCAGAGCTATTTCATTCTTATAAAATACATACCCCACATTTGATGATGTTTTTTAATATTTTAAAGTAGAGAGGCAACTCCTTTTAATGATAAAGGGTGTTTGTCGTACCAGTAAAATCTATAAAACCTATATATAACCTAAGCTCTTTAAGCCTTTGGTAGAACAACCGGGTACGATTATCTGTAGAGTTCGCAAGTATGGTCGGACATGGCTAAACAGTGTAAATAAGTTATGATTTGGGGGTTTAAATTGGAAACAAAATAGTGGGAAAACACTTTCAGGTTTCGTCAGAAGATGCATTCACCTATGTTTAGCATATATATATACTGACAGTGAATACTATGATGAGCCTTGTGCAGATGTAAATTACTAAATTGCTAGGCGTGGCACATTTAAAATAACTATTTTAACCCTTATACAGAAACGAACGCTTTCTGACGCCTCTTCAACGGGGGAATTTTGAACATATTTTGACAACGGATACATTGCTTATAATAAGCAATTTCTCCTTTTGTCACAATGTTTCCAACTTTTTTTAAGTAAGTATACCTACATATATAGAGATTTTCAATATTTTTGAATAAATGCTAAATTGCAAATGTGTTGTATGAGGAGGAGGGTAAATGTTCATTGGCACGAAAATACTTAGACATACTTCTCAACCAGTTGTTTTCTAAAATACTTTATCGTTCTCGGATTTATGGTAACTGTTATTATACTTCAGTAAGGTCAAATGTAAACGAACATTCAATGACACTGGAATTAACGACAAAACGATCATTCGATATTGGTCTTTGGTTGTTCTCTATTTCCTGCAGGTTTAAGTGTTTGTATGAATTTATTGAAGAACGTGTATTATCCTGATTTGACAGCGTGGAGCGCAAACTTCTCACGATCTTAGTTGGCTGCCAAAAATCGACGTGTTTATTCTTTTACGCGACCAATATATTGATTCATTGCCCTCCATGAACTAATTCTAGCAGACAGTATATGTCGAGCTCGACATACTATGAATGATTGAACACATGTAATGCATCACGAAAAGGGTTGTGAGTGGTCAGCTTGTTTGAATATTAATATTTGTGTTTTATATAGCTTACAACAGTATTGAAGATACATGTATATCACTTTGTTGCCTGGATAAGTTATCGCTCGGTTTATCTTGATTAAACTCGACAAATCAAATGATAAAGAAGGAGGGACCTTACACAAACTATTTTTAAAATATTTTAAAAAATTAGAAATTCACACTGTTTCTTAAAAAAACAAAATGGCATGGTTGTGTTTTATGGCATTTCAAATTGCATTTGGTGGCAAAATTGAAATTAATGTTTCAAAGTGTTAAGGAATAATTTCACTATTTTAGGTAACTTGTTTGGTTTCAATGAAAGGAAGAAAACTTAAACTCCATGTGGGGTTTTTAAATGCACTTTTGAACAGTGCCTCCTTGCTGGTCTAGATATGTTCAAAAAAGTTCTTTTTTGAAACGGCTTATCTGATTTCATAACAATTTCACAAATCTAGGTTGACTGTCTCCCAATTTGGTTCAAACTTTCTCGTTAAGTCGACAAACCTTATCGCCAGTGAAATGTCTTTAGTTTGGTCTTTAAACATATTTTCATCAAAACTGTGGCATGTTTTCCTCACACGAGATAAGAGTCGGAGAAAAAAATCTTAAAGTCGATAAAAACCAATTTTAACTGAAAGTATTTCGGTTATTGTTTTCAAATAATTATGATTTAAGGGATTCCCTGGGTCTGAAAAGCAGCTTTACCGTTATTACCAAATTATCTCCTCGTGTCTGCTTTTGGCCTTACCTTAGTTTAGGACTTTCTTTATGATACATTATCAAACATTTTTTCTTGTAATCGTAGTTTTAGCTAACCTGAGCACGAAGTGTTTGGGGTGAGCTGCTGTGATCACGCATCGTCCGTCGTTCGTTTGAATCTTCTTCCTGAGACTTAACATTCGATTTTAAAAAATAAATGTCACATAAACGCTCCTTTATTGATCCTTGTTTTAAATTGCTCAAATGATTGAATTCATTGCAGAATTCTGGTTTAAATGACAACCGAAATGTAAAACTTAAAACTCTTCTTGTCCAAGTCCAACCATTTCGATCTACATGTATAGGTAAACTTGGTCGCCAGTGCTTGAGGGTCGATTTCCTTATATTAATGTACAGAGTGAAATGTTTGATAATATTCAAGCCTGATACGAACATAAATTTGCAAAAATCTGCCTTGCGTGCCCCTTTACCAAAATGAGACTGTTGACATTTTTCCTGATCAGTTTAAAGCATTGCTCACAGTGGGATTTAAAAGTTAATACTAAAACCTTAAAACATCTGAATCTCAAAAACTGTTTTCATACAAGACAAAATCATATTTCTACACAGAAGTATGTGAAATTTTGTTAAATTAGGTGAGCGATATAGAACCACTATGGTCCTCTTTTTTTATGTTTTATTCTGACAAAAGTGTGAACCATGGTCACGTGATTAATTGATTGAATAAAATTGCACGTTGACATGTGAATATGTCTGGGGCACCATAATTGCTATTGAACATCTCAGTAGGGTTTTAACTTCATAAGCCTATTAATAAAGCAATATGCTCTCTTTACTACATATGTGTAACTTAAAATGACAGGACTATATGAGTTCTGCTCTCCGAGAATCTACATAATAGCACGTGCGGCCTGTGTAGATCCAGTCCAGCTTCCAGTTAAACGCCGTTTTACAGTATTTCATGGCGACCAATTCACCTGACGTTTTGATAACAGTATTCTAAACAGGGAACTGGATACCTATCTAGCCCATTGGTGGAAGACAAATGACGCTTAACACAATGCCATTTGTCAATCATTGGAAAGAATGAATGGCCGAGCACGTAACACAAAAACCGACTTTCATTGATACAAAGGGCAGTTAGGATTAATTTAAAGAACGGTTACATATAATGAAAATATGAATAATGATATTCTCCAAATACTCCTAAGATGCTTGTTCAGCCAGATGGCGAAAAGAGAAGGACCAGATCAGACTGCACGGATGTGCATGCTGATCTGGATCGTCCTTGGACGCAGTACAAACAGTTAGATTCTCAAATCGTTCTGACTAACTATGCATGAATATAATTCGTTCAATAGCTCAAAGGAAAAGGGAAAATTACCCCCCGAATAACACTACTATAACTTGGATCTTAGAGAAGTTCCTGGAAATCGAGCTTTATTGATTTAGCAGGGTGTCTCATTATAAACGAGACATTAATCAATGGCCCGGTCGGTCTAATATTTAAAGAGATTTGGTATCATAAATCAAAAGTGTCTGCGTCGTTATGGTGTATCAATGTTTACACTTGATATGTAAATAAACAACACGTATTACTGTGTTCGGTATCATACCAGAAAACAGTATCAATCTCAAAAACAGTTATGAGCAATCGTGCCATCTCAGACAGTTTCACGTTCTATGCTGGAGATGATAAAGACAGAGTTTTAAACACTTTCCCATTTGACATGTCTTCATCAGAAAACCTTTGAAAAATGAGAATTTTCACATATTTAAATAGTTCGCAATTTGTTACCACTGTTTTTAACTCTGATTAAGAATAAAACATATAATTAAAGATATTTTAATTTATTTTCTTGTGTGTTCTAGAAATTGTCTGTGATGGAATTGTTGTATGTCAACAAATGTCATAGACTCTGACTTAGTAATAGACTTGTTATCAAGAGGTAAATTTTGAATCTGTATTGACTCAGACTTAGTAAAAACTTGTTATCAGAGAATTTAAATTTGAACATGCATTGACTATGACTTAGAAATAGACGTCTTAACTTGTTATAAGAGAAGATGAAGTTTGAACCTTTAGTGACTTAGACTTAGTATAAGACTTGTTATTAGAGAAGATAACGTTTGAATCTTTATTGACCCAGACTAACTAATAGACTTGTTATCAGAGAATATGAATTTAAACATGCATTGACTATGACTTAGTAATAGACAGCTTAACTTGTTATCAGATACTTAAGATACAGTTTGAACCTTTATTGAATCAGACTTAGTTATATATTTGTTATCAGCGAATCAGACTGAGAAGATAAAGTTTGAACCTTTATTGACCCAGACTTAGTATAAGACTTTTTATCAGAGAAGATAAAGTTGAAACTTTATTGAATCTGACTTAGTTATAAACTTGTTATCAGCGAATCAGTATACAAATGTAAGAAGATAAAGTTTGAACCTAAAGTGAACCCAGACTTAGTAATAGAGAAGATAAATTTTGAACCTGTGTTGGCTATGACTTAATAGTAAAAGACTTGTTATCAGAGAATATAAATTCGAACCTGCAATGACTTTAACTTATTAATAGACGTCTTAACTTGTTATCAGAGAAGATGCAGTTTGAACCTTTAGTGACTCAGACTTAGTAATAGTCTTGTTACCAGAGAAGATAAAGTTTGAACCTAAATATAACATTGGACATGTCTTTTTTGCTTGTTTTTTTTTGTTTTTTGTATTTGGTCTTTCATAACTATGTACTTGTTTACGGATGAAAAGCAATATTTATCATTAGTATTTTTGTGTTATTTGATACGTGTCTGTTACATTCGCTACACAACACATGCTGCCCACTTTCTGAGTACCCACTGTAGAACATTAACAATACAAAATAAACGATGTTATCTGAGCTCCAAAGATATCACGAAACAGGCCAAACGTTGGAACCTTGACTCGTTACAAGGTGATCATGATGTTTACCTGTTCGTCATCTAGTCGCACAACCTTTCTTGATAATGGAACACTGAAGATAAAAGTTTAAATTTGATCAAAATTACAATTAATATTTACTCCGCTGAATTTGAGAAACTGGTATCATCACCATTGCTTTATAAATAGCTTCTTTAATAAATGTTGTCGTATTGACCTCCTTCTTGTTTTAAATATTCACAATTGGCCAAGTAAGGAAAAATAATTTTGATCTTAAATAAATGAAGGTCGGTTTTCGTATGAAGTTTCTTCTATCACGGAGAACACTTTCAGGATATGAATGATGAATTGAGATATAATATCTATGATACAATGTTCCAATTAAAACCGGGGGGAAGTGATGCCAATCACAGGATATCGACTTTACAACTGTTATCGCTTGTTAGATAATTAGTTTCTGATGCCTTACTTTCAAAGTCCAATTATAGAAACACTCACTTCTTTCGCCCATTTGTTCTTAAAATCAAAACCAAAAATTCTCTGTGGAATTTACTGGGGAAAGTAAAACTTTCTCACATTCAACACATATGAACCAGACGACTGTCAGAACATCTCGGCAAATATATGGAATATTTCTATTAGGGAATGTTGGATTATGGAAAAGTTTTGAAAACATTATGAACAATTTCTTCTTTTGCCACTATGTTTTAAAAAAGATATCTGTTGCAGAAACGTCAAAAAGCGTATGTATGTTGGAAAGTATTAAAGAGAATACCAAACATTGATAAAACGACAACTCAAGCATAAATAATCGTTTTCTGATTTAAGCCTTTAGTAAGAAATATATTGCAATGGTGTCAAATACTTTAACCGTTTACTACATATGGCATGTGTGTAGCAGACGACTTTGAAAACATCTAGACGAAGAGCTTGAAAACATCTCTAAAGATGACAAAAACTATTCGATATAGTTTTAGAAATAACGTGTAGCAATAGGAGAATTGGCTAATCATGTCTAATTATGCATATGCGTCAAAATGCCTCTGCATGTGGGGCATGGAAAACCTTAAATCAGGGGAATTCACACAATACAACACTCCTCCTTTAACCATTAATGGTAATTACGTTAATACTTGGCCTACTTATTTGCACAGTTTTATTTACGGTTGTTTTGCCTTCAAATGTTGTTGGGCATAACTGTTTGCATTGAATGTGAACAGACAAGACCCTGTATCTAACTGTGTATAGGTGCAGTCTGAGCTAGGTCCTTTTTATTCGCCATCTCTCCAAAGGTATTTTTTCTTGTGACGTAGCTTATATAGGAAATGATTGATGTACGTGTATATCTGATGTTGTATCCCCATTAAGACCGAATCAGATGAGAGGAAAGACAGGAAATCGACATCTTTATTATACCTTAATTGTTTCTGAGGTCTCGAGATCAATACAGACAAGCAATAAAGTCCAATATGATCATGTGAAAATCACAATTGAATTGCCAATATGTAGGCCTATCAATGTCGCATAGACAACTTTAAGATATAGGGGCTTTTGGCGAATATTCTTTTGTATAGGTATCTTATTCATTTAACTGTTTATCTATTTTCGAATATACCTTAAGGCTTTTAATCTATTGTGAAGGTAAATACGCCCTGGTCCATAAATTGTCTAAGGGTAAGACATTCGTGTGAAAGAAATTCTTATTTCTAATCAAAGTGTTGCTTTTCTTATCATATTGATGCATGTATAGTTCGAAAAACAAGTAGCAAGAAAGTGTTACCAAATGTTTAACATTACTTTTTTTATAATCTTAATGGTCTGTTTTAATGTAAAACTGAACTGCTATCCATGAAATGTCATTCCTAGCTCGTTTGCTGCTATGATTTTCTTCTAATAATTGTAAGCCAATGATAGCATAGTTGATTAATTGATTGTTTGGTGTTAAACGCAGCTTTCAACAATTTTTCAGTTATATCACGGCGTTTCTGGGTTAAATTGCCAGTACTACTGGTCTATTTATCCTGACACCAGTCAGTCAGGCGTAATGTTAACCCCGCAACACTTTCCGCCAAAAAGGGCAGCCATTACCACCATTTTTTAAAGTTTCGGTACAACCCGGCCGTGGATCGAATCCGCGACCTCCTGCACTAGAGATTGATGCTCTACCACTTCATCAGCGAGGAGGTAATGATATCATAGTGTCGAGTTAAAAACACGATAGGGTTTAGTCATGATGGATTCGAACAATACACTAGGTTTACTGATTTATTTGAATTTAACGCCGCTTTCAACAGTTGCTCGGTTAAATCACGGCGGTATATTTACGTGTATCCAGGCCTTATCGCACCAGTACTCCATACATCTTTCTTCCACACTACCAACTGGCCAACTTCCCTCATCGACTATTGTTTAGACTATTTTGATAGAATACTAATAACGCTTGTCACATTGACTTCAGTTAACCATCTGAAAAATAAATGTCCGAGATGGGATTTGAATGAACCACCCCTTCATCAATATCGATTGAGTTATCTCGGTTCAACTAACGACTAGGGGCGTAAACTAACATAACACATGTTTATTCAATATGAGGAACAATTCCACGTTCACCTACAACACATGCAACGTGGTCTTCGTTAACTAAATTATATCATCAAACAATGTTAAAGTCTAATAGACTGTCCGGTTTGACATCAGTTAAAGTTATATCGACTTGAACAAGCGGGTCTACATTTCGATATTTGTTAGAATTATATTTACATTAGTGTAAGATGTAGGCGAACAGTATATTATTTTTGCGTTAATGCCTTTTCGTAAAACTTAAGATGTGTCTTGCTTATTCCTTCATGTGATTTATTGATGAAACAAAATGTCCATCATACAAATAAATTGCCGCGTTGTTCTTACACTTGACTGGACCTTTGCTCAGCAATTTGCTATTTCTCTAATACAGTTAATTTTAGATACTCAACAAATCTTAACGACACTGCATAATAGATCGTATCGATGATGATGGATTGAATTTATTTACCCTCACCGTGCATAATTAACTATTTGACGAGCCGTTACACTTAGATATTCATAAGCAGGTGCTCCTTTTTTGTCCTATTAAATCGCACGAAACAACCAACGCTCGGTTCTTTACAATGGGAATACCCGACAATCAACGCTTCACTATCTGCTTTATGTGTATCGGTTGTATCTCTATGTTTAAAACAACAGTTTTGTAGGCGACAATTTGATTTTCTTAGGCATGTATGAGGCAGTCATCGAATATGTATACGATCGAGCGAAGTTTTCTCAAACAGGAAATCATAGGCTCTAGTTATAAGGCTTATTGTACGTCCCTAGATACTAACTTTATCCCAAACCCCTACCGGTGTTGGAACTTAAATGAATCGTCTCACTAAAAATACGATGATGAGCACTAGAACACGGGTTTAATATAGGAAATGAAAGGGACTCCGCTTTTATAAAACAAACTAAGCCTCTGATAACATTACACAGATGCATACTGTGACTACTAACACGATATCGTATTGTCAAATTGAGTTAGTAGCAGCCCAAATTATAAATGACAAGCAGGGCCAATTGAGTAAGGTTAACCAGCCGTCTTCAAGCAAAGGATTGTTTTTATTTTAAACATCGACTGAAAGAGGACTTTGTACGTGTGGCTTGATTTTAATAGAATTATATCCGGTTGAATAGCTATGTTCTTAAATAGATTGTATATCTGTTTTAATAATCATTGCTGTGTGCATGTTTCCTTCTTGAATGAACGATCGCTCACTATTGAAAACAAAGCATTATATAATGATTGTAGCGGCAAAAATAAATATTCATATTCAGTTCTATTTATAAATCCTAATTGACGCTACACCAATTGTACCATATTTGAGCACAAATCTTCCTTTGCAGTATATTTATTTTATTTTATAAAATGGGCAAAGTTGCATGCAAATCGACTTTCTGGACTTTACAATTCAGATCAGTCTGCTCTCCAATTCTGTCTTATCAGCATTTAGAATGTTCGACTAATAATGGCCGGATCATTCCGGAAGCCAGTTTAAACAGTTATGACAAAAAAAAGCCCGATCGTTATAGCGCAAGTTTGTATTTTAACACAAAGACAGTATGCAATATTCTCTTGCAAATAAACTCTTTCAATACTTAGATAATTGTTCGATATTCTAAAGTTGTATTAAAATCGTGTATTGCCATAACAATCCATCGGTATAGTTAGTTGTATGTGACAAATTGGTTTAAAATTATTAAACATTCTTTAGAAATATAAAAGGGATCATTATTTTCTGATCTGTCTTTAGTTGAAGTTGGAGTGTGTTCAGAATAACTAGAAGTGATGCTTTAGTCGCTGTTCCTGGTACAGTTGTAAGTTTACACTTCTGTAGCTGACAGTAAAACGAAGATGTTCTTACTATGCTTTCAGATATGTGATGATTAATATTCCATAATTCCTATATAACGATTGAATTTGTTTTCAAAAAAAGTTAACTCCAATATGTAATGCGGTTACTGGCTGATAATTTAATCTGTTATTTTCTCATGGGTTTTAGGTTGTTTTCTCCTTGGTTGTATGATACATCAAAGTTTAAATCACATTTAGATGACAACATCGGATGCGATGCAATATTATACACGTTGAGAATACAAGATGAACAGTATAGTGAACAATTTCACGCGAGCTATTGAAATAATTATATAAATCCGGGAGGTGTGACTCGTTACTCGTTACAGCAAAAAGTAGTTTAAAGACTAGATAGTAACTCGAGGTTATCGATTTGGGCGGTCGAAAGTGACCAGTTATTCTAGTAATCATTTGCCTTGATTATAATAAGGTCGCATGAATGAACACTTCCGCCTTCCAGGACAACTTTTGTGGTTCATTTAGATTTACCTAAATGAAATGTTGTTGCAATGTTTTAGCCGTAACTGTCAATCAAATTATAGATTTTAACTGTTCTCACCTGAATGATCGGTGTGTTAATTCAATCTGAATACATCCCCTAGAATTGTTCTGTTAGCTTTGGCAATCATCGAAATAACAGGTCAGAGTTGCAACTGACTCGCATTGAATAACAAGTAAAACAGACCAGATAAAATGAGTAGTTATAGCATGACAGAGAACAGACAAGAACAAATGCGTAACTCTGTCACGAAAGAGTTTTAATGTTCTTGGATTAGGCGTCTGTGCATTTAATTCAAACAATGTTGTGTAACAATTTGCTTTGCCTAAAAATCAAATCAATTTTGTATTCCACTGATATTAAACAATTTCCACGATCACATCAACAGAAAATTTCTTTTGGATGATAAAAGGTGTAATAGTTCATTATGAGCAAGTCCCCAAATTCCTACCATCTTTTTTTAAAAAAGGATAAAGATTATACATCCAATTTTCAAGAGGAAACTGTTTTATATTAAGATATTTCTAAGGGAACTTTTAAACAGTTCTTTATCAGGTTCATACGAAATGAAACTGATTTTATTGGCACTTTTATAAATGATGCATATTATACATAATATGTTCTTGATTAAAGAAAACGCCCTCCTTCTTTATATTAGATTAGAACAGTACTTCACGAGGTACATGTATAAATCCGATCCATTGTTTCTGACAACTTAGTTTAGTTTAGTTTATTTTGTACGGGTTTTTTTAAGCCGTTTTCAACAGTCATTATGATATTCCACACAATCCTGACCGCAGTAGAATGCTTAAAAGACATACTTGTCTATTGCACCGATATCCACACATGTACACAATCTCTCTTGACGAACCCCGGGCAATACATAGACAAAATGGTCTGCTCTTGAAGTCTTGGTCTATCTAGCCCAAGGATACGCTATAGTAATCGGTTTGCAAGACAATGTGAAAAATGTCAAATTTTGATTAATCAAGGAAAAAATGTTACGTGTCTGTAACACGTCATTAAAAACAGGGAATAAAGAGTCGATTTACTTGAAGTATCCGAGAATTTTCATTATCTTTGGAGGCGAAAGAAATTTATGTGAAATTGCTCAAGCTGTGACCAGAATTTCCTATTAGATTGAAAAATGTTTTGCATTTTATGTTTGAAATTATTTGTTTTGTTTACGTGCATCGAGGTCCACTGGAGGTGATGCACGTTCGTAGTATTCTGTCATTAATCTCCTTACTTTTATAAATCAAGCAAAACTTTCTATTGTGATTAAATTTCTTTTAATAATTTCTGTTAATGACACAAATGTCTGATTCAATGTTATCGCTGTTTCTTAAAAATATTGAATCTGATAACGATTCCATAATGCTTTACACTAAATCTTCGTATACATTTTACTTTACTACTTCCAGGTATGTTCTTATTTGAAACTTAGTACTTGCGAAAATTCCATTCTGAAATACAGTGCTTACATTTGCTTTTATGACAAGACCATCAACATTTGTTATAGTAAGTAGTGTTATGCTTTGTAAGATTATGAGGTATATATATAAAAAAAGGTTAGAAATTTTGATTATACTTGGTCTTAATATATCTGTATATTGTGACGATTCAGTATCACCAGAGCCCATATTGTTCATATGCATGCAATGTGGTCCTGTACACATTTTTGACGAATATATTAGTAATATATGTGATAAATGAAATAATCTTTGTTTTAAAATGGTCGTCGAAAGGTGGTGTTATTGCATCTGTAAGTACAGAAGGCGCCTTTATTCCGAAAGATATCTTAAGTATAATATACATTACTATTTTGACACAGATCCTGCCAGGATATTCTACTATAGACAATGCATTCGTTTTATTCTCTATTGTAAGCAAATATCTGTATATATTGCATTTATTAATGTTGATCGTCAGATACTTTTTGAAATTTTACATGTACAGGATGTAAGATGTCATTTATTCCAAGCTATTATATCTATTTATTCATCTTAGGAGGTCCGTGTTAGATCATACATGCTTTGTTACACAGACACATTGTTTTGTCCGATTGGATTTCGGCAAGGATGAAGTTTAACACCATTTTATTTAAGTTGTTTATAAATGAGCTCTTCTTTTTACTTCATGATAGCAATATACGGGGAATCCAGTTTTATTCAAATCTGATGGAAATAAATTTGTTGATGTATTTACCTATGTTGGCATTTATTTTACAAACGGGTTGACATTCTCTAAAATGGCTGAAGATGTTGCAGCTAAGGTCAAGAAAGTCCTTTTACATATATTAAATTCATTAAGCAATTTCGATTGTCTCCCAGACAAAACATTCTGTCTTACTATATGGTTATGACATTTGGGGATTAGAGACATTTAGCTGTATTGAGAGTGTTCAAATTCTTGCGTGTAAACGCTTTTTGAATATTCAATTCAATTCAATATATTTTATTGTATAAAACAACAAACAGTATTTTGTATAGCAAATAAAGAAATTATAAAAAGTTCAAACGGAGATATGGATTTTTCAGAAGAATTTGCAATATTTTAACATTGTTAGTGTTCATGATTAAATTGAACTTATCTAGAAATATGATGTGTACATTTCGATAAAACTTTGATAGTAGAACGGTTATCAAAGCTGGACCATTACATACTTAGGTGTAATAATCCAGCATTGCTACCGTTTCTCTATGTTTCATTGCAACGAAAACGTATTTAGATTTATTCAATTTCTAGATTGTGACATGATAAACGTAACTTTGTCAGAGATATTCGGTATTTGTTTATGTTTATACATGACAGATATATTTCAATGTTAAAATCATGTTTAAACATACAATAAGAGTCAAGCTTACTTAAATTATTAACGTTTGCATTCCAGTTTTGTTTGTATATGTCAAGGATATGTTGCTTAATGTTTCGGAAGTCAATAGTTTGTTCATTTTGGTCTATCCAGAGATTTGTCAGACTACCAACGTATATTTATTTTGCCAAACGCTGTATAAAATACGGGATACGTTTATTTAGTACGCCTAGACATAGACATTTTAGTCTTTGTTATGAAATGTTAATGTATTACTACAATATTGGTCACAAACATTGGGTTACAAATATTAGGAAAAGTTTGAATTCTAACTGTTTTGGTTATGCATGGACAAGTCAGTCAGTTGATTATACTAAGGTTTTTATGCAAACGTATACTCAAAGGACTGACTGATCAGTACATGCAAAACTTGGTAGCTAAGTATAATGTCGATAGTAAATTATTTCATTATTATCATTTTAAAAGGGAATTTTCAAGAAAAAACATATCTTAATTCTTTTGAATAAAATGTGTTGTTTTTTTAAAAATCTGTGTTGCTATATAATTTTGGACTCCAGCTTGCTATAAGCTGGTTTTCAAGGGTCTTTTGGGAAAGCGATGAGATATATTTGTACTTTGGTCTCACACAAAGATTTTCCGAGTTGACGCTTACCATGATCTTAGACTATCCATTTATCGTATATATAGGGGTAGAGGAATATGTCAAATATTTAGGTATATTTTAAACTTTTCAGTAGTATAAAAAAAAATGGCTATTTTTTGGTGTTTCATGTCTGTATCATTATTATGTAGATACTGTTTTCTCTTCACATGCTATGTTATTATGCTGTAACATGTGTATGGGCCAGAGGCCTAAAATATAACATTAAATAAAAAGAAAAAAAGGTCCCATACTATTACCAAATTTTGTTCCCCAGTTTCAGAAGTGTCCACTGTCCCAGGTATCGAATTCTCTCTGATTTAAATGTTTTAAACACGTTGTGTTATCATTTTCATTTTGTTATACATGTTCTTAATCTGTTTATTTTCAGTATGATGTGTTTCATCGACCAGAATATCGGCGAAGATGGCTTAATTGTGCCTCCCGACAAGAAGAAAAATCCGTGGGCAGATAATCGAAAATGTGAAATTCTATAGAAGCAGTGTACATGAAAGTGATTTCGCTATCCTTCGAATAAGCTCCAAAACTCAAGCTTTATAGAGGCATGCCATTGAATATATATTTTAGAAAGTGTGTGCGTGACTTACACTAATTGCTGGCATTTCGAACTATATCTACGATATTATGTGAACCACCTTTTATGGAACGTTAGATAATTAAATGTAAGATGAAAGTGAAGTCAAACACCTACTATTGAAAGTCAGATTTGTTTACGTTAGATATAAGTGATGTCAAATCCCTTCCATGGAACGTCAGATACTTTAACGATAAATCAAAATTATGTAAAACTCCTTCTTTTAAACGTCATACCCTTTACCGTTAGAAGAAATGTATGTCAAACGCCTTTAACTTCAGATGTGTTAACGTTTGGTGAAAATGATTTCAAACTCCTTCTTTAAAACGTCATATCCTTAACCGTTTGGAGAAACGAATATAAAACTACTTGTATGGATCGTCAGATTCTTTAACTTTAGTCGAACATTGTGATCAGCTTCCTTACGATGAATTCTTTCCCTATCACCTCTTCAATTTACCCTAGAAAAATCTTATGATGCCGGGTTTTCTTATATTAAGGATGTACTGAACTGAGAAGTTGAAATTTAAAAAAAAAAAAAAAAAAAAAAGTTACATTGTTATTAAATCTTCTGATTTTGTTGACAATTAAAACCTTTTTAGTCATTATACCTTTTTATAATGCTTAAAAATTTAAAACAAAGTGGTTTAAATTTGGTTTAGACAAAGGGCCTAATTTTTTCGTGACCCGCTGTCCAGTAGCCATGTTTGATTAAGAAATATAACTGGGTAAAAATTACATATTAAAGTCGATATATATCAATTTTAATTTAGAACTTGTATAGTATCATATTGTTTTGAAAAAAAGTAGAAAATATTGAAAACCTTTTATGAAAATACTTTTCTTTTTAAATTTTGATAAATGATAGTTATTGCAATAACCTGAAGAAGTTTCAGAAAAAGTTAAATATTATAAATATGTTTTTCCCTTATTTCAAAGTTTTAAATTTGTCTATTCTTACACCTGACAAATATGGGTTCTCATTAGGGAAAACATTTGTCTATTTTTTAGGTTTAATTACAACGTATCACATGAACTTCCATTGATATGGATAGGATAACTTCAGAATGAGATTTAAACCACAAGAAGACAAACAATTAGCATATCATCTTTCAAATATTGGCAATTTGCGTGAAAACCTTTTTTTTTTTCATGTGCTAAAATAGCAAAAAAATGCATATCATAAGGCTTTCATAAATTGATCTAGCAAAAAATAAAGCCCACTACCCTACCTTTTTTTGTGTTTTTTTTATTTAACATACATCAAACTTTCAAAAAAACAATGTTACAACAAAATTTAAATATTATGAAAAATCTACTTTTTAGTTCAGTACATCCTTAATCGATTACCAATGAGTCGTTCTTTTGCAACATATTTAATATTTCCATTAGTTTGTTAGGTCCGAAAGCATGGTGTAACTTGTATACGAACACTGTTACCATATCAATACGTAGATTGACAAAGGCAAGGACTGTTAATGAATAAGGTCAATTGAGAGGGCATCCACGCATCCAACGATACGGTAAAATGCCTTAATTGCCCAAAGAGGACTCATTCGAGAGATGGCGATTCCACTTTGAAATCATACAAAAGACAAGATTTGTTATATCATCGGTTTACATTCATAGTTTTAAACTCTAATTCTGCTTTAGACGCGAAACAAGTGTTATTTCTGCATGGTGTATCATATGGTGTATCATCATTTCATGATAAAGACGATACAAACGCCTACGCATGAGCAAATTCTTCTTTTACCCAATGTTTTCAAATGGTTATAAAAATACATGTTGAAGTTATTATTTATTTCTTAAGATAATTCAAAACAGATTACCTTAACATGGTACATGGTTTAATAAATTCAATATGACTGTTAAACATCCCATTTCAGTTTGGAATTCAAGGAAACATTTATCATTCAGCCACGCATTTAAGCAGTGATAGAAGGACTATTTCATCAGACCAAATGTTAAAGGACTTTTTGGAATATTTACAATTGATGACATTAAGACATACCTAATATTTGCGGGAATATAGATGACATTTCCGGTTTACTAGGACATCCAAAATTGTCTAACAATTTTCATCTATATTTTCGGGTAATAAGACGTAGTTATTACGTCATCATTATTTTAATCATCACGATTTGCTTGGTATCGCCAGTTATCATTATAATATGTATTAGAATATTTTAGCCACCATTAGAGTTTTTATAAAGTAGTTTATATGAATGTAAGGCATAATGTGCGTAGGTCCAATTGGGGGTCGAAAATTAAGATACATGTAGTCGACTTTAAGGGTTAGGGACACTCATTCCTATTCGATTAACTTTATTGAATATGGTCACAGTGCTCTTAATCCCTTTTATCAACTCTGTCTAAATGTTATAATGCTCCATGGCTTTTTAAATGTTTTCCCATTACATTGTATTTGAAGAACGGACCAATGTAACAGACTAGCTCAGAGCGTGAGGAGACTTGGAGACTTATATTTATTTGCCAACACTGGACCAAAATGTTTTGTTATTGTAAAAAGGATCATGTGGAATAACAGTACCTGAATAGATACTTAATAACTGGTTCACTCTTTTGCATGTCAAATTGTAAATTTCATATACAGCTAAAGAGCTAAATCTGACCTTTGATATGCCAGGGTCAGGAGTTTTGATTTAAGCTAAAGTATATCAAGATATGAAAATTAACTTTTTATTCTAATCGACAATGGCTTAACTCGGTCACACAGTAATACATTTTGTTGAGAATACGTAACAGATAATTGGCGACGACAGAATGGACGTTGTTGAGCATGACACGTTGTTTTATTGACAAAATTGAAACATTATGTATATAATGAAACTCCTTCTGGTTAAAATTTGATCCTTCTGGGTTTTTTGGCAAGTTAGTGTGGGGGAAAACCTTCTTATACATGCGTTTTATTTTAATTTTGTCCTAATTATGAGCATGTCAAAACATTTTCGGATAAGTACGTTTAGCAAATTTAAATCGAAACTAAAAAGTTAAACAAATACACTGAACGAAGTTTCACGGATTTCGGACGATAGGCAACGATTATATCATATAACTGAACGAGGTATTCCAAAATTTCGGACGACTGCCAGAATACTCCTGCAAGTCGCCGATCTGGCATATATCAGAAAGAAAACAATTGTTCAGGCCCCGAAACAGTAAACATTTAGGATATGCTCAACATTTGTGCTCAAGTATTTAGTTTTTCAGATGCAAATTTATTCTCGAAATTGGCCAATCAAAAGCTTTTTTTGTAGCAGAGTGTTCATTTCTGAAAACGGAGAAATTTTCAGAGTTTTATAGTTTTAGAACCTGATGTTCTGCCAATGCATGTTATCTTGGTATCGTAAACCACATCCAGACTATGTGAAATAACAATAGTATAGCGAAACTAAACATGAATAACATAAGCTACCGTTTCAGTGAAAATACATCATACTGGTTAGCATTGCCCTTTATCTCGACAAGATCCATAACGATGTATCGAAACGAAAATCTAGTGTGATCGAGTTGAGCCAGTGAGAATCAGTGAACCCTTTTCCATCTACAACAAATATGCAATTGAAAAAGATCTGCTAGACATATAGAAAATATCTGTAACGTTGAACACTTTGTAGCAAAGAAGTAATTGCTTACCATGAGCAATCTCTCCTTTTTCAGCAATGTTTTCAAATTCTGTCTGCTGCATAGGCATCAGAAAGCGTCAACATGTGGACAAATTTGTTAATTAATCCAACGTAGTTGATGCTTAAAATTGTGCCGTTGATATTCAAGAAATATTGGTTTCAATAACAATTTGGAATTGTATACTGCAAGTTGTTTTGGCTTCAATTCCAAAGCATCGTGTCCAATTTCAGTAAACATACTTTTGAAGGTTTTGAGATATTTTAGTTTGATTCATGTCCAATCCCTATTAAATTAGCTATACAGTACCTTTTGTAATGTCGTTAGTAGTTTTAACTCATAAATTATAATGCGTACTGAATGCATGTAATAATTTGCATCAACAAGGTACGTTAAGTATTTTAAAAGTCTAGCAGGTGTCAGGCAATGCGCCTTTGGATAACATTCTTCTTTAACTCTCTGTTGGGTTCGTAATTGGTTGTCTTCCAGACAGAAACAATCAGATCAAACAGTGGGATGCAGATTTTTCTGGAATTTATTTCATTTTTCTGAACATTGTGAACAGTAAACACTTCTTCTGTTGATGACTTTATTATAGTTCAGTGTTCTTTGACAAAAGTGATATTTTTGTTTTTATTGTTCATATTTAAGATTGGGTCTGCTTTCTACGAATATGCTGTATTATGTTACATTGCAAATACAAACCCATGACATTGTTATAACTAAGCCTTTCCCACATAAGACAAATCTGCAGCATACGACATTTTTTTTAATTCGAAACTCCCTGTTAATTGAAAGAACAGTTATTACATAACAGTTATAAACTGTGACAGTGTAACACATTTAGAAATAGCTCTTAATAATCAATTTCGCCTTTTGCAACAATGTTTTCAAAAGTCATCTTCTGCAAAGGCGCAATAAAGCGTCTTTATGTGGGAAATGTTTTTGAGATCTGTTTCGATCTACCTTTTATTATTGTTCGATGTGCCACAAGAAAATCAGCGTCATCCCTATCGCCTTCTAGTCACCGAAGCATCAGCCACCAGGTTATCGTACAAGTGTGCAATTTGATCCTAATCGATATTCACCTTCGTATCGCGTTGGTCGTACAATTTCTTTAGTGTAGCTTAATACCTGTCACGCATGATGTCTGAATAATAATAATGTCAGTTGCTTTTTAATATTGTCTTATTGACTAGCGCACATTATACAGTTCTAAAAGTGATGTAGCTATAACTAGTGCAAATACCCTAATGTATGAATTGAATTGAACTGTGTATGTACTAATGGAATACGATGGTGGGTAAATAGCAATGTAAATAAGTTAAAAGGTTGATGGCAAACAATATCCAGATACTTGCATTTGTAGTTTGCATTAGTTTAAAATCTAGGACATTTTAACATTATTTGTTTCACTTTAACCCTTTCCACATTAAACAAATATGTGTTATATGACTGAAAACATATTGGCAAAACCGTGAAAAACTAAACAAATTGGAGTGTAATGATTAAATAGAGTTGAAAGCATTGCGGAAAAAGAAAATGTGCTCACTGTGTGCACTTTCTCATTTTGCCACAACGTTTTCAAAGTCGTCTGCTGCAGAGGCGTCAGGAAGCGTCTGTATGTGAAAACGGATTTCCAGAGTGTGTCACCTTTTATAAAGTCCCAGTTTAGCAACTAATATATGTGTGGACATATTATAGGGGATTTAATATTCGATTGTTTTTGTTAATACTATTACAACGTATATTTAGTGAGCCCAGTTACATGAAACCCGACGTTCGAAAGTTTTACTATAAATGCCAATTGCACTCAGATCCCATGATTGTAAAGTGGAGTTCTGATCGCAGCCGTTACCCACGTCCGCAGCCTTCCCGACTACATCTGTGACTAGAATGACAACAGAGATACATGCTGATCTGGATCCACGCTGGTCGCCAAGTTCAAGAGATCGGTGGTCGTTTGACGTAGTGGCTTAAATCTACGTTATTTGAAGACGAAATGTTGGCCTCCATGTTTAACCCATTACTTCATATGACTGTTTAAAGGGCGTCTGCTTAACAATCACCAGACGAACTATTTCAACAATCCAGAAAACTGAAAGATTGTTTTTGATAAAGAGTTGAAAATATTGCAATAAAAGGTGAAATTGCTCGTTTTGAGCAATTTCACCTTTTATTGCAATGTTTTCAAAAGTCATGTTCAATGGCAGGTGTCAAAGACAGTGGTGCATTGGTAGAGCGTCGGCCTCTCGTACCAAAGGTCCCGGGCTCGAATCTCGTGATGAGCGGTTTCAGCCTGATTGTTCTCGCAAACGGCGCGAGTACTGGTTATGTTTCCAGGAAGCAGACATCGAGCGTGTTTAATATGAGCTTAAAGCTTGTTTCGCAATCGATGTTAAGTAAATAAGTTTTAACTAAATGTCGTCTGTGTGAAGTAATGGGTTAATGCAATGGTATTTGTCCGATCTATTGTTTTCCCGTCGAGAAATTTTAACTGTGTTTGTATTTAAATAATTGACTCCGTCTATATTCAGTAGTCTATGTTTACTGATATAACGACAAACTTTTATAGAATCTAATCAATAGGTTACCACTGGGAAACATAAAGATAGTAATCGAAGAATAGTGAATTGCCCATATATTTCAAATTGAGCCATGCATTCAAATTGTGTCTAGTTGGTGTATTTAATAATATGGTTTGTAAAAAGGGGAAATATCACAAAGATAAATTTTGAGTATTTGAATGATTTTGTAATCAGTACAGTTCACTACCTTCTGTTTGTGTCTAGTCCCTATCAACAATGTGTTTCGTGTATTGTGTTAATGTTTGTGAATGTAAGTGATATGTATTGGCAAAATGTACATGATGTGTTTCGTATGTCAATCTAAGAAATGTCCAACATAAACGGATTAGTTATAAAACAAAAACAAGTTTCCTTATTCATTTGTACGTAACTAGTTCAAGTTGCAAACGTGTATTTTTGATAACAGCATATATATCAGCTGCGTGTAGAGGTTTCGGGTCTTAATACATCTGCGTACAGTACAAACTTAGGCGAGCATGTTCATCTGCGTACAATGAAAACTGAGGCGAGCCTATCTGTCTGCGTGTGCATCTGCGTACATAAAAGACTAAGGCGAACCTGTCAATCTGCGTTCATAAAAGACTGAGGCGAGCCTGTCAATCTGCGTTCATAAAAGACTGAGGCGAACCTGTCAATCTGCGTTCATAAAAGACTGAGGCGCGCCTGTCAATCTGCGTTCATAAAAGACTGAGGCGAGCCTGTCAATCTGCGTTCATAAAAGACTGAGACGAGCCTGTCAATCTGCGTTCATAAAAGACTGAAGCGAGTCTGTCAATCTGCGTTCATAGAAAACTGAGGCGAGGCTGTATGTCTCCGTACATTAAAGACTGAGGCGAACCTGTACGTCTGCATACATAAAAGACTGAGGCGAGCCTGTATATCTGCGTACATAAAAGACTGAGGCGAGGCTGTATGTCTCCGTACATTAAAGACTGAGGCGAACCTGTACGTCTGCGTACATTAAAGACTGAGGCGAACCTGTACGTCTGCGTACATTAAAGACTGAGGCGAACCTGTACGTCTGCGTACATTAAAGACTGAGGCGAGCCTGTATGTCTGCGTACATAAAAGACTGAGGCGAGGCTGTATGTCTGCGTACATAAAATACTGAGGCGAGGCTGTATGTCTGCGTACATTAAAGACTGAGGCGAGGCTGTACGTCTGCGTACATAAAAGACTGAGGCGAGCCTGTATATATGCGTACATAAAAGACTGAGGCGAGGCTGTATGTCTGCGTACATTAAAGACTGAGGCGAGGCTGTATATCTGCGTACATAAAAGACTGAGGCGAGGCTGTATGTCTCCGTACATTAAAGACTGAGGCGAGCCTGTCAATCTCCGTACATTAAAGACTGAGGCGAACCTGTACGTCTGCGTACTTAAAAGACTGAGGCGAGCCTGTGCATCTGTGTATATAAAAGACTAAGGCGAGGCTGTACATTTGCGTACATAAAACACTGGGGCGAGGCTGTGCATTTGCGAACATTAAAGTATAAGGCGAGCCTGTAAATCTGCGTACATAAAAGACTGAGGCGAGCCTGTACATATGCGTACGGTTAGGATTGAGGCGAGGCTGTACATCTGCCTACATTAAAACTGAGGCAAGCCTGTACATCTGCGTACATAAAAGACTGAGGCGAGGCTGTATGTATGCGTACATAAAAAACTGAAGCGAGCCTGTACATCTGCGTACATAAAAGACTGAGGCGAGCCTGTGCATTTGCGAAGATTAAAGACTGCGGCGAGCCTGTACATCTACATATGTACCTACATAAAAGATTGAGGCGAGCCTGTACATCTGCGTACATAAAAGACTGAGGCGAGCCTGAACATCTGCCAACATAAAATATTAAGGCGAGCTTGTACGTCTGCGTACGGTGAAGAGAAAGGCGAGGCTGTACATATGCGTGCGGTGAAGAGTGAGACGAGCCTGTACATCTACCTACATAAAGGACTGAGGCGAGCCTGTAAACATGCGTACATAAAAGACTGAGGTGAGGATGTACATCTGCAAGCAATGAAAACTGAGGAGAGCCTGTACATCTGCGTACGGTGAAGAGTGAGGCGAGCCTGTACATCTGCCTACATACAAACTGAAACGAGCCCGTACATCTACGTACATAACAGACTGAGGCGAGCCTGTAAATCTGCGTGCATAAAAGACTGAGGCAAGCCTGTAAATCTGCGTGCATAACAGACTGAGGTGAGCCTGTAAATCTGCGTGCATAAAAGACTGAGGCAAGCCTGTATATCTGCGTACGGTGAAGAGTGAGGCGAGGCTGTACATCTGCGTATAGTGAAAACTGAGGCGAGCCTGTTCATCTGCGTACAATGAAAACAGAGGCGAGCTCGTACATCTGCGTATAATGAAAACTGAGGCGAGGCTGTACATCTGCGTATAGTGAAAACTGAGGCGAGCCTGTACATCTGCGTACAATGAAAACTGAGGCGAGCCTGTAAATATGCGTACAATGAAAACTGAGGCGAGCCTGTACATCTGCGTACGGTGAAGAGTGAGGCGAGCCTGTACATCTGCGTACAATGAAAACTGAGGCGAACCTGTACATCTGCGTACAGTGAAAACTGAGGCGAGCCTGTTACAGTTAAGAACATCTTGAAATTGACAAATTTACCGTTCACGCTCCGCTCCGTTCCGCTCCGCTCACGTTCCACTCCGCTCATAAAGCGTTCACTCATTCATAACATTGTGATTGCTTTTTTCCGTTCCACTCATATTGAGCGAAGCAATCATGCGATTGGATTTTTTCGTTCATTATGATTGTTTCGTTCAGAGTGTAAAATTCCGTTCCGCTCATAAAGCGTTCCAACTTCGTTCCAATCACGCTCACGATCCAATCACGTTCCGCTCAGATTGTCAATTTCATGATGTTCTTACCTGTAAGAACATCTTAAAATTGACAAATTTACCCTTCACGCTCCGCTCCGTTCCGTTCCGCTCCGCTCACGTTAAATTCCGCTCATAAAGCGTTCACTTATTCATAACATTGGGATTGCTTTTTTACGTTACGCTCAGATTGAGCGAAGCATTCATGTGATTGGATAATTTTATTCATTATGATTGTTTCGCTCAAAGCGCAAAATTCCGTTCCGCTAATAAAGCGTTCCAACTTCGTTCCAATCAAGCTCACGATCCAATCACGTTCCGCTCAGATTGTCAATTTCATGATGTTCTTACCTGTATTCCGCACATTCACCCGAACATTCTCGCAGATTCTTCATTGTCCGCCTATTTGTAATACATACCTACAAAAGACTAGAAGTTAAGCCTCATTATTTTACGTTAATCCCCCTTCAGGTGACCCCGACTAAAAAACATAAGACTCCTAATCGCAGGAGTAGGCTCAGCGACATTATTCACTTACACCAGTCTTAAAAAACAAAACTGTTAGTCAAAAGTCGAGCTTTTTGCCGGAATGTTTAATTCGCCTATAGTTTTAACTCTAAAGGAATACCAGTCACTCTCCTTAGATGTATTTTCTGACACAAACAAAACTTATCTGAAAGTGTACCCTGAGAAGTGTTACTAGTCGGATGATGTTACAGAGATGCAACACGGTCCAGTAGTTCGCCCCGGTACACATGATCTTCATCTAGTGATGTAGGGTCTGCTTGACTCTCCGGGTTTGGACCATTTAACCCATTTCCGTATACAGACGCTTTCTGACACCTCTTCATCATACAACATTTGAAAACATAGTGCTCATAATAAGCAATTTCTCCTTTTACCACTATATTTTCAACTTTATTCAATTACTGTGCATTCATTTATAGAGAGTTCTCCTAGTTTTAGTTTTGACTAAAACCTTTCATAGCTGTCCGCTGCAGATTTTCGGTATGTGGGGAAGAGAGGGTTAAAGTTTAATGTTGATACAACCAATGGTCTGTAAAGGTAGTTAGGTCTACGTGCCATATATACTGAAAGTAACGACTATGGTGTTCCGTTGGAAAACAAGGCTCGACTGAGGTTCACCCTAAAAGATTCAATTAGACCGCTAATCTCTCGAGACGCGTCTTATATGAGCCAGTACATGAGAAACGGTACAAGTTGGCATTTCTGATCAGTATCGGTTCAGATCATATTGTCAAAACTGCTAGGTCTTATC
This sequence comes from Serripes groenlandicus, assembly GCA_031761405.1. Taxonomy (NCBI): domain Eukaryota; kingdom Metazoa; phylum Mollusca; class Bivalvia; order Cardiida; family Cardiidae; genus Serripes; species Serripes groenlandicus. Next base: position 99,869,425 of record JASEVX010000004.1, read on the forward strand.
TGAATCCACACACGTTGACAGATGCTTATGGCAAGCTTGTGTAAGTAATATGTAAACATTGTAGATCCGGATCTATAATGCGATGGCAACTTGTACATCTTCTCATGAACTGGTTTCCGGATCCTTTAGTAACTATATATATTCTAGGAAACATCTCCGCCTGGCGCAAAGTTTAATCTTTTGACGAGAAAGACGAAGCTATTCAAGGATGTAGGGAAATACATTTTATCGATCCTCCTTTTGACGTTAGCCTAACAATGAATGCTGACAAGTGAAAAGTATAGATGAAGTATATGCATAGATTTTGTATTTGGACCGCAACGCGGGAAGACGTATACTCGACCTACGGCATGCACTAAGATTAAGATCATGGTGAGATATTGGATAATCTGGTAAAGGTGTTGCGAGTTCACATACACTTCTTCATAAAGGTATAACAAACTGATATGCAAACAGTGTACATCCTGACAAACTGAGCAGCGTCATGCGTTGATTCGGTATGGTTGCATCGGCTCTGAGTGAAAATACTCGGGTAAAGTTATACATCCATGAAGTATCACCAGAATCTTCAAAGTCTGCTTACATGTAGAACAATCCGATCTATACTCGCATCTCCGTACACACATATAAAGGTGTGCATTTATACTAGTATCATGACCATACATCACCATATGATACAGAAACGGAGACGACATTATACCAAAATACCCCATTTCACCTGAAGGGGCTGAATGATAAGTACATGTAGCTGAGACACAGTCTGGAGCGTTTTATGATTTGCCTAATACAGTACAAATGAAATTCGATAATGGGAACAATTTCAAATGCATTATCTTTTGTGTAAACAGAGACATTAAACGTTTTGAATTGGTAGTATTGAGCAGTATTATGATTTTATAATGCAATCAAAAGCGAAATTGCGTCCCTAGTCGTTGTATTTGAACAATGTGTTAGCCTAACGAATCGGTTGGTTTATTTTACGTTCCCAGGGAACAATTGTGAGCGTAACGATATAATATTTAAAGGTATCTTAGGTAAGTTTTTGTACACTTTGTATATATGCAATTGTCGCCTATGATCGATGTAGGTTTCCAGATGCGTGATCTATTTCCATATATGTTTTGAACCCTTTATGTAGTTCAATAAAGAAACTTAAAAGTGAATCGTAGCGTGGGAATCTGATGGTTCTGTTTCCCAGATGCATACCATTGCAACCATTTCGAGTTTAAACAAAATATCTACATTTTGAGTATAATGTTAATACAAAGATAAACGCCACCAAAACATTTCAAAATGTCGCCAGCCATGGATACTTCAACATTATTTCAGTCACGTAAGGGTTTTCCAGGAGTTATTTATCAGAACCCCCTAGCATATATCCTGGCATTATGATTAATGGTTGTGGAGAAATACAATGCCTGTGCCAAGGTGGGTAGACATTACTACCCGTTTAATGTGTTTGGAATGGTATAACCCTACCTTAGATCGAACCCTAATCTCTCATACCCGAAGCGGACGAATTAAAATAACAACTACACAAATGCGTCGACATCAATTATTTCATCAACATGACTACTTTATCTGATTTTGGTCACGTGACAAACGATAGAAAAACAAGTTAAAGGTTGCATTCAGGTTAACCTTACCGACAGTTCGGCGTTAGGCTGTTTTCCTATTATGTCGCAATTTAGAAAATTAGGCTTATAACTCGCACTTTGATAAAAAAAAAATGAAAATGCTAATCGGAGAGCACATCTTCAAGGTTTAACTGCTGTAAAAGGCGTCAAAAATCGTTTAGCAATTTTAGAAATTTAAAATGGCGTCCACGATGGACGCCGTTTCATGTAATTGCTCATAACTTCTCTCATAGTATACATAGGCTAATAACTTTGGTGTCTAGGCATATATTTTAGGGATCGATGAATCCATTGAACAATTTGTATGGTCATAAATGGATTGCACCATGGAAAAGCCAAGATGGTCATCATTTCACGTTTTTGCCTCCAAACTGAATTCATTTAAACATAAGATAAAACATTTGGAGTCTAGATGTGCAATGAAGGTTTAAGGGGTCAATGAATCTGTTGAAGGTATTTGTTTAATCATATACCATTTTCAGCATTGAAACTCCAAGGAGGCCGCCCATAAGTGACCCCGTGTTTCCCAGTGTTTGGCTCCCACTTGCTTCATATTAGATCTAGAGATGACAATCATTGGGTCAACATAAGGGACTGATTAATCAAGGAATCCATTGAAAGCAAATAAAAAGTTCGGAAAATATAACCTAAGCTTTAAATAAAACATATAGCCTCAGACGTAAAAATTACCTTGTCTTAGAAAAGTTACAACTATTCTAATAGTAAGGCAAATTATCTAGACTGGCAATCTGCAACGATTTTCATCTACATATAATAAGATGCTTGGGTTTATTGCCAGTGCATTTACAAGAACGATTACGACAATGGGTGTTATTCTCATTTGATAATGCACATGATAAAATCAAGGGTCTGTTCTTTGTTGACCGGAAGAGACGGTGGTTGGGCGGTTTTCAGCGGTGTGTCCTTTATCAAGCCACACGATCTGTTGAATTGATGTTTTGCAATGAACGCTACCTAATCGCTTGGCTCTTTTAGCATTATCTGTAAATTCAACATAGGTTGGAGAAAGAAAAGATATTGTGCGTGGTGATAAGGAGGCCTTTCGTGTTTTATAGGCGTGTTTCAGGTCAAATCGCTTAAATAAATGTGTGTCGTCAGAGACAACTGTTATTAGTACGGGCACCCAGCATTGCCATCTTAACAATACTATTGTATGCCGCTTTGGGTGCTGTTGCCAGATCTATCATTATTGTCTCTACCCAACTGCTGGTCTCGATTGAAGCAACTTCCTCGTCAATCACAAACCGCTTATGGCTACGGGTTTGTTTATGGAATGACTCATGATCATCTATGTGTTATGATATATTGACAGATGATGATGGTCTGTAAATATTTAGTATATTGGTCGGCAACAGTAACGTTGATGTGACAGGCCCATTCTATACGGCGACATTCTTAACTTCGTAAGTAAAATCAAAGAACATCCAAGTCTCCGTAGTGGTAATAGTATCGCCTTGGGAGCGGCATCCTTAACTTAATAGTTTGTAATCATCTTATATAGATTTAAGACCTTTAGACATAGGGTTCTTGAGGCATTGGAAAACAGATTTTACCTTTAAGGCCCCTGTGACCTTGAACTGTGACCCAGTGATCCCAAAAACAATAGGGATAATCTAATCAATTCAAACAATCATCCAATGAAGTTTGAATACGCTGGGTTTTGTAAAACTCCTGTTATTGAGCGGAAATCAGAGGGTAACAGACGGACTGATACGAAAGGGAGAGATATACTAAAATATTACATAATAATTATCTAAATTTCTAATTTGTTTCAATAAATACCTCAACCCCTAAATCCAATGAATAGACCCAATGATTGTCATCCTAGATTTAATATATGAAGCAAGTGGGAGCCAAAAACAGGAAACACGGCAGCCATCATGGATTTTCCATGACGTAATCGGTCAATCATTAAAGAAATACCTTCAAGAGACTTCTCGATCCCTTAAACCTACATTAAGATTCCAACATTAATATCCTATGGTTAATTTGACCCAAATTAGAGCCAGAAACATTAAATGGGGGCCATTATTCACGGCCATCTTGCATTTTCTATGATTTAATCCGTGTATTACCATACAAATGGTTGCAATGGGAGATGATATGATCAAATGCATGAAATGGCGGCCATTTTGGAAGCCATCTTGAATTTCTCATATTACCCAAGGTTTGATTAAAGTCCAACTGGCGGATTATGAAAGAAGACAACCAGGACTATACAAATTAGTCGTAAAAGAACAATATTTAAGATATTTCGAGGTTCAATACAAAATATCCCATTTGGCTGCAGGACTTATATACATGCGTTATGGTATATGGTTCTGTATTCTATCAAAATTTGTATCTGTATCTATATTATTGTCACTCTGTATTTATTGTGTTATCGACCGGTGGCCTATATACTTTAAATAAAGATGTATATATGCCTATATCAAATAAATATATTAACATTATGTTAGGCTCACGTTTAATTAACTGATAGAATGATAACATACCGAAATATTTGTAAGGTCAATCTGAACACACACCCAAGAGACAAGGCTGAGCTAAATAAACAGAGATTGTTCATATCCTCATAACCATGCTGTTCATTCTCGGAAGAATCTGATGAAACATATGATATTTAAGGTACGAACACACGATTGTCCATCCTTAAACAATGTGATGCTAAATACTCAAATGACGCTATGTTCATTTTTGACAGGCTTAAGGTACACACTCATAAGAGCCAAAGAAAAATCGGTCTATGCATTCGTTTACGAGTATTTTATTTAACTTTTAATGAGAATTTGTTCTGTATGGTTATGTTATTGATATAAATTGGGATTTTTGGGAGGCTTTGCTTTCGCTGAGCAAGATGTGCTAGTGACGTCCGTTATGGATTTACTTAATATTGAAATATTCTCCCTTTGACAGATTAATTGCACTAACTGAAACAAATACAATTGTAAAAAGTTGATAAAGTTATTAAAGAAAATTGAAGAATTGTTATCTCTGTAAATAGCTACATTTATCTGTAATGGAAATTGATAGTGGAGCTCACGCCATGGCTAATTTAGCGTATTGCGTGAGTCCGTCCATCCTGAAACCTTCAAAAGCAAGGGTCTCTTAAGATAATTCAAAGCAAGCTTCCTCTTCATCTACTTTATTCTTTCAAATATATAAGAAAAATATATGTTTAGTATAATGAAGATCATTAAGAATCTTCAGTTTAATGTAAACAATCCAGACAATTTATATCACTACATATAAATGTCATTTTCCTTACATAAACAACCGTCACAGGGAGAGAGAGAGAGAGAAAGAGAGAGAGAGAGAGAGAGAGAGAGAGAGAGAGAGAGAGAGAGAGAGAGAGAGAGAGAGAGAGAGAGAGAGAGAGAGAGAGAGGGAGAGAGAGAGAGAGAGAGAGAGAGAGAGAGAGAGAGAGAGAGAGAGAGATAGGGGGAGAGAGAGAGAAAGAAAGAAAGATAGAGAGAGAGAGAGATAGAGAAAAAGTCATACAGACAGACAGACAGACACAATGACAGACAGACAGACATAGAGACACAATGACAGACACAATAACATACAGACAGACAGACAGACAGACAGACAGAGAGAAATAGAGAGGTTCTAATACATTTATAACTTACTACCTATTTCATCATAAGATAGACTCAAGAAGGACTATAGTAGGAGATCGACCAACAGCAACATGGTGACGGTGGACCATAGTTTTAAGCCGAACAAGAGAACGAAAATGTAACTCTGTGATTGCAGAGAATCTAGTAAAGACAGCACAGAATGGAGAAGACTTTGTCCATGTCATCTGTGCAAGCATGCAAACAAAAGAACTTATTACGTACGTATTCAGAACTATCAAAAAGCCTTTTCTCGACAAATTTAGTGTAAATAATTTGCCCAAAGTTCAGTATATATCCTGAGGACAGATAAGGAGAAATACTATATCAAAATAAGCTCTTATTTAATGGTGATGAATGATAATGGACATACGAATACATAAATACTAAAACAACAATTCTCCGATAATAATTATCCGATGAACTATTGTAGACATAGCACTTTTAGCTTTGATTGTAGACGAGTGAAGACTGTGTAGCAGAATGTGTTCCTTTTTCCGTAATATTTTCTACTCTGTATCAATACTAAATTGGTATTTTTCGAACACAACTGTAAAAAGAAGAAGGGCATATCAGACGGCCTGATCAATATACGAATCTATACCAGACACGCCACCCTACACCAGTAATGGTCACAACGGTCATTAATCTTATCTCGCATTTCTGTCAGACTTCCAGATTTATATCGCCTATACATCGAGTTTAGCGCTTCTATGGAAATAGTATATACTTTCCCTCTTTTTTTAATGTATAGAGCTTTTGGAACTAAACATTATTGACCTTTACTTAACGTCAAGTGACCGTGAGTAACCAGAATATATTAACACAATCAAATTGTGTCATCCTACCTAGGATATATGAACAGAAGAACAGAACAGAAGAAATCTTTTATGTTGGACTTAATGAAAAAGATTTTCGTCCATACATGATTACAAATTATTTTCTGGACATAATAATACAAATATCTATATTACATACATACATACATACATACATACATACATACATACATACAATTAATGACAATGGAATATTATCCGGTCTGATAAACTTTCTCAGTGAACGAGCCTTCTGAACACATATATCATTGTAGACGAAAACGGGCTGGGACAAAACAAGTGTTTCACTTTCTCTACTTACACTCTCAAACAAGGTCAACATACTAAAAATGATCAAATCAATCATTCCAGTGCATCCTATACACATTTAAAACGAATATTTAAACTCAATGTCATATATTCAATGCATTCTAGTGATGGTATAAGCTCATTTCTACGCAAACACTTTTTATGGGGGACTGTGTTGCTGCAGATCAGCATGGCTGCGGAAGTACTTGGCGTAATTTCACCTTTTAGATATATTTGGTAACGTTCCAATCGAGTGACAGATAATTGATAGTACAAGAATATTGTTGATAAATTGATTCATCATGTACATTATTGTTTCACAATTAAATGATATACGCTCCGTCATCGTATATATTCTTTACACGGTTACTAAGGTAAGATGCAAATACAACCGCTTTCAAATCGTATAACATTAAATTGAAAAATTGAAAAAACTTCAACGTTCCAATGCTTGAATATATTTAAAAGACCAGAATAATCTACGCTGTGGTTTTCGTCTAAATGCTCTGTGTCAGCTAGTATAAACAGTGCTGCAGAGTGAAGGAAATGGGGAATGCGTAGAAAAGGAACCATACAATGCGATTAAAAAAAATAATGAATTAATGGGCTTAAAGCGAAATCGGAAATTAACCTTATTAAATCGGTCCAAATTATTCCGAATGGAATTGCACTATAAATGACAACAAAATTGATACTTCATCACCGTGTAATTCAAGCTATTTAAAAGAATATTGATAAGAATCTAATCACTGACTGATTGCATTTACTTTATAAAGTACGTAATGGGGCGATCACACTGGCCCGAATGAGCTTCCGTTTGCTTTCGGTATACGAAAGTGGTGTGATTTTTCAAACTGTCCGAATGTCCCTCCGAATGTGTTTTATCCAATGTATCACCGAATGCTTTCCGTTTGCTTTCCGAATGTTTTCAGTATGGTTTCAGAATGCTTTCAGAACAGACCGAATGCTTCCCGCATGTTGATTTCGAAATGTTTTCTTTCCGAACGATTTCCGTATGCTTTCCGAATGCTAACAGAACACGGTGAATCGACCTAGAATGGACCGAACTCTTTCCGCATGCATTTTATGTCCATTCGGGGTGTTCTGAAAGCGTACGGAACATACTGTGCATTCTAGAAAAAAATCCATTTCGGGACGATCACATTGGGCCGAATGCCATTCCGTTTGCTTTTCGAATAGGAATTTGGGTGTTTGGTGAGCGAACGAGTCATATTCGGGAAGCATTCGGTGTGTTCTAGGAGCATACTGGCTGTTCGGTTCCGTACAGATGCATACGAAACGGCATTCGGTAGCTCCAAACATTTGTTGTGCATGTTTAAAATAATTTTCATCGACCATCCGAATCATCCGAATTTGGCGCCATGTGTATTCATGAAGTATTCGAGAAGCATTCTAGGAGCATACGGTATGTCTAGTTCTGGGTGCATTCGGAATGAAACTTTGGAGATGCTGTATACTTTCCGAACACCCCGAATGGACCTAGAACATGATTTTTTTTCAGTATCCTTTCCGTATTTTTTTCCATTTATGCCGCCGAAAGTATAACGAATAGCCAGAACCCTTCCAGTATTCTTTTAGAACATTTTCCGAACTGCTCGTTCACTTCCAGAATGCACAGTATGATCCGTATGCTTTCAGAACACCCCGAATGGACATCAAACATGACGAACCCTTTCCGAACGCTTTCAGAATGCCGGTGTAGTCTTTCCGAATGCCGGTAAAGTCCGCAAACTTCCTATAAATAAGGGAGCTTCTGTCAGTACGATAAGTATATAATCCAAAATGCTCGTGTGTCTCTCCTCCTCGCAATTTCCCGCGTGTTTGAAAAAGTCCCGTTATATGGATGGATCTTAAAGCATTCGGCCGGATGTCAGAGTAACCCGAAAACGTTCGGAAAGCGTACGGAAAACATGCGGGAAAAGTTCGGTCCATTCTATGTCGATTCGTCGTGTTCTGAAAGCATTCGGAAAGCATTCGTCATGTTCTATGTCCATTCGGGGTGTTCGGAAAGCATACGGAACCCAGCACCTCCAAATTTTCGATCTATTCTAGGTCGATTCGTCGTGTTCTGAAAGCATTCGAAAAGCATTCGTCATGTTCTAGGTCCATTCGGTGTTCGGAAAGCATACGGAACCCAGCACCTCCAAATGTTCATTCCAAATGCACCAAGAACTAGACAAGCATACTGCGACGATTGTTCTCTCTTTGTGTCTGTGTTTTCCGCGGAAATGGAACCCCTTACGGCAACTCAAATATCGGGACGATCATTCGATGTAGCAACTCATGGGCTACACAACGCACACCGAGTGGTTTCTAAATTCGCCCGTTTCCATAGCAACGGTGGTTGCTATGGCGACCATACTACAAAAGGCACAACTAGAGCCTAAACCCCTTCATCCCTACCAAGTTTGGTCGAAATCTGTTGAATAGTGTTGACGCTACGCTTGCCACAAACAAACGGACAAAAACGAAGACGGACTTTAAGGGTCTCTAGAAGAGAGAACCAAAAAAACAGCCTTTGAAAAAATTGTGAGAAAAGGTAAACTGGTACTATCGACAATGCTCCTTTCCTTACATTTTTCTCTTCTTTTCAAACTTATTTAAAAGAAAAATAATTAATTCTCAAATCACGTATTTATAGCTTCAAATGCAGATGTAGCAGACCGGGTTGGAAAACATTGTGAGAAAAAGAGAAGCTGCTTGTTATCAGCGTAATCAGTTATCAGCGATGCATCCTTTCCTTACATTTTTTCTATTTCAAAGTTGTTAAACAAAAGAAAAGAATCATACCCTTTAAAATCCTTTTTATTCAAAGTTTATTAATCCAATTTCAAATACTATGTGGTTATATCTCCTTTTGTCACAACGCTATCAAAAGAAGTCTGCTGCAGATGTGTCAAAATGCGCGTGCAAATTGGTAAGGATGATATCATTTTGTTTATATGGGTGATTTTCATTTGTCGCGGCAGCTCAAATCTATCCGGGGGGAACAAAAGAATAAAAGGAATATGACGTAATGTTTACCGAAATTTCACGCGCTTGTAAGAATGCCCTGGAGACATATGTTATCGTTTCACAAAAAGTGAATGGATTTTCCCAATCAGAAATGGTACCCCTTACGGCAACTCAAATATTATGAAAACGAAGAGACGGATCAAAAATCGGGACGATCATTCGATGTAGCAACTGATGGGCTACACAACGCACACCAAGTGGTTTTCTAAATTCGAAAAACTGTGGGAGGAGATATTTTCGCCCGTTTCCATAGCAACGGTGGTTTCTATGGCGACCATACTACAAAAGGAACAACTAGAGCCTAGACCCTTCATCCCTACCAAGTTTGGTCGAAATCCGTTGAATAATTTTGGCGCTACGCTTGCACAAACAAACAAACAAACGGACAGAAACGAAGACCGACTTTAAGGGTCTCTAGAAGAGAGAACCAACACATGTTTCCCGAACGTTTTCCGTACATACCGTATGCTTAGGGAATGCTTCCCGAATACTTCCCGAACACACATGGACGCCAAATTCGGATGATTCGGACGGTCGATGAAAATTATTTTGAACATGCAAAACAAATTGTTGTAGCTATCGAATGCCGTTCCGTATGCATCCGTTCGGGGCCGAACAGCCAGTATGCTCCTAGAATACATCGAATGCTTCCCGAATACGATCCGTTCGCTGAGCAAACGGAATGGCATTCGGCCCAGTGTGATAGGGCCATTACAAACACGTTTGCTAAGATAAGAAATACCGAAATAATCTATTTTTGATTAAAAGATATTTAGCACTTCGAAGTGATATTTCTCATCGGAGACGATTTTTTCCAGAGGAGTGCTCCATTGTTGATGTAAGTTCAAGGTTAATAGTAACATCGTGATCGCTATTGAGGTGAGTGTGTAATGAAGAATGTTCAATCCTTATGGAAATATAAGTCATTTACAGTGTGTGTTTAACTTCAAAAGTTATCTTCACTAGTAATGATTTTAACAGAAAAAATGATCTTACATAAACAGGGTTATATTTAATGACATATGAGCCGTCCCGAGAGAAAGTCAACAGTATGGCCTGTGCGTAATGTATCGACCCAGATCAGCCTGTGCAGTCCGCGCAGATTGATCCTGGCCGACACATTCCGTCTCAGGGGGATAGAGGTATAGAGTAATGATTCCTGACACAGAAAATGCACAGGAGGTGATAAGTGTCTATCCAGGTAAGCCTTCGCGGCATCCTTAGGCTGATCCGGGTCGATATTTTACGCACAGTCCACAATGTTGGTTTTCTCGCGGGACGGCTCATATTATATTATTTGTACCGGGATATATTCACGATGCGTTCTGTAGAGTGTAACGTTATTATACACTCTCAAATATACCTAAAGCACCAGGGATTGATACGAATCTCGTCATATCGTGTTTAGGAATGACAGATACTTGTACACATAGAGTATATACCGATGATGAACGGTTAATTGCGAGCGGTTATTGTGATTTAATGGGGAAAATCAAAGTACTGAAAGTACTGAATGCGGGAGATGTTGGCTCTAGAGTGTTAACAAGATTTTCGATCAATTTGACTTAGTGACTTACTTTTTGACCCAACATGACCCATGTTAGAACTTGACCTAGATATCATCAAGAAAAACAATCTGATAAAGTTTCAACATGCTCAAGCTAAAAATGCAGTATCCAGAGTGTTGACAAGATTTTCCTTCAATTTGGCCTAGAGACCTAGTTTTTAACCCGGTATGACCCATATTCAAACTTGACAATTTCAAGCTGCTGTAGCCAAAACAGATGCTTCTACAGATTCGAACTTGACCGGGATATAATCAATACAAAAATTCTGACAAAATTGCGGACTCTAGAGTGTTAACAAGCTTTTCTTCAATTTGACCTTGTGACCTACATTTTGACCCATCATAAGCCATGTTCGAACTTTACCTACATATCATCAAGACAAATATTCTGATAAAGTTTCAACATGCTCAAGTTGAAAATAAGGCCTCTAGAGTGTTAACAAGATTTCCATTCAATTTGGCTTAGTGACCTAGTTTTTGACCCGGCTTGACCCATATTCGAACTCGGCCTAGATATCATTTAGACAAACATTCTGATAAAGTTTCAACATGCTCAAGTTGAAAGTGTGGCCTCTAGAGTGTTAACAAGATTTTCCTTCAATTTGACCTAGTGACCTAGTTTTTGACCTCAAATGGCCAAAACTTGTCCAAGATTTGATGGAGATGAATGTTCTGATAAACTTTCATGAAGATCCGATTCAAAATGTAGCCTGTAGAGTGTTAACAAGGGAAAATGTTGACGATGCACGGCAGCCGTATTTCCGTATTTTTCATTGCAGGGATTTTCTCAAAAGGTTTTTGAGCTACCCGCTTTCACGCTACTCGTTTTATTTAAAAAAACAACATTTAAGATCCTTATGTCTAACTTAAATTTCTAAATTATGTATACAACTTCATAGATTAAAACTTTACATTGTGTACGTTTACTTTGTATAATGTGCATACTGTTTAGCTTGTTGTGAAACGTATTTACTGATCCCTGGACAATCAAGAAAAATTGTCTATTTTGAAAAAAACAGAGGGCAGCACAAACAATTTACAAATTTTCACTTCCTGAAAGCTGGGCATGACAATATACGGAGGTATTCAGCATAGCTGAATCCCCCGCATAAAAAGGATTTGAAAATGTTCGTTAACCCCCCTTCAAATACTCCGAACAATACTAAGGCTCTGTCACACATACTGTTTTCGCCTACTGACCCACGGTCAGAGCCAGGACCTCCAATAACCTCTTCTTTGTATTCTTTTCCTGATAACATGGACATGGTGAAGTGCCAGTTCCATCTTCAGAGATGGTTCTTCTAGCATTGAGCAGCAGTAACCCCTGTAATGACCAATGACGGACAGAGGCGAAATGATGAGAAGGTGGGGAGGCACCCGTTTATATACCACATGGCTACACGCCGTGTACACGCCATGTGTTCGCTATGTATGCGCGCTATGTGTTCACTAGACCTCAACCGCCTAACATACAACGATTACCCAGCGTGTGCTCCGCGTGTGTATGGCGTTGGTCGAGTGTCTGGCGTCCTTCTGGCGTGTACATTCATGCGTCACACAATTCCCGACGCACCCGGCGAATGGCAACGAATGCATAGCGTTTGTCCAGCGCGTTTCGCGAATGGGTAACGAATGATGACGCACACTAAGCGAACTACAACGTACCGGCCAAAATTGCTATTCTTTTCAGTGCGCGGGCCGTGTGTCGTGTATGTGTGACTGGCACTTAAGTGAGAGAGACTTATGTGTGCATACATGCTGGTTCAAATTATATATGAGCCAAAGCCTGAGAAAATCTACACGTTCAGATTATCGTCTTGACACTGCTTTTACTCGTTGACATTATCTTAAAACACCTGTAACATTGTAGAATCTAAATCAGGCTTGCTGATACACAGACTGGTCTGGATATATACTGTCCGCAATAGCCTACTTGTTTTTCATATATGAGCCGTTCCACGAGAAAACAAACATTGTGGTCTCTGCGTAAAGTATCGTCCCGAATCAAAACAAGCATGCCGCGCAGGCTAATCTGGGCAGACACTTTTCGCATCCTGTAGATTATCTGTTTCCGGTATCATTATTCTATACCTCTATCCCCCTGCGACGGAATGAGTCGGCCAATATTAGCCTGCGCGAACTGCGCAGGCTGATCTGGTTCGATACATTACGCAAAATAAATGAAGTTGGTTTTTTCGTGGAACGGCTCATATGTTTAATTTCGTCAGCTTTATGGCCCGATCACACTGGGCCGAACGCCGAATGCCATTCCGTTTGCCTTCCGAATAGGAATTTTGGTGTTCGGGGATCGAACGGATATTCGGGAAGCATTCGGTGTGTTCTAGGAGCATACTGGCTGTGCGGCTCCGGACGGATGCATACGGAACGGTATTCGGTAGCTACAACAATTTGTTGTGCATGTTCAAAATAATTTTCATCGACCTTCCGAATTATCCGAATGTGGCGTCCATGTGTAATCGGAAAGTATTCGGGAAGCATTCTAGGAGTATACGGGAAACATGCGTCTAGTTCTTTGTGCATTCGGAATGAAAATTTGGAGCATTCTAGCATTCTGAAAACATACGGTAATCGTTTGGAAAGAAAACATTTCGAAATCAACATGCGGGAAGCATCATGCGGTCTGTTATGAAAGCGACTTTCGTATACGGAAAGCAAACGGAAGCTCAATCGGGCCAGTGTGATCGTCCCATTACTATGTTTAAACATAATAATCGTCAAAACAAATAATTTTAACTTGATATGCCGTTTTAAAAAAATCGTCAATGGTAGGTGTTAAAATGATGCTACTTGACAAAAATATGTGTCCACTATCAGACATTTCATTTGCCCTTCTATCAAAACTCTTCATATACAGACGAGATGCATATGTTGGATTACAATACAACAAGATATCCTCTACATTTCAAATTGCATTCGAAAAGAACCTGAATTAATCCTACCAGATTATGGTATATAGATACCTCCTGAATTACAGTAATAATATAGAAACCAATAAGAAGATCTAGGATAATAGGCTCATTGTATAATGCAAACGCACAGAGAGTAGGCGGCACGTCAAATAAGAAACTTAAGCTTCCTCTAATCCGATCGTGTTACTGGGATAAACACGACATGTTTTATATTTCACGTGTGACAACTGAAATCGGCCTACATTTGTAATAGTTGCATTGGTATCTGCTAGTTGGGTTATCAAACTTTCAAAGATAACATTTCAATGAATATCGAAATCTATATCAATTCCCACAAAATCCTATCAATATTGAAATTGTTTCTATAATTGCAATGTGGTAGCCTTTCCTATGGGTTGACGTAATTCCTTTCGGATATTAAAGAGAACAAGTAATCCCATGGAAACACGATTGCCACCAATCATTTGATCCGGATGTTGGTTGTTAATATCTTATAACCCTTCGGCTAGCCAAGATCACAGCTGAAATTACATTCGTGACCAGCTCAAACCCTGGAAATTAACAAGTAATCGACACATTTTTCAACTTGCTATATTTTGGTCGAAAATAACGTAAAATGTTGTAGTAATGAGTCTTGTCCAGGTATAGAATGGACACATAATGGATAAACAGTCGTAAGTTGTCCAACACGAACGTTTTTGACAGAGTTCATTTTCTGCACATTTTCCGGTGCAAATACATGTAGATGGTCATGCGCAGTTCAAACATGACGGATTTAAATTCTGTATTATATACGTGTAAAAGACAGTACCAAATATGGAAGTGGTAGGTCACTAAAAAATTATGTGACGCCATTGAAATATGCCTTTAAATGTGGTAGTTGGGCGTGGTTCATTAAGAGTAATTATGTTATTTCGTTATTTAAAATATAGAATGTTGAATCGTTTTGCTCTACTCTGTCATAAAAGTTATATAATGAAATGAAAAGTATGTTGCAGTAGCGATACAAGTTAAACTATTTTCTTCTCGGAGCATGGTCAAATTAATATCTCTTTCGACCTTCGGTCTCGCGAATTTATCAATTGTCCATCTCCCTCGAAGTACACTACTGAAACCTGTGTCGCTACTGCAACATAATATTCCCGATGTATCGTCCGGAAGTTTGGGTTAAGTTATGCTGGGCTTGTTACGGATCTCTCTATATTTGTTTTACAGGGGCAATCGAAATAGTTACCCTTAATCAACAATCCTTTTCGTTATTCATTTAGGTCAAAATACACCAAATTCCTTCTTTGTTTCCATTTAAATCAACCAGTTTCAATGATCACTTGTCACACTTTCTTAGCGTTTGTAACTGTAGAACGCCCTATACCATGGAAAATAGTTACCTCTAAGCTTTTAAACAATCCAAAGAAAAAGGGGGTCATGTATTATGCAAGAAAGAATTCACCCCACGAATGACCGTCATTATGGACGAAATCGGGCTGGGACCAAATTAGTTTTCATATACTCTTCTTTCTATTCAAACAATGTCAAAACACTAAAAATGTTCGAATCAAACATTTCCAGTGCATCCTATACATATTTATACTAACTCTTAACTCAACGGCATTATATTAAATGCATTCTGTTGACTATATGGACTAATTGGCTGTAGATCAGAATGGCTGCGGTTGTAATTGGCGTAATTGACCTTTAACGTGCAAGAATAATAACGAGCGGTCAAAACCCACTATCTACCGATAATAAGAGATCCGTATCAAGCTAAACCCTGTCGTGCCAAATAAATGATGCATTAATTAGGCGAAACATTCTTCTTAGAAACATAATATACAACGTATGCGACGGGCCTATCGAAAGAGATCTTGGAAGAGTCCTGTCGTGTCATCATATACATGGGTATTGGTGAGACGATTCAATTATGGTTTTTTCCTGAGGATTCCCAAGTGTACATGTAACCTGACAGTTAGTGTCCTGGTGAATTGTCCGTATATAAATGGTCGTGATCCCCAGTTCTAATTGTTCTTACATGTACCTCACTTCGTCTTTCATGTTTGCGAATGTAAGAAAGAGTTTCGCTGTTTTTGCTAAACCCTGCTTTTAGTGCTAGAAGTGTGTTCATGCCATACAACGAACAGGTCGATTCTGATATGACAATGCGAAGATTGAGCATGGTAAAGACTGAAATTAAATGACTCAGAGAATAAATGGCGTTGGCAGATAAATGTTGACAATGATAACGATCATCTTGTTTTCAAATGATAGCGGAAGTTATGGCATTTGTTAAAATTCATATAAAAAACAATCTCAAGTTATCATCAAACAAATCACGTTGGCGATGCGAAATAAATCAACGTAAGTGACATCCCGCAAAATCTCAAAATCTTTAAATCTTTCTTCTCAATTATTTCCTTGAAACAGAATACTTTTGAATCAAGTTGCTTGGAAACCCGAGATTTCATCGTTTGACACAATGTTTTCAATCCTGTATATTAACCAAATTCATAGATTCCGGATTTTTAAAGAGATATGTTCATTTACGGCGATTATTCATATACCATTGTTAATTGGTTAAAATCGATATTACCAACTGGTGCACCTCGGTTAAAGTAGTATCAATTTGGGCCGTTTTCACATGCCTTTTTACAAACCTTCATTTCCTCCTGATGTCAAAGTTTCGTGTATATTTAATAGAGCTATCAAGATACCCTAGTATCCTATTTCCACCAAAGAATAATGTCTGGTAATCTGCAATGTAAATGTGTTATAACGTCCTATTTAAATACTTTACAAGACATGATAAGACCAGATACAACATCTGATATCAACTCTTTATCTAAGGTGATGCATTAATTCCCAACTACACTCTCAATTAAACATGTTAACGAGAAGCCAATATAAATCCGCTGCAGGTTTTACTGAACGTGTTCATCATAAAAGTACGCGTAACATATCTAACCGTGTCCTTTTATAGTACACATATAAATTGTACTGCATATACATACATTTAGCCAGCGATTATTTTGAAAAAGAAAATGTTATTTGACAAATGAACTAGAAACGCCGCAATGCGAACCAGGTATTTAATGATTGACAAAATAACTTCAGACTGTGTTTTAGTTTCTTTGTTGAATGATTTGTGTGTGTAAAAGAAGATACTAAATGTAGAAAACATGTTTACATTTTAGGAACAGTTACATACCATGTTTAGTAATACTAAATGTATACAGTAACTGACGAATTGCGTTTTCAACCGATGTATTATTTTAAGTAACAGCGACTTTGACCTTGACCATAGGGGCCCCAAACGCATTAGATGACTCTCAGAATAAATGGCGTTGACAGATAGATGTTGACAATGATAACGATCATCTTGTTTTCAAATGATAGCGGAAGTTATGGCATTTGTTAAAATTCATATAAAAAACAATCTCAAGTTATCATCAACAAATCACGTTTGCGATGCGAAATAAATCAACGTAAGTGATTAACCCCGCAAAATCTCAAAATCTTTCTTCTCAATTATTTCCTTGAAACAGAATACTTTTGAATCAAGTTGCTTGGAAACGCGAGATTTCATCGTTTGACACAATGTTTTCAATCCTGTATATTAACCAAATTCATAGATTCCGGATTTTTAAAGAGATATGTTCTTTTACGGCGACTATTCATATACCATTGTTAATTGGTTAACATCGATATTACCAACTGGTGCACCTCAGTTAAAGTAGTATTAATTTGGGCCGTTTTCACATGCCTTTTTACAAACCTTCATTTCCTCCTGATGTCAAAGTTTCGTGTAAAATTTAATAGAGCTATCAAGATACCCTAGTATCCTGTTTCCCCCCAGGAATAATGTCTGGTAATCTGCAATGTAAATGTGTTATAACGTCCTATTTAAATACTTTACAAGACATGATAAGACCAGATACAACATCTGATATCAACTCTTTATCTTAGATGATGCGTTAATTCCCAACTACACGCTCAATTAAACATGTTAACGAGAAGCCAACATAAATCCGTTGTAGGTTTTACTGAACGTGTTCATCATAAAAGTACGCGTAACATATCTAACCGTGTCCTGCTATAGTACACATATCAATTGTACTGCATATACATACATTTAGCCAGCGATTATTTTGAAAAACGAAATGTTATTTGACAAATGAACTAGAAACGCCGCAATGCGACGAAAACCAGGTATTTAATGATTGACAAAATAACTTCAGACCTTGACCATAGGGGCCCCAAACGCAATCCCATGAAAAGTCTCCATAAACTCTTTATACATACCAAGTTTGGTTACAATATGTCAACGCTAACTAAAGTAATTGAATTTCAACCGTTTTTCTTTTTTCAGTAACCGATCAGCGACCTTGACCTTGATCGTAGGGGCCCAAACACAATCCCACGAAACGTCCAACTATTTCTACATACCGAGTGCGGTTACAATATGTCAACCGTAATTAAAGAAATTCAGTTTCATCCTCTTTTCTACCTTTGTTAACAGCTTGACCTGAGCGGCCCCAAAAACAAGCCTATGCAAGGTCTCAATAAACACTTTCTACATACCATATTTGGTTACAATATGTTAAACGTAATTAAGGATATTCTATTTTTAGTAACAGTGACCTTGATCTTGACAAGATTCCATAAACTATTTCTACATAGCAAGTTTGGTTACAATATGACACCCTTAACTAAAGATATTTAGTTTCAACCGTTTTTCTATATTTAGTAACAGCGACCTTGAACTTGACGCTAGGTGCTCCAAACTGAAACTAATGAAAGGTCTCCATAAACACTTTTGACATACCTGGTTTGATTACAATATGTTAACTATAATTAAAGAAAGTCAGTTTCAACCGTTTTCCTAATTTATTATCAGCGACCTTGACATTGACCTCAGTTGCCCCAAACGCATTCCCATGAAAAGTCACCGTAAACTCTTTCTACTTTCTAGTAACATAGTTATTCACCTCAGTAACATAGGTGAGTTTGACGCCGCGCTCGCCCGCGAGAACAAAAACATCGTCATTCAAATAACAAGGTTTCAAAAACGTTGAAAACCTGGTTAATAAAGGAAAATGAAATTCCCGAAGGTTGCAAATGCCAATTGATGCTCCTTAATTAGAATACATAACAATCAGCAAACGCTGTGAATATGTCATGTTTTTCCTAAATGCCTAAATGCCCGAAACTCTCAACGTTTACCTTGATATAATATGTTATAAAAGTTTATAAGGTATTGATAAAGAGTTAAACATTACGGGTTTTGCCGAAAATTGATTGTGTCAGCACCTTGAGTGTTCAATCAGCGAATCCAGAAAAAGAACTGTGTATTTGTTCCAGAGGGAACATTTAAAGAAGAATCAATTTTCAAAAATCTTCAAGTATTGTCGGCTAGGCTGACAAAGGGAACGTGTGTATTCAAAGAAGCCTTAACAATCTCATGGTAATTTAGTTATGTTGAATTTAAATTTCAAAACACGCGACAGTTGCAGTATGTCATACTAGCAGCAATATCCATAATATACAAGGGATGATCCAAAATAACGTAGACTTTTGCTATAACTTCTATATTAATGGTTTTATTTACGAAACAGACATATCATTTGAAATGGGAACGTTCATGTGTCAATATACCTAATAATACATAAACTTGATATTGCTAGCGCACCGTCCGTTTATATAACCATGGTAACACGCTGGCGGCGCATACGTTTATAACGTTACATGACACCTTATTGAATTGTAAATAAACATCAAATTACATGTGCTAAACACGCCAAACGTTGTCGCATTCTTAGGAAAAGGCTCGGTTTTAACAATATCCCACAATATGTTCAAGAGTCATCAGCTGCAGATGCGTTTTAAAAAGTGTGTATCAGGTAAAGGATAAACAGAATAACATATGTTGGAAATCAGTAGGAACACTGCCACGTGTCTCTACAAAATCTTGAAACTGACAATAACAAGTGAAACTACTTTACATAGCGTGTCGAACGGAAACCTTCTGGCAAGGTGATTTATAAAAGAAAATCTGAAGCATCCCAATAAATCAAACATTGCTTTCATATCGGATCAGTTAATAAACGACATACAGATTATATGAGGTAAGAGTATTATGGTATTTAAAATATCTAATGAAGTTTGCATTGTGGGAGAAAGACCGTGTTGCGGTGGTAAAGCGTTATGCCTTTGGTAATCTTCCATATATACGGCCCGAGTTTATTTTTTTCCATGAAGCAGACATCAGCGTGAATAGTAGATGAAAGCTGGTTTCGCAGTAAATGAATAGTAAACAAGTTAATGTCGTATTGCAAGCAATACAAATGTCCCCCACCGGACGAGGACAGCACATTGTGTATTGTATGTGCATATTTGGACAAAAACAGCAATGCACTGCATAACTTTTGGATAAAATATGTATCTTGATCATAACCTGGTACCAGATAAATGACAATAAGTGCTGTTCATATATGTTTATCAAAGACAGCAACACAAGTTAAAGTTCAAAACTTACATGATAAATTATATTAGCGATTAATGCAATTTGAACATATAATATCTGTAAAGTAGAATAAAGATCCTTAAGAATCTTCAGTTGAATAGAAGCAATCCAGACAAGAGATATATAGAGAGATAGAAAGAGCGGGAGATAGATAGAAAAAGAGAGAGAGAGAGAGAGAGAGAGAGAGAGAGAGAGAGAGAGAGAGAGAGAGAGAGAGAGAGAGATAGAGAGAGAGAGAGAGAGAGAGAGAGAGATGAGAGAGAGAGAGAGAGAGAGAGAGAGAGAGAGACAGAGAGAGAGACAGAGATAGAGAGACAGACAGACAGACAGACAGAGACACAGAGAGACAGACAGACAGAGAGACAGAGAGAGAGAGACAGAGAGAGAGAGAGAGAGAGAGAGATGAGAGAGAGAGAGAGAGAGAGAGAGAGAGAGAGAGAGAGAGAGAGAGAGAGGGAGGGAGGGAGAGAGAGAGAGAGAGAGAGAGAGAGAGAGGAGAGGGGGAGGGAGGGAGAGGAGAGAGAGAGAGAGAGAGAGAGAGAGAGAGAGAGAGAGAGAGAGAGAGAGAGAGAGAGAGAGAGAGAGAGAGAAAAAAGAGTCTGACAGACATAGAGACAGACAGACAGACAGACAGATAGACACAATGACAGACAGACAGACAGAGAGAAATAGAGATATGGTCTTATGTATACATTTATAACTTACTACCTATTTCATCATTAAGATATACTCAAGAAGGGCTATAGTAGGAGAGCGACCAACAGCAACATGGTGACGGTGGACCATAGTTTTAAGCCGAACAAGAGAACGAAAATGTAACTCTGTTTTCTTCAAACTGATTATGTTTAGCAGCTCGTCGAACATCTCGGTGGGCATCCGCACGAAGTTCTTGAAGGATGCCTAGTCTTCGTTAGGGAGTTCCACAATTAGCTCATCATAGAAGAAAAACTGTCTTCGCCTACCGATCCACGGTCAGACCCAGAACCTACTTTGACCTCTTCTTTGTATTCTTTTCCTGATAACATGGACATGGTGAAGTGCCAGTTCCAGGAGGTTCTGCTGATGTTGGAGAACCGCGAATTCGTACTGTAGTCGCAGCCTGTCGGGATTCTCCATCTTCAGAGATGGTTCTTCTAGACTTGATCAGCAGGAACCCATGGTATCACCAATGCCGGACAGAGGAGAAATGATGAGAAGGTGGGTCGGCACCCATTTATATACTCCAAGGCTACAAGTTGCATATACACTAGGTACACGCCAAGTACACGCTAGGAACACGCTAGAAGAACGCCGGGCGCACTTGGGACTCGTTCAGCACGTCCATTTTCGTTGCATACTCGATGGATATGCGTAAGAAGCACGCTAGGTGTGCGTTATGTGTGCGCTATGTGTGTGCGCTATGTGTGCGCTATGTGTGCGCTATGTGTGTGCGCTATGTGTGCACTATGTGTGCACTATATGTGCGCTATGTGTTCACTAGACCTCAACCTACGAACATACAACGATTACCCAGCGTGTGCTCCGCGTGTGTATGGCGTTGGTCGAGCGCGCTCTGCGCGTGTCTGGCGTCCTTCTGGAGTGTACATTCATGCGTCGAGCTCCGCGCACATTTGTGTGCATGCACAACATTCCCGACGCACCCAGCGAATCATGGCAACGAATGCATAGCGTTGGTCCAGCGCGCTTGACGAATGAGTAACGCTAAGCATACGGCAACGCACCGGCCAAAATTGCTATTAGTTCAGTGCAAGGGCCATGTGTCATATATGTGTGACTGGCGCTTAAGTGAGAGAGACTTATGAGTGCATACATGCTGGTTTAAATTATATATGAGCCAGAGCATGAGAAAATCTAAACGTTCAGATAATCTGTTTCATCTGCTTATTTTTATCAGAATCTACACACGTTGACATAATCTTCTAACACACCTGTGTAAATGATGTGATCATTGTAAAATATAAATCAGGCTTGCTGATACACAGACTGGTCAGAATATATGGTGTCCGCAATAGCCTACCTGTTTCTCATATATGAGCCGTTCCACGAGAATACCAACAATGTGGTATCTGCTTAAAGTATCGTCCCGAATCAGATCAAGCATGCCGCGCAGACTAATCTGGGAAGACACTTTTCGCCTCCCGTAGATTATCTGTTTCAGACGGAATGTGTCGGCCCGGATTAGCCTGTGCGAACTGCGCGTGCTGATCTGGGTCGATACATTACGCAGAGTCCATAATGTTGGTTTTCTCGTGGAACGGCTCATATGTCTAATTTTGTCAGCTTATTATTTTTAAACATAATAATCAGTCAAAACAAATAATTAAAAATCGTCAATGGTAGGTGCTAAAATGTTGCCACTTGACACAAACATGTATCCACTATCAGACATTTCAATTTGCCCTTCTATCAACACTCTTGATATACAGACGAGATGCATATGTTGGATTACAATAAAACAATACATCCTCTACATTTCAAATTGCATTCCTACCAGATTATGTTATATAGATAACTCCTGAATTACAGTAATAATATAGAAACCAATAAGAAGATCTAGATTAATGAGCTCATTGTATAATGCCATCGAAATCCCAAATTGACAGGTTTAAACGCACAGAGAGTAGGCGGCACGTCAAATAAGATACTTAGGCTTCCTCTAATTCGATCGTGTTACTGGAATAACTACGACATGTTTTATATTTCACGTGTGACAACTGAAATCGGCCTACATTTGTAATAGTTTCAATGGTATTTGCTAGTTGGGTTATCAAACTTTCAAAGATAATATTTCAATAAATATCGAAATCTATATCAATACCTACACAATCCTATCAATATTGAAATTGTATCTATAATTGCAATGTGGGAGCCTTTCCTACGTAATTCCTTTCGGATATTAAAGAGAACAAGTAATCCCATGGAAACACGATTGCCACCAATCATTTGATCCGGATGTTGGTTGTTAATATCTTATCACCCTTCGGCTAGCCTAGATCACAGCTGAAATTCCATTCGAGACCAGTTCAAACCCTGGAAATTAACAACTAATCGACACATTTTTCAACTTGCTATTTTGGTCGAAAATAGCATAAAATGTTGTAATAATGAGTCTTGTCCAAATATAGCATAGACAAATTATGGATAAATAGTCGTAAAATGTTATACAGAGTACATTAAGAGTAATTATGTTATTTCGTTATTTGAAATAAAGAATGTTGTATCGTTTTGCTCTATTCTGCCATAAAAGTTATATTGTAAAAAGATAAGTATGTTGCAGTAGCGATACAAGTTAAAGTATTTTCTTCTCGGAGCATGGTCAATTTAATATCTCTTTCGACCTTCGGTCTCGCGAATTTATCAATAACATAATATTCCCGATGTATCGTCAGGAATTTTTGGTTAAGGTCTGCACGGCTTGTTACGGATCTCTGTATATTTGTTTTACAGGGGCAATCGAAATAGCTACCCTTAATCAACAATCCTTTTCGTTATTCATTTAGGTCAAAATACACCAAATTCCTTCTTTGTTTCCATGTAAATCAACCAGTTTCAATGATCACTTGTCACACTTTCTTCGCGTTTTTACCTGTAGAACGCCCTATACCATTGAAAATAGTTACCTCTAAGCTTTTAAACAAGCCAGAGAAAAAGGGTGTCATGTATACAAGAAAGAATTCACCCCACGAATGACCGTCATTTTGGACGAAATCGGGCCGGTACGAAATTAGTTTTTCATATACTCTTTTTTCTCTTCAAACAATGTCAAAATACTAAACATGTTCAAATCAAACAGTTCCAGTGCATCCTATACATATTTACACTAAATTTAAACTCAACGTCATTATATTCAATGCATTCTGTTGACTATAGGGACTAATTGGCTGTAGATCTGAATGGCTGCGGTTGTAATTGGCGTAATTGACCTTTAACGTGCAAGAATAGTAACGAGCCGTCAAAACCCACTATCTACCGATAATAAGAGATCCGTATCCAGCAAAACCCTGTCGTGCCAAATAAATGATGCATTAATGAGGCGAAACATTCTTCTTATAAACATAATATACAACGTATGCGACGGGCCAATCGAAAGAGATCTTGGTAGAGTCCTGTCGTGTCATCATATACATGGGTATTGGTGAGACGATTCAATTATGGTTTTTCCCTGAGGATTCCCAAGTGTACTTGTAACCTGAAAGTTAGTGTCCTGGTGATACTGTCCGTTTATAAATGGCCGTGATCCCCAGTTATAATTGTTCTTACATGTTCCTCAATTCGTCTTCCATGTTTGCGAATGTTATAACGAGTTTCGCTTAACCCTGCTTTTAGTGATAGAAGTGTGTTCATGCCATACAACGAATAGGTCGATTCTGATAAGACAATGCGAAGATGGAGCATGGTAAAGACTGAAATTAAATAACTCAGGGAATAAATGGCGTTGACAGATAGATGTTGACAATGATAACGATCATATTGTTTTCAAATTATAGTGGAAGTTATGGCATTTGTTAAAATTCATATAAAAAACAATCTCAAGTTATCATCAAACAAATCACGTTTGCGATTCAAAATCAATCACCGTAAGTGACATCCCGCAAAATCTCAAAATCTTTAAATTTTTCTTCTCAATGATTTGCTTGAAACATAATTCTTTTGAAACTTCTGCCTCAAGTTGATTGGAAACGCGAGATTTCATCGTTTGACACAATGTTTTCAATCCTGTATATTAACCGAATCCCTAGATTCCTGATTTTTAAAGAGATATGTTCTTTTACGGCGACTATTCATATACCATTGTTAAATGGTTAACATCGATATTGCCAACTGGTGCACCAGTATAATTTGGGCCGTTTTCACATGCCAATAAGCCTTCATTTCCTCCTGATGTCAAAAGTTCGTGTAAAATTAAATAGAGCTATCAAGATACCCTATTATCCTCTGTTCCCCAAGGAATAATGTCTGGTAATCTGCAATGTAAATGTGTTATAACGTCCTATTTAACTACTTTACAGGACATGATAACACCAGATACAACATCTGATATCAACTCTTTATCTAAGATGATACGTTAATTCCCAACTACACGCTCAATTAAACATGTTAACGAGAAGCCAACATAAATCCGCTGTAGGTTTGACTGAATGTGTTCATCATAAAAGTACGCGTAACATATCTAACCGTGTCCTGCTATAGTACACATATCAATTGTACAGCATACTCTGTTTCATAACAGCTTGACCTGAGCGGCCCCAAAAACAAGCCTATGCAAGGTCTCCATAAACACTGTCTACATACCAAGTTTGGTTACACTATGTTAAACGTAATTAAGGATATTCAGTTTCAACCGTATTTCTTTTTTTAGTAACAGTGACCTTGATCTTGACTAGTTTCCATAAACTATTTATACATACCAAGTTTGGTTACAATATGTCACCCTTAACTAAAGATATTTAGTTTCAACCGTTTTAATATATTTAGTAACAGCGACCTTGATCTTGACGATACGGGCCCCAAACTCAAACTCATGAAAGGTCTCCATAAACACTTTTGACATACCTAGTTTGATTACAATATGTCATCTATAACTAAAGAAAGTCAGTTTCAACCGTTTTCCCAATTTATTATCAGCGACCTTGACATTGACATCAGTTGCTCCAAACGCATTCCCATGAAAGTTCTCCATAAACACTTTTGACATACCTAGTTTGGTTACAATATGTCATCTGTAATTAAAGAAATTCAGTTTCAACTGTTTTTCTATTCTAGTATCAGCGACCTTGACCTTGACCCCAGTGGCCCCAAACGCATTCCCATGACAGGTCACCATAAACTATTTCTACATTTTAGTAACATAGTTATTCACCTCAGTAACATAGAGTTTGACGCCGCGCTCGCCCGCGCGAATAACAACATCGTCAATCCAATAACAAGGTTTCAAAAACGTTGTAAACCTGTTTAATAAAAGAAAATGAATTTCCTGAAGGTTGCAAATGCCAATCGATGCTCCTTAATTAGAATACATAACAATCAAATGGCAATACCTATTTATTTATTGAACCTGAACACGCTAGCAAAATGCGCATACCCTTATGATATCAAAACATATCAAAGAAATCAAAGTTAAACAAATTGGCAGATGCTCAGACACGCCTACGCACAGCAAACGCGGTAAATATGTCATGTGTTACCTCATTGCCCGAAACTCTCAACCTTTAACTTGATATAATAGTTTATATGAGATTGCGTTGACAACTTTATAAGGTATTGATAAAGGGTTAAACATTACGGATTTTGCTGAAAATTGATCGTGTCAGCACCATGAGTGTTCAATCAGCGAATCCAGAAAAAAGAACTGTGTATTTGTTCCAGAGGGAACATTTAAAGAAGAATCAATTTTCAAATATCTTCAAGTATTGTCGGCTAGGCTGAATAACAAAGGGAAAGTTTGCAATTCAAAGAAGCCTTAACAATCTCAAGGCAATTTAGTTATGTTGAATTTAAATTCAAAACACGCAACAGTTGCAGTATGTTATACTAGCAGCAATATCCATAATAACCAAGGGATGATCCAAAATAACGTAAACTTTTGTCTAACTTCTACATTAATGGTTTGATTTACGAAACAGACACGTCATTTGAAATGGGAACGTTCATGTGTCAAAATACCTAATAATACATAAACTTGATATTGCTAGCGCACCGTCCGTTTATATAACCATGGTAACACGCTGGCGGTGCATACGTGTATAGCGTTACATGACATCTTATTGAATTGTAAATAAACATCAAATTACATGTGCTAAACCCGCCAAACGTTGTCACATTCTTAAGAAAATGTTCGTTTTTAACAATATCCCACAATATGTTCAAGAGTCATCAGCTGCAGATGCGTTTTAAAAGGTTTGTATCAGGTAAAGGATAAACAGTATAACATATGTTGGAAATCAGTAGGAATACTGCCATGTGTCTCTACAAAATCTTGAAACTGACAAGAACAAGTGAAACTTCTTTATATAGCGTGTCGAACGGAAACCTTCTGGCAAGGTGATTCATAAGAAAAAATCTGAAGCATCCCAATAAATCAAACATTGCTTTCATATCGGATCAGTTAATAAACGACATACAGATTATATAAGGTAAGAGTATTATGGTATTTAAAATATCTAATGAAGTTTAGGAGATTTTAACTTTCCGAAGCGTTGTGGGAGAAAGACCGTGTTGCGGTGGTAAAGCGTTATGCCTTTGGTAATTTTCCATATATACGGCCCGAGTTTATTTGTTTCCATGAAGTAGACATCAGCGTGAATAGTAGTAGATGAAAGCTGGTTTCGCAGTAAATGAATAGTAAACAAGTGCAAATATGTACCTTGATCATAACCTGGTACCAGATAAATGGTAAGAAGTGCTGTACATATAAGTTTATTATACGAAAAATGTTCATAACCCATGAAGGTTTCTGAAGTGACCCTCGCCAATCCATGGGGGCCGCCATTTTGGTTATGTATAAAACACATAATAAGTCACATTTCTGCTGAACCCTTTCGCTAAAAGAGGCGGTTTCTGACTCCTTTGTAGCAGACGACTTAGGAAAAGATTGTCGCCAAAGGTACAATTGCTCAATATGTGAAAGTTATCCTTTTTCAACAATATTTGATAAATAATTATACTTTGAATGAGTGAATCTATAGCTCATGCATAGGAATTTGGGGTATTTTATGTTGATACCACTTTTTTGCGGGAAACGACGTCGCATCATTTGACGTTACGCCAAATGAAGTGTTACGGAAACGACGTCACGTCGTTCTTTGGCTACGGTACAGTCAACATTTATGTGCTGACGTCGAATTGCGGTCGTTTAATTAAAAGTTCCATTTATTTTTTAACTTCTTGTTTGTGCAAAAATTAGATCACACGAGAATAACGAATCACTTTTATGACCTTAAATGTCGATTTAGATTATTTTTTTTTTAAATTAACTAGACGATAATAAGTTTCAATCTGTGTTTTATACATAACCAAAATGGCGGCCCCCTTGGATTGGCGAGGGTCACTTCAGAAACCTTCATGGGTTATGAAAAAAATATATATATATATATCTCACACATGTTACCTATGAGCGAAAAAACCCATTTATGACATTTTATGCAAACATAAAAACGTTTATTTATTTGTTCAGTTGCACCATGCATCTATTTGAACCGCATGTTACACCATTAGGCTAAGGAAGCCTCGTCGTACACATACGGCAGTTTCCAGATCCCCTTATCATCATTAACCAATCAGATTACTCCTGACCAGTAGGGGCCAATAGAAATACGGGGTCAACGATCATTGTATTTCACCCGCTTAGGATCCTACATGCATTTGTTTTGAGGACTTTATTTCTCACTTAAAGTATTTCCTCGACCATTGGAAGGTTCGATTTTAATACGTTACATAGGATCTAAACACAATGCACCAGACGGTCTAACCGTTTCAGGTTTGCGACACGCTTTTAGTGCTAGATTTGCGTGGTCACCGACGCTACACAAATCAGTGACGTCACGCATCAAAAATGGCTTCGCCCTTGCAACGAATTCAGTTGTTCGGTCATTCATTTGTACAGAGGCTTAAAGACTTCATCTGAACAAGCGACACCTTTACCTTCACTTGGGAATTACAAGGTCCTCCCCTGATTCAATATTCTGGATTTCCGGGAGCTGACGTAGATCGGTTAAGCAACAACATTGATGTGATTAAAGATTTTGATCCCGATCTTTTATTTCTGTTTGCGGGAACGAACGATTTATTCCATTCTTGGATGTCTCCTTCGGAGCTAGCTAGTAAAATCATCGATCTCGTCAGGATTTTGTTGTATTCACTAAACATCACGAAAGTGGTGGTTATATCAATTACCCATCGTTGCCCATCTACAAGGACAAGATACCCGGTGAACACGGATTGGTTCAACAACAGAGTCGATCAAACAAACATGGAACTTTCGCACCTACCTTTGGAGGCTAAAAGGTTTTTGGTCACCTTCTGCCAAAGCGAAAAACTTCGACAGAGACGGCTGTCATTTATCTGGGTCGGGACAAGGAAAGATGATCGCTGACCTAAGATCAGACACGGTCGCTATCCTGAAACGGTCCATCTGTGCTTCACCATTAGATTAAGATATGTGTATAGTTTTATATTTTCAATGCTACAGCTATCACAGCCTTTTTTGCTATGATTTGATACAATAATCTTATATTCAATTTGTTTCACCTAGTTTTCTCTGTACTTTATCCGGTGGTACTGGTCTTCATTCTTTCATATCAACAGGTTTCCGTTTTCAAATTTGAGGTTGAATACTGGTTCATTTAATAGATATTTCAATGCTACATGTTAACCTGTCATCCCAATGATTTAGGCACTACGCTCTGGGCCTTGTTTTGCCTCTATATCACAGCGCTCTACGATTGGGCTAATATATATTGTATGTTTTGAACTTTTTATTCAGGGCTCTGTACCAATTATATAAATCTCCCTGTTCATTACAACGCTTTTGTAGGACAACAAGCTACACGGCACCAAGCGCTTCTTGAGTTGCTTCTTGGATACTTTATTGGTTTATAACCCTTATTCTTGAACACAGCGCTCTGTGCAAGCATCTCCGGTATGGCACCAAGCGCTTCTTGGCTTGCTAATTGGAAAACTTTATGGGTTTACACCATTATTCTTAAACACGGCGCTCCGTGCTAACATCTTAACTCATTACGGCACCAAAGATTGATTTTCAAGGTGACTTTACAGATATTGCACATTACCGTCTAGTATGTGGCTGTAATATAAAGACATTTCTACAAGTTTGGTATTGACTCTACGCCACATTTATATAACCCGCTACATTTTCCTCTCGTGGTTCATATTCAAAAGCGCACTTCAATGCTCCATTACTCAGTTCTTCATGAACAAGGACAAGGGTGTTGTATGGCTCTATTGTAGTCAACAATTACTCTAGTACACAGTGATTATAATGAAACGTTCTCACATTTTCAGATGAAACACAAAAGGAAGAGAAAATCTGTCTGTGCATGCCATTGCTGCAACCACGACGAGAGGCCAAACAAATCTTTTCCACCAAAGAAAAGAAAAACAGTCCGGCCCTCGTCAAAAATACCCACTAGAATTAACACATTCAACATCCCGACCCCTATAAACGTGTCATCAAGAAGGAGCAACCCACGAACAACTCGACAACACATGTACACGACCAAGAAACAAGCACCTATCCACCATACCAACACCAGGACCATCCCACAGACACAACAACAATTACCTCTACAAATTAGTGAAGACGACACTAGTTCTAGTTCTGATGATTCCGATTCCGAAGAAGAGGTATCATTCAGAAGTGCTATTAACGAACATTGCGATGGTTTAATTGAAACAGGTAATCACATGCAGTTTGCTGAGCCGATAAGCTCCCCCATTCAACAACAAGTTAAACAATCAATTCAAGAAGCGATTTGGAAGGAAATTTTTTGTAGATATGGCTCTGCTTCTTCCAAATAACAAAACACCCACAACCATGTTGCAATATACCCTGCAAATGGACAAACATTCCAACATCAGGTTAGCTCCTTCTTCAAAAGCGAAAAACATTACCTAAAATCTTGGACCTCCGCTTGCTTACGTTTTTGTGCTATATACACATCTAAGCACCCTTTCACCCCCCCCCCCCCCCCGCCCCCCCCCCCCCCACCCCCCCAACTTATGAAGTATGGGGAGATTGTAAGAGACATGGCCATCCGTCGCCCCGGCATGGCTTTTTACTTTTATGACAATCAGTTCCGTATGTTGAGGGAATCTGTGCGCCTCCTATGGGATAGAGTTCACACGGAATTCTGGCTGATGGCCTGCACTTCTTTTCAAACATCCCCCCCCCCCACCCACACACACACACCTTCCCGCCAGAAACAGCCCTTTCGTTCCAATATCAAGCAAAGGCGGTTTCTTGACAACACCTGCTGGCGCTTCAACAGCCGCAAGTGCACACAACAAAGATGCTCTCTCTCACACATATGCGGCTATTGTAAAGGCCCCCATGCCGCATTTTCATGCACAAACACCACAAAGGATCAGCACACCAGACCCTCAAATATGCCAGCTCAATCAACATCGAAATTCCCAAAATAAAAACAATGTTGTTAATCCGGTTAAAATGGATATCCTTGCGCCTTACCCTCTTTCAGAGTATCTAGATCACGGCTTCCGCAATGGCTTCAAGTTTTGTAACACAGGCCCACGGTCTTCCTCTTTGGCTCCTAACCTTAAATCATGTCAGGATGATCCGTCCACAGTTGAAAGTAAGCTCAGATCACAGCTGGATTTAGATCGCATATGCGGCCCTTATGATACCCCACCATTCCCTAACCTTCACATAAGCCCCATCGGATTAGTTCCAAAGAAAACACCAGGCCAGTTCCGTCTAATTCATCATTTGAGTTACACAAAAGGCTCTTCCATAAATGATTTTATTGACCCCAACCTGGCTACAGTACAGTACCAGACTTTTGACGATGCTGTAAGGAAACTTTTAGTTTTAGGTACGGGGTCCCTACTCAGTAAGACCGACATAGATTCTGCTTTCCGCATTATGCCATACCAACAAGATCACAACTTGCTTGGATTCAAATTCAAAGGGAAATTCTATTACGATCGTTGCTTGCCGATTGGGGTTTCCTCGGCATGCGCAATTTTCGAACGTTTTAGCTCTGCTCTACAATATATCTCAGAATCCCATTTAAACATTCCTCATATGGTCCATATACTAGATGACTTCCTCATATTAGGTCCTCCTAATTCTCCCTTGTGCAACAAATACCTTCAACGTTTTATACATTTTTGCAACAGTATCGGGGTTCCTATCAAAGCAGAAAAAACAGAAGACGCACGAACACTTATAAAACATTTATGGGGCTTGAACTTGATTTCATCGCCATGGAAGCTCACCTCCCTACAGATAAACTAGTTAAGCTCAGGCAATCTGTACAAACAGTTTGTAAGAAACAAACTTGCAAACTCAGGAATTTACAATCTTTATTAGGCCTACTTAACTTTTGCTGTCAGATGGTAGTCCCAGGTAGCGGTTTTTTACGTCGTCTCACCGATCTCACCAAAAACGTATCACGTCCTCACCACAGAATCACTTTCAATTCTGAAAGCCGAAAGGATATCAAAGCCTGGCTTATGTTCACAGACCACTTTAATGGTAACAAATTGCTTTTAGACAGACGCTGGATTCTTCCTTCAGACAAGCTACATTTACACACAGACGCCTCAGGGGCTATCAGTTTCGGTGCTATATTTGGCTCTAAGTGGCTTCAAGGAACCTGGTCCAATCGCCTCGCCAAACTCGACATTACATTCAAAGAAATGTTCCCCATAGTCTTATCTCTAGAATTATGGGGTGTCCAGCTTACTCAAAAGTGCATAATATTACACTCGGATAACGCTGCAGTCGTCCACATTATAAACAAACAAACTTGCAAGGTGCCACGAATTATGGGTCTGGTACGTAGGCTAGTTCTAACTTGTATGAAATACAACATTCTGTTCAAAGCGGAACACATTCCGGGGAAGTACAACGTTTTACCAGACCTTCTTTCTCGTTTACAGTTGGAACGCTTTCACGCCCTGGCTCCACTCATGGACACAGATCCAACTCTTATTCCGGAACAACTTCTTACAATGGATTAAACAGCGAAGTAGCTGATATGCTCAATACATCACTGGCTCCATCCACAACGTCAAGTTACAGAAACGCTCTTAGACATTTCTGCATCTTCCACAACACCTTTTACTCTAACACACAACTACTTCCAGCATCTATTGACCAAGTGGCCCAATTCATCGCATTCTGTAAGCGAAAAGGTTTTCAACCTTCTACCATTTCTTCCTACATTTACAGCTTTATCCTATATCCACAAGATTCAGAATCTCTCTAACCTTACTGATCATTTTCTTATTCGCAAACTACTGTATGGCATTAGAAAACAGACAACATGTGACAGGAGGAAACCTTTCACTCTGGATAACCTACAAAGCCTGATAACTCTACTGGCAAAAAGTTTTCAAAACCATGTTTCTCACAGCTTTCTAAGCGTTATTTCGGGTGGGGGAGTTGTCAGTCTCTCCACTAGCACCTCACAATGTCATAGCATCTGGAACAGTATCTATGTACACTCAGGCAGAGGGGTTAGGGAGTTATTGATTTCCATGCATAGGTATAAACACTCACAGGGTCACAAGATCATAGTTCCATTACGTCGTCAAACTAATAAGTCGCTGTGTCCAGTAGTGTACGATCCCTGAAAAAAAAAATATGCTTTTAGCCCCAAACTAAACAGCTCGGGGGCATTATTCCAAAGCCAACAGGGATACCCCGTTCAAGCATCTCATTTCCGTACAGTTCTTCGGGCTTGTGTCATGGATTGTAACTTGGACCCTTCAGTTTTTACGGGTCACTCCTTCCGCATCAGAGGGACAACATTAACTTTTTCTATGCACATGCCTCCCGAACAGATCAAAAGTCTTGGTCTATGGAAATCTTCCGCATGAAATATATCCGCCCAGCGAGCTTTTCCACATAACTTTCAATGACAGGGTTTCTTGGACTGTTCTAGGCAGCTTGGATACCTTTTCATTGTATTATCTTCTTTCACCTCTTCAATCTGCAGGTGGTTACCATTACAAAAATGTATATATGTTATTAGCTTATTCTAAGTGTTTAACCAGCATGTGTAATGTTAGTTAGACCCGGTACATATCTCATTCAAATTCAGTTTTTGCTACTTTTAACCACCAATAGCACTGTTTGAGGCAGGCTTCAGTCCGAATCACGAACTGAGCTTTGATATTGTAACAGATAGAATGGGGTACTGTTTTAGGCGGACTCTTTTCATCTGATTACATTTCATTTCTTACTTTACCAGATAGTAATGTTCACTTATACCGTATTATACAATACAATCTTCGATGAGATATGCCAGTTAACAACCGGGTGTTGTTTTTTATGTATATATACCACTGATGCTCGTTTTCAAATACTTGCTTAATCATCGGAGGGGATCTATAGTGTTTTAGGCTGATATTTTCCTTCCAATGTTTTTCGCACATGACCTAACTTGAAGAGTGTATGCTATCAACCAACCACTGGTGCTCAAACAAAAAATTCACTCGTATATACTCCTTACGAGTCGTCTCATACGTATAGGTATACCGTGGGTTAAAGTTGATATCTCGCAACGACATGTTCATATCATTACTTTTTAAATACATAATCAATGTTTCGTTTTTATTGTTCCTCCTGTATATAGTTAGAAATGCATTTAATATATTCCTGCCATCAAGGGGGGGGGGGGGGGGGGGGGGGGGTCATATGATCCAGGGTGCGGTTTTCTCTGGGTGCACACTTCACTTGTGGTGGGGTTTTGTCGCCCAGATATGACATAATTAATTGTTTTCTGATATGGAAAGTTACATTTGGCATTTCCAATTAAATGCCCATTTCCACTATTATTTGGAATTTTCCATTTGGCATTTACAATTAAAATGCCCATTTTCAATCAACCTATTCTTGTGTTTTTTCATTTATATCATACTAGTCCAACCGCTCCCGGGTCCTGTGCCGTCTCCTTCGTTAACAGAACTGAACAAAACATAAATGTTACACCATTAGGCTAAGGAAGCCTCGTCTTACACATACGGAAGTTTCCAGATCCCCTTATCATCATTAACCAATCAGATTACTTCTGACCAGTAGGGGCCAATATAAATACGGGGTCAACGATCATTGTATTTCACCCGCTTAGGATCCTACATGCATTTGTTTTGAGGACTTTACCACCGCCTCCCGTAATCCAACCTCCCAAATGTTCTAATAATGTCCACGTTCATATCATTACTTTGTACTTGCTCACCAACCCGTGGGTCATGGAGAACTGTGCTTAGTTTTTTAGATTCATGCATGTTTCATTTGTGTTTTACTTTATAATTTTGTTGACATACAAACTAATATTTGGGCGACATCTAGCTACTTTTTTCCTGTGCCTACTACTGTCAACTCACCCATTTCTTCTCAACATATATCTGTTGATTAGTCTTGGGTGACTGCGGGTTTTTGTCGCCCAGATATGATATAATTAATTGTTTTCTTATATGGAAAGTTACATTTGGCATTTCCAATTAAATGCCCATTTCCAATATTATTTGGAATTTTCCATTTGGCATTTACAATTAAAATGCCCATTTTCAATCAACCTATTCTTGTGTTTTTTCATTTATGTCATACTAGTCCAACCGCTCCAGGGTCCTGTGCCGTCTCCTTCGTTAAAATGACTTAACAAAACATAAATGACAGCAATACAAGTTACAGTTAAAAATGTGCAAGTTATTCTAGAGATTAATGCAATTTGAACAAATCATGTATAATTTGTTCTAGATTTTTACAGAAAATGTGATATATGTGTTATCCAGTTTATATCTCATATCAGGTTTTACGTTATGTGGGACCTGATATGGAGCCAAATTGTTTGCGAAGGTCTGTGCAGTGTCAGACTCAGATACTGTGCTGGGAAATATGTACAGTTATAAGATAATGGTCAGAGAAGTAGACATGGCAGTTGTGGAATATCAAATGCTTGTCATCTATGATGCAGAGGTCAAAAATAGTATCTAGTCTGTGAGTTGGTGTTGAGATTAACTGAGCAAGATCTCTGTCATGAAGAATCTTCTCAAAACTTGACAAACGTTTAAGCTCAAGGTTAAAGTCTCCAAGCTCTAGAGTGTGCGTGCATTTGTAGTCCATGGCTTGATCTGTACAATGGTGAACATGTGTGCTCAGTAACTTTGGAATCCTATGATGCATGGTTGAGATGCGGACCAGACAAGGTAGTCCTATCAAACAGTACTCATTTTGACCTTTGACCTCTGATTGTGACATTGGCCTTTAAGATACAAGCCACCTCATCATGATGTACAGTAACTTGAGAATCATAAGATGCATGGTTGAGATGCGGGCCGGACAAGGTAGGCCTATCAAACAGTACTCATTTTGACCTTTGATCTCTAAGTGTGACATTGACCTTTGAGGTACAGGCCTGGGTCTTTTGCACGACACGCTGCCTCATCATGTTCATTTGTACTTAATTATTTGGGAAACATATGATGCATGGTTGAGATGTGGGCCAGACAAGGTACAGTCCTATCAAAAAGTACTCCTTTTGACCTTTGACAACTAAGTGTGACTTCGACATTTGAGGTACAGGCCTATGTCTTGTGCGCAACACGCCGCCTCATCATAGT
Source organism: Serripes groenlandicus (assembly GCA_031761405.1). Lineage (NCBI taxonomy): Eukaryota > Metazoa > Mollusca > Bivalvia > Cardiida > Cardiidae > Serripes > Serripes groenlandicus. The sequence continues at coordinate 99,906,209 of JASEVX010000004.1, forward strand.
GAACGTTTGTGCCAAGCTTCTTAAAATCCTATGATGCATGGTTGAAATGTGGGCCGGATAAGGTAATCCTATCAAACAGTACTCATTTTGACCTTTGACCTCTAAGTGTGACCTTGACATTTGAGTTACATGCCTGGGTTTTGTGCGCGACACGCCGTCTCATCATGGTGAACGTTTGTGCTAAGATTTTTTCAAATCCTATAATGCACGGTTAAGATGCGGGCCGTACAAGGTTAGGTTGGACTGACAGACAGACAGACAGACGGAATGGACCAAACCTATATTCCCCAAACTGGTCTTCGACCGGTAGGGGACTAATAAGTTTAATTACCGATGCAATTGTTCTTAACTGCCAATGAATTACCTGTTTTATTATATAATATCAAAAAAAATGCTACATTAAAAGAAAATTAAAGAAATATACCCATATTCTTAGACGGGAAACATTAATACCAGTTTGTACTTACTACACTGCATCGGTCATTAAACAATATGCTGCAAGAACATTTGAAATGTTATGAAGCTGTAGATTGAAGTGATTAATAGTAGAACATGTCAACATTTGCATAATTATTTATGGAAAACAAGGTATCCGCCATTATTTATTTATTGATGTAGCAGAGTTTTAAGTCATGAACTGTTGTATTTTTGGACAGTGGTTTAATTGACAGTGGAATAATCGAATCTCAGTACCTTTTATCCGTTTATTTTGGGTTGACATGACCATCTTTAAGATTCACAAAAGAAATATGTTAATTACTAGAGAAAGTTGATGCAACGCATCTATGTCGCCGTAAATCCATACTGAAGTTATGCATAACACTTACAAGTTGATAAAAACAGTTATGAACTGCGGGGCATATTGGAACATCAGGGGTTGTCAAGTGAAAATATATCATAACTTGCATATTTTTGTCAATGAAGTAAATGTCCTTCATTGAAAAAAAATTGAAACATTTAATAGGTTATTACCATTCTAAGGTACGTTGACCATACACACAGTCAGCCAACTATTGATCATAAACAGTAATGGAAATGAGTAATCTTTCCAAACATTAGTCTTAATATGTATACAGGTATAGTGCTTTCATTAAGGACTAATTTTAGGATTTGTGAATTCCACATATAATTTTAAGATTTTTTTGTCAGAATATTTGAAGTTTATTATTTGTCAATAAAACCACAAAACAGACACTTTGGGATTAGCATGCATTAAAAAGTATTCCCCTGTAAATGGCAACATAGGACACCTTTGCAGCAATCTACTTTTAAAATAATGAGAAAAGGGTTAAATTGCTGAAGACATGAGTTTTCTTTTTTCCTCAACATGATATTAACTTGGCATCCTAATTATAAACCTACTTTCACACATTTTAAAATGTAGTCCAATATGTTTACAAAGTAGACCATACAATACAATATCAGCTAAACAGTTAAATTTCATTGAAATTGTTGTATAATTTCAAACTTGATTTCGAACATAAACTGAACCCTACAACATGTTAATTTATTATTTCCTTCCTTTTTTATAATAAAAAAAGCAAACTATTCATGTTCTAAATGTTATAAGGAGGAGCAGCCTTGTGCCAATGATGCATTAACAATTGCAGAGCGCAAGCAAAATAATGTAGGGAATCTAATGACTTATTCAAAAGTGTCAAGTACGAAATTATTTGGGCACGAAATAACCGATTCGAGAACCATTCTCCTTCGCAGAGTTGTCGTTCTTTACAATCGCTTAGAGAGTGTTCATCCATACAAATCAGTTTTTACTCAGTTTATTCTTTTCTTCATTTGTTTCGAGCCAAATAAACATCTTAAATCACCTATTATTGACTAGTTTAGGGTGTGTACAATTACGGTTTTGGGCATCTTTGGGAGTTTTCCCACATATGTCAATTTCTTTCTTTCATAGCGTTACACAGCGAGGTATGGTTTCGAAAAGAAATTAAGCAAAGTATTATGCATGTTTTCCTAAAGGAACAGCATTTGTGAGAACAGTGCAAAAGAAATGTACATGTAAATAATGTAGTTTATGTTTAATTGAATGAGTTACGACGTTGTGGTGAATCAGAACTATTGCGACTCATCAGAGATTATCACACGTCATTACTATTCCGATTCTAGAGTAGAAACAGACTATACATTTTACTATTTTAGATAAAAATTCAGAAATATTATATGAAATCTACACAAATCAAGACATTTCTTTGAACCTTAAGAGAACGTTCCGTTATGAATAATTACTATTAAAAAGACAAATCGACGTTATTTTATGATGATATTGTTATGATACTTGAACATTAGCGTATGTTACTAGTCTAATCGAGGACGAGTAAAACAATTGTTAACACCATTAAATAAACTGCAATACTTGGTTAATGATATACAAACTTAAAACATTGGAACATAATTTTGTTTTCAAATGAATCGCAACACTAATTGTTTTTAAACAATCGCAACCGATTAAAATATAGTCGCGGGCTTCCCTCCGGCGACTAATAATGAGCAGAAAGCCGTCCTATGTTCTGAGCTTTTGCATCAACTGTTACGCTTTGACATAAACCTACAACTTTACTATAATAAAATGCTGCAGTTATTGTGAACTGGAATAAATGAGATATTAAGGAGGAAAGTGAACGAGAGAAACCGAGCAATTTACCGGTTTGAAGAGGTGTCAGCCCACATCCTCTTCGCGCGCAAATATTTTATTTTGAAGAAGACATTGATTGTGTTTATGATAGTTGTAACAGCTTGCGTTACATTCAATGCAAATGTGATAAAGGGTTTAAACGAAACTTAAACAGTTCATGACAAAGGATTAAAGTATTATCATAAATACAATTTTCGTTTCGTTTGTGTCTTTGTCTAAAGTTACGGCTCATATCAAAAGTCCTATCAATCCAAAAACCAGGAGAGCTCTTTTGCGAAAGGAGATTCCAGAATATTCATATATTCATGCACATGACCCATAAACTAAACTTAATATTTCCCGTGGCCGTAAACGTCACTGAGAATATTAATCTTCTCCTCCCATGGTGGCCGATTCCAGGATTAATAACAATTATAGATCTGGAATTCCGCACTTTGACGCTAGGAAATACGCAGTGGCGTGCATTCTCATAGTTCTATTCAATAGACAGACACAATAAAATAAAAGATCACTTCTAGTGGTGTGACTTTCGTTTAACACTGTATTAGTTTTATTCTATATCTCGACCAACTATTAAAATATTCAGTCTGAAAAACTACTTTCGTCTTTGACTTCTTGAAATTGCGAACCATTAATAGTCTAAATTAGATATTTCGAATATTGTAAATCGTTTTCCTTCCGTACATTCATGGACAATTTAGGTTGAAATGTTATCAGTAAAATAACAATTACCTATGCTCATCAACGGAAATTTCGAACGGAGTCTTACATTTCCTTATTCGTTATTTATATCAACAAGACTTGTATGATTTGAGGTTTATTGCTTGTTTTTCATCATTAATTTACAATATATAGTGTATCCTTTTTTCTTAAACAAAGGCTAGGTTGGTTGTAAAAGACAAAACGTTTTGTATATTACCATATGTTTCGCCCTCAGTACATATGTCATCCTCCTCTAGAAGAATATTCGTGTTAATCTACGTCATGACGGACGTTACTTTTGGCGTAACTAATTTATAAGGGGCTTTGCTATTCCAAAGTGATAAACTGGTATCAATCGTAGACACATTGCATTTGAGCAGATTAATGACCCCAATTTCGGTTGAGAAATAAATATCTGATGTAATTTGATTTTTTCATAAATGTGGGAGATATTATTTACTCCATTTGAAGTCTAATATATCAGGCAATGTTGCTGTTTTATTTTCCCCATGCGTAAAGGGATCATGAATAAAGACCCTGGTGAATGAGACATGACAGTTTATTATCATATTTGTTTTTTTCGAAGATTCAATGATAAGCACGAAATTATTTTAGGATATAACGTACCATGATACATCCTATTGAACTTGCAGACTTCTCGTTGGATGAAAAACTAGCCTTTTAGAGGAAACATAATTTAAGGGATACATTAGTCAAATGTTCTCCCAGTCATGGATACTTTTTACTTGAGCGATTTATGTAAGATCATCTATTTTCAGTATGACATCTCGAGTAGCACGGCAACAAAGTGTTTAGCCATTAACCTTACACAAAATGAGCATCCATGTAAACGAAAGGTTGCAGCTAGACATATGTTACCTATCTATAGACAGTGAACATATTTTAGAACAATGCAAACATACAGTGCTTATGTTTACATTGAGTAAGAAACGTATTTCAATGACAGGGATTTCTCTTTAAACTCGTCTACGATTTGATTCGCATTAGGATGAAGGAGTACCAGCATCATTTTCCTCGAATATATGAACGTAATTCTATATGGCTATATTTACTCTCTACACAAATGTATATTAAATGGTATGTGTCTTCGTTTATTTTTTTAAAGTTTTGAAATACAGACTGGCGGATGAATATGCACAACATTTCTCTAACATTACATGCATTTATGCTTTCCAAACGTTGTGCATTGCGGGTGTTACATGGACGGTCACATATTACCATCCAGTTTCTTAGTTGTCTATACGAGCATGCTAGTGTGCCCCTTTGGTGTACCAGCTGGTTCCAAACAACTCCTAGTTTACATTCTATCAGACTCTAGGAAAAGTATAGAATCCCCCGAGTTCATTACTTAAAAGAAACATGGTAATTGACAAGTAATCTGTTTTACCGAGTAGATGATACCGTTTTAGGATGATTTATATGACAGATAATATAATCATGTCTTACTATACGTGTATGATATTTTGTGAAAAATATTTGAATTGTGTTTTAGGTAACTAGAGCTTCTTCCATCTTTTTTCCCACTGATGGACACAAGTAACTAGTATCCTCTGTCTTCCGAGAACGTGTCGATACTTGTGTAGAAAGGTAACCAGTCGCTTTGGAAAAAGATATTGTTAATCTTTCTTTCGAATTCATTTCAGTTGCACAGTTTAATTCAAACAATACTTCTGGGATAAATTAGATTATGCACAGAAAAAAGTCTGCCTGCAGGCACGGCTGGTTATTCAATCAGCGAATGAAGAAAATAAATAAGCGTATTATTCCAAATGGAAACATTTCGATGCAGACTCCATAATCTATGAGGTCGTTGTTTGATTACACGATCAATGGGAACGTATTTGAATGTTTGGTTTAAATTTGAGAGAAATTTTAGTGATCTGATGATATTTTGCTTGCTCCATAAGCAGTTGAATAAATCGCTCTTTCATTGTAATTCCTTTTTCTGACATAATGAATATGACTTGATATTGTTGTCACTGAGTTGTCAGTGTTATAAATTGGTGTACTATCTTCTCTTGATTACCAGCTACTAGTGTGCATTAAACTCAAGAAAATGTTTCGTTAACTCTATCTTTGCCATACCTTACACAAATATTCCTGACATATTCAAATCAATAGACAGGGGTACAAATTATCAAGTTCCTAATGTTCAAACTGAGACAATGGTACTAAATATAGAAAAGCTCTCTTTATGTCGTCTAAGCCTATCACACTTGCTAGAATATAGTTATTTACATGAGTCTTTTCAAAGATAGATACGATGTTCAGCTATTTCGGCGTTCTGAGAGTTTCCCGAGATATGAAACTTACACCCATATTGATAATATGTAATCGGAATGGCCAGTCCTCTGTTTGTTCCCTGACATAGGGGGTATACTTCTGTATTCCATCCTTCTGAAGCCATATATATTGCATGATGGAAGGTAATTAATTAAAACTACACCACCGGGAAATATTACCCTGCACATTTCACTAAAACGGCTAAAGAAACACCATAGTTTCGGTCAACCGTCCGTAGGGAATATAATAACTTATTTTCCGTAATATTTTTGTCAGTTTTGATTCTTTTAAGACGGCAAACGCTTTCCTTACAGAAATGTCTTATTAAATAAAATGCCAGTCCGATCAATGGATGTCTAGCCTTAAATGAGTATTTAGTTTGCAACTATTATAGGTCTACCAGCATTCAGTTGACATAAATGATTAATATGGTTCTTTAAATTAAATAACGTCTCCGAAATTAGATATTCATTGAGATGAGTAATGACGTGGAAAGGATTTCTTGCGATATTTTTCAACCCGTAGAAAGTCCTAATTCCTATGCGAACCATGCACAATTGAATATTCTTCATTTTGCGTTGTTAAAGAAACAATTTAAAATAAATTAGAGGAATAAAATATTCTTAATTTAAGATTCTAATATTAAATCCTTTGTTTGTTTTCCGTTTGGACTGATATTTACAACGATTGTGGAGCACTTTATATAACTTACTATCTATGCATGTTTGCTGGACACTTAACCTGCACGCTCATCGAGTTCGTGTGTGGAGGTCCCAATGTCTTAACCCTACTCTCCTGGAAATCGAATGAGCCACTGTGCTCTTGAGATCGTTTTGTTCTTGACATGTATCAAAACAAAAACAACCAATTCGCACTTCACATCATTTTAATGCATAAAAATACTTGAAGCAAATTAATTTATAAGTCTTGTTATGAACGCTGACAAATCTGCTTTTTCTTGTGGGCCACCATTATTCCCCCCCCCCCCCCCCCCCCCCTCCCACACACACACATAGATACCCTATGGTTCATTTAATTAAATAAAAATGCCAAATGTATGAAAATACGTAGTATATTCCACTGTATGTATTTCATATCATGATAGTCAAAATTCTTAATTTAATAGCCTGTGTGACTTCCTTTCATTTAACATATAACTATTACAACCTTTTACAATAAAATAAAATAAATTTAACGTTTTTCCCAAATTTATTATTTTGTTTAAATTTTAATAGGGTAACGTTTTCTAAATCACTGTATTTCCGTAATAAACTAATGCCCAGATGGTGAAAAACAGGAATATGCTTCACAGACAAAGGACTTTCAGAAAAACAAAGAAAGACAAACCACACTCTGGCCCATAGCCTACTAACGATTGGAAAAAAACACCACAACAATACAAATAGTTTATTTCATTAAAATCACAATATAGTCTAATAGGTTTATAGCAGAAACAATACAAACAGAGAAAACTTTTAAAACAATGTGAAAAACAAATTAGTAGGATTTTTTTTCAATTGATTGTTTGATTATTTTGGACTAATTTATAATACTTCTTGATATATTTAAATGACTATTTCGATGTATGGCCTATTGGTAAGAAGATATTCTAAATGTTGGCAATGCTATTCTAAGAATGAAGTCTGTAATGTTGTCATTTTTTTTCGAAAGCATGTTCAAGTAAGTAATACGTTTCAAAACGATTTGATTTACTGATTCACTTCTTCCAGTTTTGAAGGAATAAATCTATTATATTATTCTCTATTTGTTCCTTTTCATAATTAACTTTTAGTTATGCCAGATACAAGGAATACCAGATTCACCGAGAATGTGTTTCATATGAAATACCCAATTATTTATAACGACATCGTAATGCAAGACTAGTGTAAGCGACGAGTTCCTGATGGTGGATTATTCGGATACGAACCTTCCGAACAAGTAAGAAAGATGAGAATGATATGCATCTAACACCCTGAACAAATATATCAAGTCAGGCTATGCAATTAAGCACATTGGGGACTCGGGCGAAACTATTTTATAATTACCCAAATGCATCTTCTGACAAAACCGGAAGTGTAGCCCCTTTAGTTTTATGGACATATGTCTTTAAATGGTTCAAAGCACAGTAACATAAAGATCCAAATCGCTAGACGAGGCTCATATCGTTACCAACATTTTGTATATCCTTTATGTAGATAGTGTTTTGTGAAACAAGGTGATGCAATTTGTATTTGCTTAGAATAGAATCGCTTAAGTAAATTGAAACTGTTATATTTACCATTTATCTACGAATATGGACAATCCAAATACATTTCATCATGAGTAGTTTTTGCTTTTGCCATTATGTTTGCAAAGGTTTTCAAAGGTCGTCTCCTGCAGAGGCGTCAGAAAAAAAGTCTGTATGATGGGAAGGGATAAATGCACAATACAATACGATGTATAGTTCATACCGTCTGAAGGATGGGTAAACGAACAGATAGCACAATTTGACAACACATGTGATATTTTTTTCCAATAATAGTGTGGCTGGTATTTTCCTCTGATTATGACCTTGACCTTTAATCTGATATCCTTTAGTAATAACCCTCACAGAGGTCATCGATCTGGCCCTGGCATTGTGGAGGAATCAAGGTTGTTATCGTTACAGTTCGAGTAACGTGAATCACTACAATAATTCTTGTTGATGATTTTCATCGCTTTATCTTAATGAACCACGTGTAAATGTGTTTGATCAGTTCTAAACAAGATATGACAAAGGATAGGTTTTTCACCTAGAATTTACTGTTCCTTTGCTTATATTGTCAGTTTGTTACATGTCTCAAAAGCATATAGTCATCTAAACATTGGTTCAAATGAATCGACACTTTTTTCCAGATATTTTCGGTCCGATAGTTAAAGCACCTCAGACTCGTACAAAAAAAACACCAGATATCGTTACTTTGCTATGGTGACACGTACCAGGCGCAACCAGAATTTACACGTGTCAAATATGTTTCGGAATGCGAAAATGCTCTCTGTTCTAATACAATTGGCATAAAACATATATTCTGTGTGCGCTTAATAATATAAATAGAACCCTATCTTGTCTATGGAAATTCCTAAAATTACACTTAAAATAAAATTTTCAAATCAAGTGTATTAAAGACAACTCACCAACAGCAACATTCAACATGCTACAAACCGGTATTCTTACGTACGCGTTTTCATGTCAAACAAATATAAAGTCGTCATCACGTCCTTCAATGAATATCTCGCACAACCTATAGGTCAAATTACGCCAAATACATCCGCTGACCTGCTGATCTACCCAAATAGTCCCTAACAAAACCTTTGTTTGCGTAGACATGAGTGTATACCATCACCAGAATGTATTGAATATATGACAATGAGTTTAAATGAATTGTGAATGTGTATAGGATGCACTGAAAATGATTGATTTGATCACTTTTAGTATTTTGACCTTGATTGAAAGTGAAAGTAGAGAGAGCTAAACACCGGTTTTGTCCGGGCCCCATTTGGTACAAAATGACGGTAACCATTTCCGCCTGGTGAGTTTTTTCTTGCATAATCCATGTGCAAAAGTCGTCTGCTGAAGAGGCGTCAGAAAATATTTGTATGTGGTAAAAGGGTTAAGCAGATAGTGCTGTGATGATTTTCTTCTGAAGTATTCTTCTGTATCAGGAAATAGATTGCTATGCAAACCCAACTCAACGCAGTGTTGGACACGAGGCGTTCGCTGTAAAGCATGGAGTGTAAAGTACAGAAAAGCAATGTCATTCTTTTACGTAATGTTTTCATTTGTTAGATGTTAATTTCACCTGCACGTGTGTTTCTTGACGTTCTCAAAACAGTTGTTCACACAACAGTCTTTCGAAGCAACTGGCTGCTTTTCCACGTAGATTGTTAGACCATTGGCGGAAGACAAATGACGCTTGTCGCATTGTCAAACGTCAGGAAATAATGTTACCCGAGCTGACAGCCCGCGTCGCTACCGACGGAGCTACCGGGGTTCGGCACAATTTATTGCAGAGTAGACAACTCTTAAAATATATCACATAATAGGTTGAGTTCATCAAAGTGATAGTTTTTTATATAAAAACACCACAGTTCATTTCGTATATGTTTCCATACGATATTAACCCTTTCCCTCACACACGACAATTATGCAGCAGACGACTTGGAAAATCACTATAATTGAATGGATAACCTATGACTAAATGCGGAAAACATTTTGGCAAAAGGAGAAATTGCTCGTTTTGAGCAATTTCTTCTTTTGTCACTATGTTTTCAAAAATCTGTCTGCTGCAGAGGCGTCTATATGAGGTAAAGGGTTAAAGAATATATACGGTTTCAAACGCGTTCAACTGCAGACTAATTCGCTTGGAAAATGATCACATGAAGAAAATGTTTCTGTGTATTTGTTCCAGTGGGAAATATAGCAAGACAGTAACATTTCTGAATCTTTTCAAGTGTATTTGTTCCATTTGATTAAAAGAAGCTAACATATTGAAATAAATGTCCTTATATGCCGTGCCTACCATTAACATTTAAGATATTTGTTTCGCTTTCAACTGTTTCTTTAATCCAAAACTATTTGACTTCGTCTTCAAAATGCGATTATGGAAGCATCTTCAATTATCAATTGCGGTAAGTAGTCAAGGGATCGTTGTTTATTCAGTTCATATTATCGCATACATGTACAGATAAACCATTGTCCGCGTACAGAGGCATTCTTACGCCTCTGCAACGGGCAACGATTGACAAATAATGGCTATAATATGTTCAACACTATTGAATCAGTATAATGTTTATACAATCACAAATTATTCTACATGTTGCCGAAAACGTATACTGCAGAATGTTTGTATATGGGAAAGGGTTAATAAATGACAACCCCTCGCTTTTATACAGAAATGGAATTCCATATGACACAGTGGGGGGTCAGTATATTGGTTATTGATACTTATGCTGTAATCCAGTTCGTGTTATTCGTGTGTTATATGTAAATGGTATGTTGAGAAAACTTGCCGTTTTTCCTGAATACAAATATATCTATAATATACTTTTGAGATCAGGTTTAATCCGGCTTTTACCCGTCTGGAATTATTCAATAATGATACTGAAACACGTGACTTATGACGTCAGTCGTGGCACCAATCACGCAACTTTTACTTGCTCAATATGAACCATCGTTTCAATGATGATTTTGATCTTTTTATAAGCATTTTGACAAAGTGTCTGTCTTAGGATGAGACAGCTTAACATGATAAAACATATACTATGATATTTCATATATGACCTACAGAAACCATCGTTTTTGAATAATTATATACATGTACATGTGTTCTGATGTTAAACAAAAAGAGTTTTGTGATATTTCTGCAGCAGACGAATTTTGAAGACTTTGCGGTTAAATGAGAAATTGCTGGTTATAATCAATATTTCAT